>JAJSOF020000015.1:128104541-128257041 GCA_025594305.2 Periplaneta americana | reverse complement strand
GTAACACATGTCAGGTTGCAAAAACACAATCAAGCTATGTAATTACTGCAATAAAAGTATGTAATAAGATACCTACAAATATAAAGGCACTTAATGAAACACAATTTAAATTTCAGATTAAGAGATGGCTACAAAATAATCCCTTTTATAATATAAATGCATTTTTTGAAAATGATGTAGTATTTTAGTTAAATTTTATTATTTTTTACTCTTTTAATATTTTAAATGTTGACACATTGTTCTTTATATTATCACATTGACGAGGCCTCTTGTATTCTTGTACCTTCAGGCAAATAAAGAATATGAATATATGAACGCTCTACAGACTGAGCTACCCAGGAACTGTACCAGACGCCGGCTCAATTATTCTCCTTACGTCCACATACCTCAAGTGGGTTGACAGGACGTCAGAGACCAGCACTGAGTGCATGGGTATTGGTTACAGAAAGGGAACTCATTTCTCTTAATTAGACAAAGCGGTTAGAGTTTGTGGCAAGCTGGAGCTTAGAGGGCTTGAACTAATGGCGCTCATGCTGTCAATGAGTCGATCCACGTGAAATTAAGATGCTAGCCAGCAAACTCGCAGACTCTATCGCTTCCTCGGCCGTGATCGATTTCCATTGTATGCCCTGCGGGTCATTATGACCCAGATTTTCAGACCTCATCAAGTTAACATTGTAAGTTCACGGTCTACTGAACTTTGCGACTTGAGGAGGTAAGTTCAATAGAAATACTTCTCGTTTCCATTCCCCGTACCAGAGCTAATAAAGGTTATAGGTAAAGACATTGAAAAGTAGCTGACTTGCTTGGAAACTTACTTTCAATGATCTTTGCAACTTTTCACTAATAATAATAATAATAATAATAATAATAATAATAATAATATATAAATATGGAAATTGAAGTATGTAAAAGCATGTAATTACTTTATGAAGTATGTTATTTAATGTACCGAAGTACAGGGACATCACTTTATTTTTACCAACATTTTTAACATTAACCTGGCTATACTCGGAAACACTGTTGCCCCCTTCCATTACAGGAGTTTGGTGTTACTAGTGCAATATGTAAACAAATCATTTTACTAGCTATAGGAGGAGAGAAAAGTAGTGTATACATGTATGTTACAGAGAAATACAGTATTACGATTTTCAGTTTGATCATTACTTTTACAGTATTTTATCAAAAAACAGTAGAATAGTAACAATTTATTTTCACAAACTCAACTCTTCATGCGGTTATATTCATTATGTAATGTCTACTTTATTCAGCATATTACTAACCTAATTTATTCCTGAGAATTTTGTGAGCACTTCCGTAAGAAACCCCAATTTCTACACCTAACTTCTTGACCGACTTATTAGGACCTCGCTGCATCCTTTCTCTAGCATCTTCTGTCACCTTTGTTGGCCATATTACACTTTTCTTTCTTTCTGTACACTCTGTTGCTCTAAATTTAACTACCAGATTAATGACATTTCTACGAAAATATTCCGTAATGATATAATCAGGAAATTGTGAAAAAAAAAAACTGTTGTTCACATTCGGTTATATTGTAATTCCAGTTTCCATTATCGTCCTTCATACCTACAAACAGTAAAACAAAACTCTTGTTTAAATAATGCTGTTAAGTACCGTACCATATTATAGGGTACCGTACTTTCGGTAACACTAATCTTCACTTGTGCTCACTGTCAGTCCACACAGATAAATTCAGTTATGCTACACACGATACCTGTGTGAAAATAAACTTCAATAATATAAGCTCCTTTTTCTATGGAAAATGCAACATATTTCTGAAACACACTGTACTCTCTACTCTTTATTTCACTGCTAGCAACAGCGGCCGTAAGTTTGTGTGACTGACGTTAGCAAGTGGGAGTCAAGTACATTTAGAAACGCAGGTACAATAAAAATTGAAGTAAAAATAAAATGATGTCCCTGTACATATGATATTTCCATGCAGATATTCTGCGTCATCATACGATGAAAGAGTAATGGAACGGAGAAAAATTCTCTCCGGTGCCGGGATTTGAACCCTGGTTTTCAGCTCTACGTGCTGATGCTTTATCCACTAAGCCGCACCGGATACCCACCCCGGCGTCGGACAGAATCGTCTCAGTTTAAGTTCCAACTCTTGGGTTCCCTCTAGTGGCCGCCCTCTGCACTACGTCATAGATGTTAATGAACGTAGACTCAAGTCCACACATGTGCTGAGGTGCACTCGTTATGAGTGACTAGTTGGCCGGGATCCGTTCCATTACTCTTTCATCGTATGATGACGCAGAATATCTGCATGGAAATATCATATGTACTTCGGTACATTAAATAATATATATGATATGCGTAAATCACTTCGTGATTTAAGACGGCGCTTATTCCGTCGGATCCCAGCCAACTAGTCACTCATAACGAGTGCACTTCAGCACATGTGTGGACTTCAGTCCTTCGTTCATAGACATCTATGACGTAGTGCAGAGGGCGACCACCAGAGGGAACCCAAGAGTTGGAACTTAAACTGAGACGATTCTGTCCGACGCCGGGGTGGGTATCCGGTGTGGCTTAATGGATAAAGCATCAGCACGTAGAGCTGAAAACCCAGGTTCAAATCCCGGCGCCGGAGAGAATTTTTCTCCGTTCCATTACTCTTTCATTGTACTTTATGAAGATTTTTAATTTTCGCTAATGCTAATTCTAATGTCCGTTAGTAAATAAAAGGAGCAATTGTAAAGTCGATTCAAAAGTTAAACGAGATCTGAATAGGATGTAATATTAAATTACTTGTCTTAAATCATTCTAAAACTACGGTTGTACCAATTTCGTAACATCTGTTGGTATGAAATCTCCTGATTCGCTCTTGTCTATAAAAATTCATACATCCGTTTGTTCTTCTAATAGTTGTAACTGGCCTATTCTAAATTAATCTCCTCAAGTTAAATATCTCTGTCCGCGACTTTGTTTTCATTCTGTTTAGTCAGTCGTTACCTGCAGTACGTAAACATTCAGTGGTCAGCAGTTTACAGAATATTTGAAAATGGCACTTTCTACAGCACGCTATATTTTGATCAAAGAGTACAATATTATTCTAATTATTCTGTGCTCTTTGGTTTGTTCTTCTGTGGTTACTAGGCAACCAGAATCGTAAAATGACAGTCGATACGAACAGCTGTTAGAGGCGCGGCCATTTTTTCTCTATATACAACACTTAAACCAACGAGTTATATTATATAACTCGTTGGTTTAAACAAGGGGTTTAGTGTATATAACTACTGCAAAGCAATTCCCATGTATAGTTACACACTGTTTAAATATTCACCGCTTATGCATGGTTTATTAGTAACGTTTTTATCTCAAATCTGCATAAGTTTCGTATAAAAACTACACACGGTTTATTAGTAACGTTTTCTATCTCAAATCTGCATAAGTTTCGTATAAAAACTACACACGGTTTATTAGTAACGTTTTCTATCTCAAATCTGCATAAGTTTCGTATAAAAACTACACACGGTTTATTAGTAAGACTGTAGCTGTCTAGATTCTAGAGAAATCGTGATTTAAATCAGTAAAACGAAGGTCTTTTGCCTAAAACTTTTTGAGTTTAAAATTTAAAAACAGCATTTTACAATAAATGATCCAGCTCTTACAATAGACTCAATAATTGGCATTGACATTTAACAATTCAAATTAACCAATAAAGTGATTTTATAGGCTACTGTATAAATTTACGGTAAAGACGATGAAACGAAAGTAGATTAATTTTAGCTGCCCACGAAATATAAACGAAAGAAGCGTCACATATTGGGAACTTCCTGAGTAAGTTCAGCGTAGATTGGATCTTAATGAAATGTCCTAAAATAAATGGGACACAGTTTTTCTGACGATATCTCGCTTTTCGAGTCAATGATTCCATCTCTTATGGCCAGTTTGTCCAAGTAATGTTTAATTTTGCTTAACGAATGTTAAATTAACAGTCTGTTTATTTTTAACGCTTTGTTAATGTATTTTCCATTTGTTCAACATAATTTTATTTAAGATAACCAACAATTAACTATAACGTCTGTTAGCACTATTTTAACTACTCAACAGCAGTTGGTAATGATTCTACACATGTAAGACAATTTTTGATTGGCTAAAATTAATCTTTAAATTCTATATTATAGAGTGAGTCCTGAAACTTGCATAAAATGACAACCTGTTATAGTAGTAATACAATGTTAAAATTGAAATATACCGTCTATACGGATATTGTATTACAACTTGCTTATCGGATAAATCATACAACATGAAATTACTGTTATAGTAGGCCACGCTCCATAAACAAACAGTTGACAAATGAAAGTTGTAGGTGACGTGCTGAATAATAATTACAAGTAAGGGTATATTTCCTCATTGCTATTATGGATACCAAATATGAAAGAAATAAAATAACACTGATGTATTTAAACAGTCCAAAGTATTTTTTAAATGTTATATTACCAGTCATATGCTAGCATTCCCTACAGAGAGACACAAAATATAAATTTCGCAACTTCTGTTCGAACAGCTTTGGAGATATCGGCCATATTTAACTAACTGTTAAACGAGTGAACTGCCCGAAATCCTACATTTAAAATTAACAAACTGTTAACAATCTGTTAAACCAAACTGGTGTTGAAAACATATAATTTTGTGCGAGATCGTGCGTATTTGCTTGTTTTCCACATTCAGTATTCCCAACGTAACACACATAACAATTTCCCTCTTCTTACCGCTTAAGCGCGACATTCATTTTACTGCTTTAGGCTTTTAACATATTATTTTTAGAGACGTTTAAAGTAATAATTATAAATTGAAACTTACCACTGCAATTTCACCTAAATTGCAATGTTAATTATTGTTTTTAAATATTTGCAAAAATTAAGTAAAGTCTACTACTCCACGAAACTTATTGCATTCCTGATACAAGTAGCATTAAGGAAGCCGTGAAAAAATCAACATTCCAGATGCCGATGTTATTACTGCAATATGTTATATAAATAATATTGTTAAAATATTAAAATGAAAAAATAAATCATTACATAACCTTACCGTTTGTATTAAGTTCGCATTTACAGACTGGGGAAAAAAAAAGACAGACGTATATCACGGCCTGCTGGAGTATAGTAAACTCAGAAAACATGTTATAGCAACAATGTTGAAGAAAGATATTTTGCTTTTCCGAAGTTGCCGTCATTAAACAGAAACCAACATGGAGATTCCATTGCAACTAATTAGAAATTCGTCTTTCAGGTATGTAATAAACGATCTTCTCACAAAATAATGTACGATACATGAGCGGTATGTTTGTTTTCATGTTCTCGGAAATTAAAAAAGCTCAACTACGTTTCGCTTTTTCAATCTTTTCCTCGGACATGAAAACGTCAACATACCGCTCTTGTAACGTATATTACTTTTATTAATTAACAAACTGTTTAGAGTTTAACAGTCGTTAAATTTTCTAACAATACTTGGAAAAACCGGCCACAAATGTTACATTATGACTCCAAGCAGCGAACTTCCACTGCGCAGTCTCTAGGAAGTCGTTTCTTGGCCCATCAGGCGTAGGCAGCGCAATATCTCCGGCTGCCTATGAATTAATGGTTCTCTGTCCAGATGATGTACAGTTAGCGCAGCCACTGACCAGAAGATAGTTCTACCGGTAGCCCATTAATCATGTGCGATGGTGTTGACTGTTACTGCCACCTCTCGGTCACTGGAGAATATCAGTGGCGTGCGAGGTACCTTAGTGCTTGAAGAGTTAGACCACTTGTTACAGCGATGCAGGGTAGTGAATTCTGGTCTCTTTCCGCAGAGGCACAGCATCCACGGGATGATGGAGGAGGAGAACGTCATCCGCCCCCATCAAGAGATGGCGCAGCTCTCGCTGGACGAGAAGAAGTTCCTACTTGCCGTGGAGCGCGGTGACGTCGCTTCCACCAGACGGTAAGTTCTGTCTTATTTAATTCTGGAACCAGCAGCACAATGTTCCATGTTAATACAAGAATATATTTCTAACTAATTGCTGGAAATGAAGTGATTTTGTTTTGGTGGTGTAGATGTTGCTTGCTGCTGTTTCCAATGATATTTGTTACAGTAAAATTATTTTTTATTCATTTTTAAGGGGAGAGGATGGTATTTTTTGGTGGAAAATGAGTAAATTTTCAAAAAAAAATTCTTTAAAATACTCTGTGATAGGTGTGGAATGCATAGCATAACATTTTGTGGGTATTTGTGCCCTTATCGGATGTTGAGTCGCCATTTTTAAACTTCCTGCGTTATGGATTTTTAAATCACTCGCCCACTTTTATTGTTCTTTCCGCGGTAAATTAAATTTTCAAAATAATTTTTTTTTAAATACCCTTTGGTATGTGTGGAATGCATTGCATAACATTTTGTGGGTATCTGTGCCCTTATCGGATGTTGAGTCGCCATTTTTAAACTTCCTGCGTTATGGATTTTTAAATCACTCGCCCACTTTTATTGTTGTTTCTGGTAAATTAAATTTTCAAAAAAAAAAAAAAAAAATGTGTTTCTTCAAAATACCCTTTGATATGTGTGGAATGCATAGCATAGGGGAGAGCCGGGTAGTATCGGACAGTGCGTTTCTTTCATCTACCACCATATGGCAGTATCTGAATGACATGGTTGCGTTTCTCTATGCGACATCACAGAAACGTAACCATGTCAATCAGGTACTATCATCATGTGGTAGATGAAAGAAACTCACTGTCCGATATTACCCGATGTCCGATACTACCCGATTCTCCCCTAACATTTTGTGGGTATTTGTGAACTTATCGGATGTTGAGTCGCCATTTTTAAACTTACTGCATTATGGATTTTTAAATCACTCGCCCACTTTTATTGTTGTTTCCGGTAAATTAAATTAAAAAAAAATGTTTTTTTTTCTTTAAAATACCCTTTGATATGTGTGGAATGCATTGCATAACATTTTGTGGGTATTTGTGCCCTTATCGGATGTTGAGACGTCATTTTTAAACTTCCTGCGCTATGGATTTTTAAATCACACGCCCGCTTTTATCGGTTTCCAGTAACTTCATTTTTTTTATACATTGCCAGACAAAAATAGATATAATTTCTGAACTATTAAAGATACATCCATGAAATTTAGAACACACATTCTTTAGACTATTAGAAAACGTTTCTCTGTAACAGAATTTTGTTAATTGATTTCATTTTCAAATACGTCCGTTTGTTTGCAAGAAAGGAAATCAGAAAATTGTTATTAAATTTTAATTGTTTATTTCACAAACGTAGGGACTAAAATCAAAATTCTGTTACAGACAGTTTGTAGAACATGCTTTTGCAAATACATTGCAGAAAATTGTTTGAATCTATCTTTAAAAATGGTTTAGATATATCGGTTTTAGTACAATCCTGCATTGGGTATATTTTTTTTTAATTTGGGCCCCCAAATAATTTTTTTCAAAATATTTTATTTGGTTGAGTTTCCACAGCTATGAGCTCTCTACATACAAAAAAAAATTTTACACCAAATAGGAAAAAAAGTTAAAAAAATACCATCCTCTCCCCTTAAGTGTGTGTCAAGCACACAACTTGTTTGTTGAAATAGGGTTTCTATGCCTCTGGAGATTCAATAATAATACAGCAAGATGAGGTTGCAATATTTAATAAAATGTTACTTAAGTGTGATTTACTTCAAGTTCTTTATAGTATTAATTTTTATTCGGGCGCTTGAGATTACATTGAAGAGTTGTTTCTTCGCAAGTATGAAACACTTTCTTGTCTTTGACGATTTTCAGTTAATTTAATTAATTTGTGAGGTAGGCGTACGTGTAAATATTATTTCACCTCTACTTAGCCGTGCTGTTGAGTTTTCATAAACCCTTGTTAGGCGATTGAGTTTCGTTGTTGTGCGATACGAAAGATCGTTAAATATGCCTCTTCAATTATCCCTTGTGACGAAACAAAGTTATGAGAGCATCATAAAACGCCGCGAACTGTGTAAGCAATTAACTAGCACTCACTACCGGGGCAGCAGGCGAGACAGCTGAGATGCTTCAATAACAACCCAGTTTCAATGGCTACATCACTTGACCTTCAAGGTGAGCAGATCTTTACATTACAACATTCTGTACATCTGTGAACTCGTAATTCGGAATGAACACAACTATAGTCCCGTCGCTATTTCCGGTAGCCAATTATGTTGCAGGTCGGCTACATTTAAACGTGTGCGTCTTGTCATTCGCTGCTGATGATGTTATGCTCTTCCTAGGGCTCGTTAAATGAGGCGCTGACATGGGAAAGGTAGTAACTGCCGAAAACAAAATTTTTCAGGGGAAGCAAAAAACTAATTTGTGAACACTTTCTCAGTTACATTATTACAGAAATTGCTTTAAATGAAAGGCATACACTCATGTTTGCGTTACATATGAAATTTGAAAAGTCTGGCACAGATTTATCAACAGTAATCTCACTAGAGGTTTTGATTTATCTAGAGAAAATCAAAACTCGAGTGGGATTTAATTGACTATTACACGATTAGAAGAAAGTATATAAATATTAGAAGTAACAAAGTACTCCAATACAATAAAATATTAATTGGCTTACGAAAATACAACTGTCTTCAAATGTATTATTGTACCATCTCAACATTACGCTAGATGGTAGTAGTGTTTTATGATTATGTTTTCTTGTTACCGGTATCAGTTGTGCCAACTATGGAATCATCATTGAACTCTGTGGATGTTACTAGTCAAGAAGGCTTTCTTGATTCAGTTTCATTTTTATTAAAACATTTGCATTTCACTTCAATCACCCGGATCCCAGTAATTAACGTCATTTGACAGATGATTTTCAATAAATCTTAGTAATTATTAAACAATCTCTGATACGTGACTATCCATAATATATAGCAGAAGCTATAACAGACATAACCTAAATAATAGAAACAAGTGTTAGAAAAGTTTTAATTAGGGATGATGAAATAAACAAACGTTTTAATTAACGGTGATGAAATAAAAAATAAACATGAATAATTTTAAAAGAAACAATTATTGAAAGTACAATTTTCAAATTTCAATGTTTTAGTGGTAGGTGGTTCAGTTGATGTTATATTGGACGTGTGCGTAAAAGAAGTGAACTCGTTGATGTACATGGTGTATCCCTCAACTTATTCAGGATTTCCGAATGGTGCTCTTCATATATGACCAGTGATCTTTATTAAATCTTGTTCTTGAATGCCAATGCGAGTCATATTTGAAAGTGCTGTGCTTTTGTAATGGTTTGTAATTTTCTTTTTTTGACGTCCAGACCAGTGCAGTTTGAAATGTTGGCAAACAAAGAAACAAATGCTAGGGTAGTGATAAAAATAAACAAATGCTAGGGACGCGATAAAATTAAACAAATGCTAGGGACGCGATAAAATTGTGCGATAAGCAGCCATGATTGGTTGAAAGAAGTCCTTTCGTACCGTTTTATTGGTCGAAAGTAGTGTGACGTAGTAAAAGTGTAATAGTCTGTGAAATCCTATTTTATGAAAATACAACATTGAAATTACTCCTTATCCAAACTGAGAATTAACGTTATTTATACATTATGCACAAATTTTTCGGTAAAATGCATGATACTTTTCATCGAGAAAGTCTAACATAGATAACAAGTCTCTCTTTTTGGCATCAGGGACGACTGGTCTTCTTTCAAGGCGTTGCAAGCACTGCAAGTTAGTGATTGACGTTAATGACTGTTCTTTCTTAAAAATCCTGTGCTCTGTCCACATTTGAAGGTAATTAAATGATTATCGTGTTTTTATTAGAGGAAAATCAGCTCTTGAGAGTCTAATCCAGTTGAGGGTGCTGATTTTGATAGGAGTTGTATTCAAAAACTTGTCACATTCTGCAGAAAGCTGTCGAAGAAATCCTTATCCTTCATCATTATTACATTATTAGGCCTTACCTCTTCTGGAACCATGGTCTTGCATCTTTTTTTCTTTTCTCTATGATGCCAAATAGGATAGTCTTAATTTTATTGGGTCACTAATTTGTGATAACTACACTATGGCCGCAAGTAAAGTATATTGAAAGTTGGTAACTGTGCACCAGGAAAGAGATGTGACGCAGTGATGTCAGATGGAGGGAAGTTACTCACATTCGAGGAGGAGAAATAGGATAGTCTTAATTTTATTGGGTCACTAATTTGTGATAACTACACAGGTCAAAACTCCTTGAGGGAAACTAGATGCAATGCGTTTGATGCCTTGCAAAGAGGAGGAGGGGAAAAAAGGGAAAATTTGTGTCAGAGAGATATTTTTAACACTTTTTTTACTTGGTTATTAGACGACGCTGTATCAACTACGAGGTTGTTTAGCGTCGATGGATTGATGATAGTGATATGATATTTGGCGAGATGAGGCCGAGGATTCGCCTTACGGTAAGGGAAAACCTCGGAAAAAATCCAACCAGGTAATCAGCCCAAGCGGGAATCGAACCCGCGTCCGAGCGCAACTTCGGATCGGCAGGCAAGTGCCTTAAGTAAGTGAAGTTGTAAACAGAGTGCATTTATTTCCGGCAGTGAAGTAGATAGGAGAGGTCGAGGGAAATTTCACTCATGAAAGGGAAATTTCAACCTATCACGAGGAAAATTATCGGAACACAATTCGAAAACACTGACGTTTGAGATGGGCAGAGCATGTAGCACGTACAAGTGAATTCAGAAATATATTTATAGTGTTAATTGGAATACCTGAGGGGAAAAGACCTTTGGGGAGGCCAAGAAGTAAATTGGAGGATAACATTAACATGGATTTATTAACTGATCAGTATTTATGTTTAACTAGCCGTACCCGTGCGCTCCGCTGCACCCGTTAGAAATAAATATAAAGTAATTACATAATTAAAATAGGACATTTGATCCAGGGGACATTCGTGTTTGATAGAAGGATAAATCGTTTAATATGTTACTTAATTTAAATTGCATCCAAATAATTAAAATGCGATCATTTTGGTCCAGAGACACTCATTTGGTGCAATGACAATTCCTTTAACGTGTTTCTTAATTTTTATTACATGCAACCATAGTTTAATGAAGATTGACATAATTTAGATTTAATGTGTATATTTTATTTTACTTGTTATAGGTTTCCATTGAATCATGGTAATAACTTAATTTTAACCCTTGTTTTCTAAATATTCAGTAAATGGCGCTTGGCCTACTATGGTTGTGGACCCTTCAAAGAACTTAAATTATATTATATGATATTACATATTATATTATATTATATTATATTATATTATATTACATATTATATTATATTATATTATATTATATTATATTATATTATATTATATTATATTATTAGCCGTACCCGTGCGCTCCGCTGCACCTGTTATGCTAGCTCCACACTCTCGCCGAGTCACGCCGAGCCAAGGCGAGCGCGAGAGTGTGGACGGTGCGCTCGCCTCGCCTCGCCGTGTCTCGCCTAGACTCGCGCTCGCTAAGACTCGCACTCGCCTGCGCTCCGCTCCGTGTCGGTTTTGGTGTCCGAGTCAAAGGAAGCGAATGGTGAACCCGAGCGTGACCCCAGATACAATAACAAAAAGTGCAGACCAGTGGTTCTCCCTACGCGGCCCGCGGATCGCATGCGGCTCTTAAAGTGATTTGCGGCTATTGAATTAATATTAGGCCTGCTATTACTATTTTTTTTACCTTTTCTTTTTAATTTCTATAATAATGTGCAACTGGGGAAATCTTTGGTTACTCTGAATCCTTACTGCCAGTGAAGGTGTTCAACAACGAGGCGCATTTGTTTTCATTTTTAAAAAGGTACAGCAGTGTCATGTCTCATGTCTTACTATGTCTTGATATAATACTGCGTTATAAATGTTTTTATCTTAATAGACATAGCGTGCATTCAAATTTTTGTAACAGGTATTCAAAAGATTCCCAATCAAAGATAGAGAAACTGAAAATGTTAAAAATTCCGTAATATCTCTATAGAAAGTAATGTATTCCCTGTACATAAAAATCAATTGGCATCGTGCCACGTAGCAGACATTAAGCTATTTATAGATTCGGTGATTGTTAAGGAGTGTCTTGTAGCTGTATGTGACACTTTATTTTCTAAATTTCGAAACTCATTCAAAACAGATTACAGGTGAAATAAAACATCAAATCAACCTGCTCGTATCGTATGATTTGCATATGGATAGTAGAGTCCGCCCTTTAACTTCAAAATATCAGTAATGTATTATAAATATTTGATAATGACCACGATGATGCTGATGATAATAATAGCAATAATAATAATACACCAAATTATATAATAATTAAAAATCTGCGCATTTTGTTAAGCTTCAATACTGTAAAATGCATTGTGGCTCTCGACAAGTTCCTATTTTCCACTTTCGGCTCTCCTTTAATTTCTAGTGAATACCATTGGTGTAGACTCTTGTACTCAATTACTTCTTACAAATAACTTTTAGGGAATCCGGAAGTTCATTGCCGCCCTCACATAAGCCCGCCATCGGTCCCTATCCTGGACATAATTAATCCAGTCCCTAGCATAATATTCTACCTGCCTCAAATCCATTTTAATATTATCCTCCCATCTACACCTTGGCCTCCCCAAAGATCTTTTCCCTCAGGTCTTCCAACTAACACTCTATATGCTTTTCTGGATTCATCCATACTTGCTACATGTCCTGCCCATCTCAAACGTCTGGATTTAATGTTCCCTAATTATTTAGGTGAAGAATACAATGCGTGCAATTCTGCGTTGTTTAACTTTCTCCATTCTCCTGTAACTTCATCCCTCTTAGCCCCAAATATTTTACTAAGCACCTTATTCTCGAACACCCTTAACCTCTGTTCCTCTCTCAAAGTGAGAGTCCAAGTTTCACAACCATACAGAACAACCGGTAATATAGTAACTGTTTTTTTTTTAATTCTAACTTTCAGCATTTTCGGGAGCAGACTGGATGACAAAAGTTTCTCAACTGAATAATAACAGGCATTTCCCTTATTCATTCTGCGTTTAATTTCCCTCGAGTGTCATTTATCTGTTGCTCCAACGTACTTGAATTTTTCCACTTTTTCAAAAGATACATTTTATATTGAGGTTTCGCAACAAGCTCTTTTTTTACGGTGATGGGTTGTTAGTCCTTCGCCCAAATCCCAAGCTGGAGGACCACCACTTATCAAATTTCCGCGACTGTCTGTTCAATATATTTCAGTTATTCTAGCTGCCAATATGGCGAGTCGCAATTTGTCTGGTATCGCTTTTTCTCAGTTGTGTATTTCTTCGAAATAATTGGCGATACAGAAGTTATCAAATTTTCCTGATGGTTCACAAAATTGCTAGTTAAAGATATTTTCTAACATGTCCCTGCAATATAAATTAATATGTAGTTTTAAATGGCTTTAATTATCTTGGCAAACAAATGAATAGTCATATTTTTATTAATCATTTATAAATTCCTATTAAGATATTGTGATAACGTTAGAGTCGATATATTGTGTAATAATAAAATCGTTGCCACGTTGGAAATGTTCATAGACAAGTTACATTATACTAAATGAGAAAAAATGTAATATCGGCAAATTCATCTCGTCCGATTTTTGTGTATAGCTTCATCCACCATCTTTTTTTTTCCAAGGCTTCCGACTTTTTGGTGTGATATGTTACCAATAGTTGTAATAACTAAGAGCACACAGAGCTGATGCAGCGGCAATTCGGTAGCTTCCATCGTGTACACGTCACAACTGAACGCCTCGCCTCGCCTCGGCTCGGCGAGAGTGTGGACAGGTACATCGCTCGCAACAACACGGTTTGCGCTCGCCGAGTGACTCGCCGAGTGGCACTCGGGTCGACTCGGCGAGAGTGTGGAGGTAGCATTAGAAATAAATATAAAGTAATTACATAATTAAAATAGGACGGTTGATCCAGGGAACAACTTTTACAACAGCGCAAGATAATCTGCTTCGCTCATTACCCAATTTTTTTTTGCACTGCATTTATTGCATGTACAGGGTGTATCAAAAATACGTGTACAAACTTCAGGCATGGGTTAAAATTTATTATAAAAGAAGGGAAAAAGTTCTATATGAACATATGTCTAAATAATCCTTTGTTTCCCCGTTATTCATTTATTACTAAAAGTTTGCGTTCAACGGCCTTCGAGGTTTAACCTCAAAACTTCATTTCTTTATGCACTCATTCATAGAAGGCTGTAGCTCGTTGTATCAGAAATGGACTGCAGATGGCGAAGTGTTGCCATGGAGACTTGTTTACATGTGTCATTTGTCATTAGTTTGTCTTCAACGTTGCAATTGTGACCGTGGAGTGAGTTAACGTGTTTCGTTCAACCATGGCAGGACGATATTCATTTCGTGAGCAGGCTGACATCATTTTTATGTATGGTCGCGCGAATGGTAATGGACGCGACGCTGTACGGCTGTATCAGATGGCGTTTCCAGACCGAAGACAACCGAATCATCAAACCTTTGTTGCTGTGTATCGTCGCGTTGCTGAGACAGGAACCATTGCACCACAGACTGGTGATCGAGGAAGACCAAGAGTTGTTCGTACGCCGAACCTCGAAGAAGACATTTTACACTGTGCCGAAGACGATTCAGGTATCAGTACAAGACAATTGGCTGTGGCAACTGGTACATCACACAGTACAGCATGGAGGGTACTTCACGAGCAGCTCTTGTATCCGCAAACGTGTGCAGGGCCTTTCGCCTGCCGATTATCCACCACGGGAGAACTTTTGCCGATGGTTTCTAGCACAAATAGCCAATCCATTATTTGTCTCATCAGTTTTGTTTACAGACGAGGCAACGTTTGGGAGAGATGGAATTACCAATTTCTACAATGAACACGTATGGGCAGATCGGAATCCTCGTGCTGTATTTCAGGCTAGACATCAGCAACAATTTAGGATTAATGTGTGGGCTGGAATTGTAGGTGACTGTCTGGTAGGTCCATACGTTCTACCAGCACGTCTTACAGGTGCTATCTACAGGAACTTTATCCAAAACACTCTTCCAGAATTACCGTACGAAGATGTGCCTCTGAACATAAGACAAAACATGTGGTTCATGCATGATGGGGCTCCAGCACATTTTAGTCGCCTTGTTCGAGATACAATGACTGGTGTCTACCATGACAGATGGATAGGCAGAGGAGGACCAGTTCAATAGCCAGCACGTTCTCCCGACCTCAATCCTTTGGATTTCTATCTTTGGGGGCACCTTAAACAATTGGTTTATGGAGCAGACATCCCGGATCAAGAAAATCTTCATCGACGTGTCACGGAAGCCTGCGAAACCATTCAACATCAATCCATGAGTATTTGAAAGGGTGCGACAGTCCATGATTCGATGAGTGCATGCATGTCTAGAAGCAAGAGGAGGACATTTCGAGCATTGGTTATGAGTTTTGTGTGTTGGCATATTATGAGTGTACCAATGTGTTGAACAGTTCCTAACGGGGAAACAAAGGATTATGGGACATATGTTCATATGAATTTTTCCTTCTTTTGGTCATAGGAACCCATGCCTGAAGTTTGTACACGTATTTTTGATACACCCTGTATATTTTATGCATTTTAACACGATTAAATTGAGCATAGTTAAAATTTGAATTATAAAATAATGGATTGCTAAGCTAACGTACTATTACTGCATACTAAATCAATACACTCTCGTTGTTCGTTAATTCTCTGAGATTAAAATGAGTGTACATAAATATTATTTTAAGAAATACAGAAAACGAATGTACAAAATAGCCTATCAAATTTTCTGTGCATAAGAACCTATTTTAATCTTACCTGCCCTCGATTTACTCTGACGTTACTGTAATAACATTATAGCATTACGTTCATCTAGAGAAACTACACTTTCCAATGGTGAAATAATAATTAATTATACAAATCGAAGTTAATATACAGAAACATTCTCTGTAGGCTATGTTTAATAGCTTTCGATTGTTGATGCCCAAGGCCCTGTTTCGATTGTTGTTGTCCAAGGCCCCTTATAGACGAAGTCATTTGTTGTTAATTCATTGCACTGTCTTAGATGGCGTTATTTTAATTTTAAAGCTCATTTATCTCATTAAATATCAGTCCTATCAAAATTTTGTGAAGAATAAAACTTATCGGAAATCATTTTTAAAGAAACGTTTGTTTTGTAACATTTTCACAAAAATCAATAATAAGCGAGATGTTTCGATTTATTTAATTCAGGCAAAAATATAACCCCCTTTTAAATGAAAGTATTTTGAATGCCATATAGCCTAAAATCTAAGTTACAACGAACTTAATTTATATTCCAATTTTCATATAAATCGGTTCAGCCATTATCACGTGAAAAGGTAACAAACATACAGGCAGACAAACAAACAAAAATTTCAAAAATGCGATTTTCGGTTTCAGGGTGGTTAATTATATATGTTAGGACCAATTATTTTTGGAAAATCGAAAATTACCAGAAAAATTTCGGCTACAGATTTATTATTGGTATAGATTGTTTTCAATTTATTGTGAATATATTTATTGAAAGTTATATTTTTGTATTATATATATATATATATATATATGTATATATATTTTTTTTTTTTGCGCCTTTCAAAGTGGCGTGCGATACTTATTCGAGGGGGCGAGATATTAGAAAAAATACGGTAAAAGAAATGCATTATCTTCACTCTTATAGAAACTACAGTATAATACAACATAAATACACCGACGCACGTCACTCCTGATCGCCAGAGTGCGTCTTCCTACACGTCATGTTAGCCATCGCGCATTGTAGCAGCGGTCGTAATTCAAGTCACCGATATGTGCGTTGGGGTCTTTGAAAACTGGCTGGAAGATCGACGTTAAAACCCATCCGCGACTACAGGCTTTGTTGTTAGGCCTATAACTGGCAATAACGTGATCCCCACAGTGTCCACCAAAACAAAGCTTTAAAACGGCTATGGGGCACAACATGACACCTTAATGTCATCTCATCAGCGCTGTAATGACGGACAAACGTCCACTGATGGACGATATAAAACAGCCAAAGTAATTGCCTCGTAAGGTTATGGCCTGTAATATGCAAGGCAGTTAACACTACGCCACGCCGTTGCGGGAGTTTCCGGAACTAATCTCACTCCAGCGTAACGATCTGCAAATACCAAAACTCTGACCCATTTTTACAGCATTCACTGCGGTGCATAGTGACTGAATTTCATTCATTTTATTTCATTTACGTCTCGTTTTGTAATTTCAAATGATACAGATTATCTGTTTTAGCAATTAATGAAAAACTGTCATTTTCTTACCCCGATTTAAAAACAAATAATACACAGGGTTCTAAATGATTATCAGGGTTTCAGGTGGTTAGTATGGCTTTACAAACAAAAATATATTTGTTCTCTACATGTAATGAAAGAAAACACTGTAAGTTAGGCAATTATTCATCTGTCATAAAAAATATCTTGGCTTCTTTTTCTATAATAATCTAAATTGGAATTTTCAAGTTAAAGAAACGATTAAAAAAATCTGTTCCTCCATTCCCTGTTTGAGTCGCTTAAGAAACTTCTTGCGCCAGCAACTAAAACTTACCCTAGTACAAACCCTAGTAATGCCGCATTTCGATTATTGTGACGTTTTGTTAAGTGACCTAAGTTCTGAACTGTGAGTCAAGTTACAGCGAGTTCAGAATATGTGCGTCAGATGCGTATGCAACATCCGACGATATGATCACATATCACCGTCCTTTGCAAGTCTTTCGTGGCTCCGACTTAAAGAACGTAGAACTTTACACTCCTTATCATTGCTCTTTCGAATTCTGCACACCTCAACACCAAATTACCTTTCGTCTCGTTTCTCTTATCTATACTCTAACCACGACATAAATACCAGATCACTTATCTGTGGCGCGTTAAGTATACCTCTTCATAGAACATCTCGTTATTCATCATCTTTTACAGTATCCACCTCGCGACAATGGAATTCCCTGTCACAAAATATTAGGGGCTGCAAGACAATAAACACTTTTAAAAACAGCTTAAAAATACCTTCTTAGCATTTCATTACAATCATACTGACTTAAACTATCACTGTCTACATTGTTACTCCATCCTTTAGACCTGCATCCTGATAGTGCTGTATTTTTGAAAATTGTCTCATAATAATCTCTTTCTATTATCTAACATTATTTGAAATATATTAACATTCTATGTATTTTAGCTTAATTCTGCTACATGTAGTTTGTATTTCAGTGTTTAATTAATAGTTCATAGTATTTTGTTTAATTCGTAAATAACTCTTGTATTCATGTAGCTCTTATCTAAATCAAATTGTTGAATTCTTTGTAAGTTGTACATGTATATGTATACTTTTTGCTGGTTGAGTGGAAGAGAAGACCTTACGGCCTTAACTCTGCCAGCTAAAATAAATCATTATTATTATTATTATTATTATTATTATTATTATTATTATTATTATTATTAATTATTTTTTCTACTAGAAATGCACTGTTTAAATTATATTTGTAAACGTGAACATTTATTTTCTGTCTTACTGTGACTGAATGTTTATATGTTGAGGCAAGAAGTAACTGCACTCTCAATCTCCTATTCCCCTCGATCTACACAACACAGTGAACAGTGCTTCGTAACTTAATGCGTGTCGGTACCCTGCGTCGCAGTCTGATCATCAGGTACATAGATTATCACCATTCTTCCGTGAAAGAGACTTGATATCTGATTAGCCTCACGTGCCAAACCAGGACTGAGGATAAAGATTAATATTATTGCTATTCTAAGCGTAAAATGTAGGACATCAACTTTTCCAGACACGCTAACAGGGTGTTTCGAAAGTGAAGTTAAATAATTTACAGATGAAAAGTACAAACTAAAACAAAAAAAAAAGCCTCAATGGACACGGGTTCACAAATTAACCGTTCATGCGAAAATTGTTTTCTGGGTTCCTCCTGGGCACCTGGAGTTAGGTTTCTACCTGAACTGTAAAGGTTTGGGATCGCCTTCTGATTTTGTACAAATTTGGCTTTCAGGTACAGCTTCCTGTAAAGCTGACTTGAATAATTTCAAGGGAAAAATTGAAAGCCAGATTGTTGTAATATACGTTACTGTTCGTTAACAGAAAACCACAAATTTAAGTCACACAGAAAGTGTGCACTCAATGTTGGGGTTCTGACGTCTTGTCAACCCACTTTAGATAAGGGAATAACCGAGCCGGGGTCTGGTAGAGTTCCTGGGTAGCTCAGTCGGTAGAGCGTTGACACGCCCAGCCAAAGGTACTGGGTTCAATGCCCGGCCCTGGAACAATTTTTTTCTTTGGAATTATTCACGTCTCCTGGTTTGTTTATACATGTGCATTCATTTTCCTTCCCCTCCTGCAGTGCCCTATTCCGTACAGTACAGAAAAGGCCACAGTTGGCATAGTGTCAACATGGGTAATGTGCATTATCTTGACAACGTTTAATTTGCGGCAATTGTATTGGTGTTTTTTTTTTTTTTTTTTTTGCTTGTGTTATTTTGTACTTTTCATCTGTAAATTATTGATCATCACTTCTGAAACATCCTGTATAACGCACTGACTTTATATCATGCTTGTAATCAGGGTTTGAACTAGGAAATAAATAATTGTCGCAAAAATGCACAAATGAAAAATTATATTTGTGCAAATTGCGAAAAGCTTGTGCAGTATTCTAAATAACTGTAGGCTGTAGAAAGGTAAAATTAGTAAGGTTTGCAGAAACAAAAAGTTATGTAACTTGTTTCTTGGAATTTTATTACTTTCAACCCATTTTTATTGGGTTATTTTACGACGCTTTACCAACAGCTTAGGTTATTTAGCATCTGAATGAGATGAAGGTGATAATGCCGGTGAAATGAGTCCGCGGTCCAGCACCGAAAGTTACCCAGCATTTGCTCATCTTGGGTTGAGGGAAAACCCCGGAAAAAACCTTGCACCGACCGGGAATCGAACCCGGGCAACCTGGTTTCGCGGCCAGACGCGCTGACCGTTACTCCACAGGTGTGGACTCAACCCATCTTACCACATTCTAGATATACTTATGTAAGTAAATCATTAGACGTAGGCATGTTTAAAACCAATTACTGCTGAATTTACATCACATTATAATACGTCATTTTATGGGTATTTATTTATTTATTCATTTATTTACTTATTTATTTTTACTTATTTATTTATTTATTTATTTATTTATTTATTTATTTATTTATTTATTTATTTATTTATTTATTTATTTATTTATTTATTTATTTTGTATTTATTTATGTATTTATTTAGTATTTACTTATTTATTTACTTACTTATTTACTTACTTATTTTTATTTATTTATTTATTTATTTATTTATTTATTTACTTATTTATTTATTTATTTATTTATTTATTTATTTATTTATTTATTTATTTATTTATTTATTTATTTATTTATTTCATTTATTTATTTATTCATTCATTCATTCATTCATTCATTCTGGTGTAATTAAGGCCATCATGCCTTCTCACAACACCAGGAATACAAATACAATAATAGAAATAAAGAGAAAATAATACACTTTATACAAAATAAAGCTACACAAGAAATAAAGGGAGAGAGAAGAAAACACTATAAACAAAGTAAAGCCACACAAAAATGTATACAAGTTGCAGTCGCACAAACTTTAAATGAGTGAACATTCTGAATGAGTTTTCTGAACATTGAAATTCTTTAGTAGTAGGTCCTTCAAGATTTATTGTAAGCAGAGTGCTAAGTCTTTTTACTGAAAGACGGTTTCTAATTACAGTTTTTACAAGATTCATGCAACTAAATCCTAGCTCATAATTTGTAGTAGCTATGCTTGTATAAATCAATTAGAAGAAATTGTTTACTTAACTGGTTAACTTACATGAATTGTACCAACTTTTTGAAATCCATTCCTGAACCTCTATTGCTCAGTATCTTTTTGAACATAACCCATTCCATTAGCATTTCATTTAAATTCAGATTCTCCGAACTAATTAGTTAGCCAACTGGCTAGTCTCTGAAATTGAGACAACTCATCCTGCCTAAGGTTTTTCCGT
This sequence comes from Periplaneta americana, assembly GCA_025594305.2. Taxonomy (NCBI): domain Eukaryota; kingdom Metazoa; phylum Arthropoda; class Insecta; order Blattodea; family Blattidae; genus Periplaneta; species Periplaneta americana. Next base: position 128,235,942 of record JAJSOF020000015.1, on the reverse strand, counting down.
GGTTTTCCTAAGGCGCTAAGACAAATGTCGGGATGAGCTCTAAAAGAAATGGGCCACGGACCTGCACTCATCTCCCCATGAATCTCCCTAATTACTCTAAATTAATTAATAATTACATCTCTCCTCTCTCTTCGTAATTGAGACGATTCAACAAGGCTCATGACAACCATCACCTCCTACATAATAGCCAGTCTAGTCTCTTATACGAGACAACTCATCCTGCCTAAGGTATTCCGTGGTTTTCCTAAGGCGTAAGATAAATGTCGGGATGAGCCCTATAAGAAATGGGCCACGGACCTATATGCCATCCCCATATATATTCTCCTTTTCTTGTAAACGACGTATGCCCTAGTTCAGAACCTCTAAAATGTCTATTAAATGTACGAGGTCACTCAATTAGTCGCAATTTGAATGGACAGGGACCTCTCAAATTGCAGATTTAGAATTCACGGCGCCTCTTCCGACGGCCTTCACATGCCTTGTCATCGAACAACAGATGACAGCGTCTTGCCATCCTAACGGCAAACAACAGCCAACTCCTCCTCGCCCCGTCCTGTGATCACTTGATCAAATCGCCGTCCCCCCGCATATGTAGTATCTAAGAGGTTACGTCCAATTTCGGCATCCCCTTCAAAATTTTCTAGAGCTCCTTCAGTGGAACAGGCGTAACCGGGAGTGAGACTAGTGGCCAACAGGCTTGGAGCTCACATATTTAGTTTTGTACAGCCCCCAATCCCTTGCAAGGACGCGTTTTGCGTACCTTTTAAATTTGTCATCCCAATTCTCTTTCGATTTTTCGAGGAATCGACGATCATACACATTTCAGATTTCATTTTCTCCATTACCACTTCATTTCTGAAGTCAATGTGGTTGTCGCATTTTTGCACATTTACATGAAAATTTGTTGCATTTTTAGAAGTCAAGTAGCAAAAGCGACAAATGCGACTGTGGCTTGAACCCTGCTTGTAATATTATTTACGTCTACGCGTGTAACTACTTGAAGATCAGTTTATATGGAGCGTACAGACATCCTAGTTTCATAAAGGAGCAACTTTCTTTAAAAACATCGCAAGCACATATATGGTAGTAAAATATTGGAGTTAAATGTACCAGAAAATACTCAGTTATGTCATCTGAGAGATGCTGTAATTTGTCTCTGAATAGCTCTTGAAGCTTTATTTCAAAACGTCACAAGTCCATCCCGTAAAATGCTCGAGTAAATGTGGCGGAACACTCAGATTATGTCATATGAAAGAACCGTTACTATTTGTTTTCAGAAATCCATGGATCTTAAAGCTGTAATTGTGAAGAAGCAATTTTCTATGAGAAGTCGTTATTCCTTGAAGTAGACCTATGTGGGATGAAAACAGATTTTTATCTGACAATTTACGATGTCACTTTGACATTTATTTCTTGTTGGAAGACTTAATTTAGGCGTAACTGAAAAGTAATTGCACTTCTTCGTAACTACTCTAATGGACTGTGCGAGATGGAACTTTTGACGAAACATAAAATGCAGGATTGTGAGTTCGAATATGGCTTTGAGGTATGGATTTTCCTCGTTTATAAGCTTGACTTGCTGAAACGCATGAGTCCAATATAGGCCCAAGTCGAGAAAAATCTAGTTATCAAAGTATAGCATAACTGTTATCGAAAGTGACAACATATTGATGAATAAACAAATGCTTTAGTTGCCTAAAGAAGAAGAGAAAGAAGAATTTGAAAATTTTATTTCTAATATTTGGCATTGAAATCTTTCGTTGTCTCATTAGATTCAGGAAAAAATTTCGAGATATGAATAGCTGACTCATAATTTGAAGAAAATTAACGCCAAGAAATGTAACGAGTTCAGAACTATCAGCCTGATACCGCACTTGGCGAAGATTCTCATGCGAATACTCAATCGACGTTTATATTCTAAGACGGAAGGACAGTTAGAAGAAGAGAAGTTTGGCTTCACGAAAGGAAAAGGTACGAGAGATGCAATTGGACTACTACAAACAATCGGCGAAAGATACCTAGAGAAGAATAAAGAAATGTAATTCGAAATTTTCTCGGGCTTCCAGCCAGGTCATAAGTTGGTGATCCACCGACGTTTCGAGGATGTTCATCTTCCTCATCTTCAGGGTTAAATGATATCTAGGGGCTGCTGAATCCTGAATTGAAAGAGGTGAATTGGGAGGACAAATTTAAAAGGTACGCAAAACGCGTCCTTGCAAGGGGTTCGGGGCTGCAAGAAACTAAATATGTGAGCTCCAAGCCTGTTGGCCACTAGTCTCACTCCGGGTTACGCTGCTCCACTGAAGGAGCTCTAGAAAATTTTGAAGGGGAAAACCGAAAATGGACGTAACCTCTTAGGTACCACATATCATATCTAGGGGTACCCAGCTCCTTAATTTATAGTGCCAGAGGGAGGAGTCAGCCGAGGAGCTTTGCGCTGATTGGCTCTTATTAGTGCGGGCCGCGGCCGACGTGTCGTCTTTGTGCTTTTCGGCTGATTGACCGCGGGTCTCACGATGGGCTCGGCGGACGAGTTCTTATGTGTCCTCCGCTGATGACGGCCCGTCGTCTGGGCACTATAAATTAAGGAGCTGGGTACCCCTAGATATCATTTAACCCTGAAGATGAGGAAGATGAACATCCTCGAAACGTCGGTGGATCACCAACTTATGACCTGGCTGGAAGCCCGAGAAAATTTCGAATTATCACGTCGCCAGGAAAGCTTCAGTAGTTATTTAAAGAAATGTAGTTTATAATAATAACTGAACTACACCTGAGGACGAGCAATGCCCCTTCGGGTGTAGTGTACTAATTTTATACATCTTTATAATCAAAAGGAAATAAATTATTATTATTATTATTATTATTATTATTATTATTATTATTTATCGACATAGAAAAGGCGTTTAACAGAGTGAATTGAAACAACCTGATGGATATCGAGAAGAAAATAGGTGTGGACTGGAAAGAGAAGCCTGTTCAATAATCTTTATATGAGACAATTAGTCAAAGTCAGGATAAAAGAAGAAATATCAGAAGGAATGAAATAGGGAGACGAGTACGACAAGGATGCATTTTATCATATATCCTATTCAACATCTACTTGGAGGATTTAGCGAAGAACTGTTTACAGAACATGGGAGGAGTGATAGTAGGAGGAAGAAGATGAAAGTGCGTAAAATTTGCTGATGATATGGCGTTGTTAACAGAAGAGACGATACTAAGGGATATGCTACTGGATTTAAATGGCAGCTGTGAACAGTATGGAATGAAAACAAGACGAAGACCATGGTTGTCGGAAGTAAAATAAAGAAGGTAAACTTGCGAATATTAAATGAAGCAGTAGAGCAAGTGAACAGCTTCAAATAATTGGAGTGTACTAAAAGCAGTAATATGAACTGCTGCCGGGAAGTCAAAACGAGAATAGTAATGGCCAAGGAAGCTTTTAATAGAAAAAGGAGCATTTTCTACGAACCTTTGTAAAAAGAACAAAGGAAGAGACTAGTGAAGTGCTTTATGTGGAGTGTGGCATTATATGGGGCAGAAACAAGGATATTATAACGAAGTGAAGAGAAGCGAATATAAGCATTTGAAATGTGGATATGGAGAAGAATGGAACGTGTGGAGTGGACAGACATAGGAAGGATTGGGTGAAAAAAGAATGATGCTAAACTGATCAGGAAGAGGAAAGGAATTGGTTGGGTCACTAGCTGAGAAGAAACTGCCTATTGAATGATACACTGGAAGGAATGGTGAACAGGAGAGGAGTTCGGGGCATAAGAAGGTATCGGATGGTAGAAGACATTAAGTCAAGGAGGAAGGCAGAAAATAGGAAAGATTGGAGAAAGCTGGGTTTGCAGTGAAAGACCTGCCCTTGGGCAGAACACTATGAATGAAATGAATGTCTGTCTAGTATCCTCATTTCTGATTTTGTCCCTTCTTGTTTTCTTTCCTATGCTTTTTAAAAATTTCATTTGTCCTGCCTGGATTCTACTTATGCCCTTCTTAGTCACAGTCCAGGTCTCAGCACTGTACTTAACTATAGGTATGTTATTACATGCCTATAGCTACGAATGGTGATGGGTCATTTGCAAAATTTGTGTAACAAATGGACGATTGAGAACGTCAAAATGAAAGTACTATTTAGTGCATATTCTGCATGTATTAATATAGTGCAATGTCTCTGCCATAGTAATCAGCCACTGTACACCCACCTTGCTTTACAGCACTGTTTTGAATGATGTAACAGACATGACATGGAGTAACAGATCTGACAGGTAACAGACTTGACAAAGCAAACAAGCATGTGCTAACCTGAAATGTTTTTGTTTAAAAATCTTCAAAACAGTAACTCAACTACTGGACACGTGTACTATTATGTCCTCTTGATCTTGACTTTATATGTTGTTATTTGTGGAAAACACAACACAAACAGATCTGACAGAGTAAAAATGCACGCTTAGACTAAAACATAAAGCAAGAGTATGACACACAAACTCGCCAAATCAAAATGGGTGAATATAGCAGTACAATTAAAATGGGTCTTTGTGCATCATCTTGGCTTGTGCTGACATCTGTGGGATTTCTTTTTCAACTTTGTATCAAAAACAGAATGGTGTAACAGACCTGACTGACTTACTGGACTAGAGTAATTATATAATCATGTTTAAGGAAATATAAACTCAGATATAAATGAAGAAGTTTTGATAATATCAAATGTTTATTTAATTTTTTTCTCTATTACATTATTAAACAAACCTTTATCTGGATATAATCATGTTCCATTTTAAAAACTTAAGTAGTATGGACACGGCATTTTAGCTGTTACTATGAGAATTTTATTTTATTCTCGTGAAATATTTCACATGAAGGAAATAATTCTTGTGACGTTTACTACATTAGTGTTGAATCTACTCACTGTTAGGAATTTATAACTCTATCGTTATAAATGCAATAATGGGAAGGGTAAGAATTGATGGACATCATTTGTTATAAAAATTCTGCAAATGACCCTGGTACATTTAGACATCATGATTTTGATTTCTTTTGACACCTCGCAATTCCACAAAATATATATTATTGTGTTATAAAATTTAGCACCCAGTCCAATCCTATTAGTAATTTTCTGTTGAATTTTTCGTATGTATGAAATTCTGCTTCCTAAATAATGCACTTCTTCTGATTTTTTTTTAAATGTGACTTCCAATCTTAAGGTAACCACTATCCCACTGCCCTCTTCCAATCTCCATCTCTAAACACTTCTCAAGATTTAGATGTAGCCATAACTTTTTAATTCTCTCTGCCATTGCCATCCCTCCGGCTGTTTTATTTCAATTTACTTTCTTCCGTGAGAAGCAAAATACAATCCTAATAAAGAAATTCCTAACATGCTGATCTCTTACCACAAGAAAAACAGACGCAATTTTTTCCTCACCATATTAAGCTGAGAAACATCACTTACACACGCGTGTAAGACACTTCATGCAACTGTGAACGTGCTTGAAGAGCACCAGACATTCGTCAGTGTCAGCGCCTTCCACTTTGGAAATTGGTACTAGACGTCTGTCGTTTGTTCCCGATTGCAGATAACGACTTCAATTCAGCAGATGATAAATAATGATTCAGCCATTGTTAAGAATCTGTCGAAGCAAAATTCAGAGCAAGAAGAGAAACACAAAAGAGTCTTCCTTTTTTAAGACATCGCAAATGCAGTGGAGCGCTTGGGGGTGAAGGGGCGGAAGACCTGCAACAATCGGATCAGACTAACAAGTAGCAGCTAACGAAGTCTTATTGCAGTTTCAACCACATACTTCGCATCGAATATCGGCTTGAATATTTCTTGGTACAGAGAACGAAATTGTATAGATTCAAGGGAATATTACAAAAGAGAAGAGAGCGTGTGTTAATATTCAAACTTACCAACCTTCTTCAATATCTTCAGTATAAATGTATTTGTCATCATCATCATCATCATCATCATCGTACAATTAATATTGCAATCTTCAACATTGTCAACACAGTCATCATCACTTTTTATACATGTTGATTACACAACTTTTAACATTGTATCACTTCGGAATATGTATGATAAGAACTTTCTTGTGTTAAATATTATTTAACGTGTCTTGTTAACATGTTTCGACCTATTTTCGGTCATCTTAGGAACTGGTCGTTGTTAGTCTTGGCGCCTCTTGTTCCTGTGTGGATGTGTTCGAAGTGTAGAGTCAAAGAGTGTATGCGTTTTAAAATTGAGTTGTTGTTGAGAATATCGTTGGGGTGTGTTTTCGTAGATGACATTCTAATACTATACAAAGGAAACAAAAGACAGATCCAAAACCTACATCAACACATAAACAAAATACACCCAAAGCTACACTACACATTAGAAATTGAAAACAAAAAATCCATAAATTTTCTAGACATCACAATAACAAAAGTAGATAACAAACACGCATTCAAAGTATACAGAAAACCCACAACAACACACATACACAACACATCCAACCACCCCACACAACACAAACAAGCTGCATTCCGAACAATGGTACACAGACTACTCAACATACCAATGAACCAACAGGATTACAACGAAGAACTAAACACAATCAAATATATAGCACAAGAAAACGGATACAACCCCAACATAATAGACAACATAATACGTAAGACAAAACAAAACCACAAAAAACACAAGAATACAACACAAACACAAGAACACAAAAATGCATCACACTAACATACGAAAACAAAAACACACATAAAATTGCAACCTCATTCAAGAAATTAAACTACAACATCGCATATAGAACAAACAACACTCTACAAAAACATCTCAACACACAAACAACACAAACAAACAAATACAACCACACAGGCGTATACAAACTCAAATGTAACACCTGCAACAACTTCTACATAGGACAGACAGGCAGATCGTTTCAAACACGTTACAAAGAACACATCACAGCCTTAATAAAATTACAAAACACCTCCACATATGCAGAACACATCACAAATGCCAACCACACCTACAGAGACATCAACACAGACATGGAAATACTGCACATCCAACCAAAAAGCCAGAAACTCAACACACTAGAACAATATGAAATATACAGACACACGAAAACACACTCCAACGATATTCTCAACACACAACTCAATTTCAAAACACATACACTCTTTGACTCTACACTTCGAACACACCCACACAGGAAATAAGAGGCGCCAAGACCAACAACGATCAGTTCCGAAGATGACCGAATATAGGTCGAAACATGTTAACGAGGTACGTTAATAATATTTAACACAAGAAAGTTCTTATCATACATATTCCGAAGATCACTTTTTGTTCTTCTTCCTAATAGTCATTATGCTGAACTTCAACAAAATACAGGTAAAAATTAGGACTACGGTTTTCTGATTTAAAAAAAGAATGCCCTGGTAATAAGGTACTTATCACCTAAAAACTAAAAAAATCACTTAAGAGGATACTTAAACTTCCACAATTCCACAATTGTGAAATTTAATTAAATTTAAACTACATAACATGCGTACATCTGTACTAAATTTGGTGTCATTGGGGCTAATAGTTTTGAATTCATATCCTTTAAATATATTTTATATTGACGTCACCAAAAAGGCTCTTTGCGTCAAAATTTTTAATTCGTATTTACTCAAGAGCTTAAAAGTATTCATGAGAATAAAAATAAATTAGCTTTTTGAGCTCGATCTAAATAGAGTGTTACAATAAATTTTTAAATATAATTAATTTACCATTACAAAATATTTAATGTAACTACAATATGAATATTCATGCTAATTAAATCTTACTTATCAAAACTTAGTTGACTTCTGTGAGAAGTTTCAGACCATTCTGGCAATAACTGTGCAAGGAACTTTTTTTATTTCAGTAAATTGCTTAAAATTTTAAACTTCAGAAAAAAACATTATAAAATAAAAACAGAAAAAATTTCACCCGACTCACTCTCGCACCGTATGTTTGATCATATTTTCTTACGTAGTTAGATCATTTAAAACAGTCTCAAATAGAGTCCGCAACAAAAATGTATACATTCTTTATCAGACTGTATCGGGATATTGATATTGTCAATTGATTTGCATTGTGTGTCAGGCCGCCATTTTGTCGAACATTTTGTACATCTAAAGTAACTATATGCTTAAATGAAGACAGTAAGCTTACTACATGTGGGATGAGTATTTAAATATAAAACAGACACATAATAAATAGTTTTCGTTCCTTAAACAGTGTATACATTTTCTGGTGGACTCTGTATAATTACGATCATAAAAACAAAAAATAAAGTGGATTTTATTAATTTTTCAGCATTATTTCACCATAGTGTCCCCTGCATTTATGAACAGAAAACCTTTAAAAGTCCAAATACAGTGTATTTGTGATCTAAATAGCCAGACATTGCCCTAAAATAATCATTTGTAGCATAAATTGCTGCATAGTTTCTTCGTAGTTCACCAAATTAAATTTGTGAAATTGTATAAAATTCGTACGACAACTGAAGAACGGTATACAAGTTTAATTGCATTATTTTTATAAACCAATAGCTCATTGTATTTTCTGAGATTAACGAGCGCATTGCGTAATAGTTACTGAAGCCCAGCTGTATATTACTGTCGGCAATTGTATTCGGATGTAATAACTAATAAGCTCTAGTAATTAACTAATTAATGTTTATCTATTGCAAACATGCTTTCGCATTGAGACGGTCCCACATCGCGGATAAGTTGATGCGTAATAGTCTGTATAATTATATACAAACTTGTTATGTCGAAACACATACATATTCCGTCTCTCCAATAAATGAGTACAGTAATTATTATCTTCTGTAATCATCTACAAAAGTAAAATGTAGACGCTTCATATGTGACTGTAAACTTGAGGTTAACCCAGATGCAATTCGTGAGAGCTCGGAAATCAATCAAGAACGTCCGGGGTAGTTATTATTGATTCTATGAAAATATAATAGATATACCGTACATTAAAATTTGCTTGATAGTTTTCGTAGAAAAGTTCTAAATGATTATTTATGTATTTATTTATTTTATTTATTTATTTATTTTAATTTGATTTATTTAATTAGATTTACTTAATATTATTAATTTAATTAATTTATTTATTTTATTAATTTAATTAATTTATTTACTTTATTAATTTATTTAATTTATTTATTTAATTAATTTATTAATTTAATTTACTTATTTACTTTATTTATTTATTAATTTTATTTATTTATTTATTTACTTTATTTATTTATTTATTTATTTTATTTATTTATTTATTTATTTACTTAATTAATTAATTTATTTATTTATTTATTTATTTATTTTATTTTATTTATTTATTTTATTTATTTATTTATTTTATTTATTCAATTTATTTATTTATTTAATTTATTTATTTATTTATTTTATTTATTTATGTATTTACTTTATTTATTTATTTTATTTATTATTTATTTAATTTATGATTTATTTATTTATTTATTTAATTTATTTATTTATTTTATTTATTTAATGTATTTATTTATTTTATCTATCTATCTATCTATCTATCTATCTATCTATCTATCTATCTATCTATCTATCTATCTATCTATCTATCTATCTATCTATCTATCTATCTATCTATCTATCTATCTATCTATCTATCTATCTATCTATCTATCTATCTATCTACCTACCTACCTACCTACCTACCTACCTATCTACCTACCTACCTGACAGGATTAAGGCCATAAGGCCTTCTCTTCCATCCTACCAGATAGCACACACAAACACAAAAAATACAAATACTGACAAAATAATACAAATTAAATTAAAGCCCTATAGAGGGTCAACAGGGTTAAAGAAAACTATATTGCTCTCATCGAGCTAATACTTACTTACTGGCTTCTAAGGAACCCAGAGGTTCATTGCCGCCACATTTAAGCCCGCCATTGGTCCCTATCCTGAGCAAGATTAATCCAGTCTCTATAATCATATCCCACCTCCTTCAAATCCATTTTTATATACATGAAAAAATAGCGACGATAGCCTAGCGCTAAGATATTAGAACCCCGATTATCCGTCATCCTATTAACAGATTGACGGATTATCCGACTGTTTTTCTCTCGTTCTTTTTTTTCCCCCTACAGAAACATATGAAGTAAGTTACTACTGTACGTTATATTAGTACGTATCTTTTCTCAAAATCGGGAAAGTTGCAGATATCTAGAAGGAAAATTCCTTTACCGAATCTGACAACACTGTTGGAAGGGTAGTCAAGGAAGAAAAACACCGTCGAGATTATCACTGTGATGGAATGGCAGTAAAAAGTACAAATTTAATGGAGAATCTACGAAATTGAACTGTTGAGGAATTTCTGCAATGAAGATGAAGTTCAAGAATGTCTGTAATCAACTTGAGAGAGAAACAAAATAAAACCGAATCGAGTGAAGTAAGAAAGGGAAGTTATTGACAAAGATCACGTAAAGGGAGTCATTGCGGTACTTCCCAGGACTCTTCTTATTTTACTAATAAGGGAAGAGATAAAATGTAGGAAAGTTGCATTTAAAGTTTGTATTACGAGGAAAGTAATGAAATTCAGTAAAACATAGCAAGCCATTTCAAGAAAAGCTTACGTCAGTCCTACTTTCTTCGCTTCTATTTATTCCCTTAGTTTTAAGTCTCAGAATTTTCCCATTTCTGTTGCAAAAGGTTCAGTCGGCAGATTGGATTCAAAGCCTGGTAATAATGAATTGTTAGGAGAATGAGGGCAGTGGCGTTTAACCTGGAGCGCAGTGGCGCACAGGCAGATAAAGATGTGGTGAGTTTAGCAGCAGCAGCAGCAGCAATTGTGTATTTAATCTAGCAGTGTTAATGCCATATGCATATGACTTCTCTAACATTAAACCAGGAGTAAAACTTGCGATACAAAAATCACAAATTTACAAAATATAGTCCAAAAAAGAAACGGAAGGAGATAAACAAACAACAAGGCAATAGAGATGAGACATAGGGGAGAGTCGGGTAATATCGGACATCGGGTAATATCGGACAGTGAGTTTCTTTCTTTTACCACACGATGATAGTACCTGATTGACATGGTTACGTTTCTGTGATGTCGCATAGAGAAACGTAACCATGTCATTCAGGTACTACCATATGGTGGTAGATGAAAGAAACTCACTTTCCGATACTACCCGATGTCCGATGCTATCCGACTCTCCCCTAATACAGAGCTCCTACAAAAGACCTTTCCGGTTTCGGGGCCTGGGGTCGATTCTCGCTTAGGTTGATTACCTGATTCGGTTTATTCGAGGTTTCCTCCAACCATAAGGCTAAAGTCAGGTAATATATGGCGAATTTTCGACCTCCCCTCGCTAAATATCATCTCGCTGTCAACACTTCCATCGACGCTAAATGACCTAGTACATACAGCGTCGTTAAATAACCAAGTAATAATAATAATAATAATAATAATAATAATAATAATAATCCACCGGCGTGGCCCAGTCGGCTGAGGGCTGCCGATCCGAAGTTACGTTCGGGCCAGGATTCGATTCCCGCTTCGACTGATAACCTGATTGGATTTTTTCCGAGGTTTTCCCCAACCATAAGGCGAATGTCAGGTAATCTTTGGAGAATCTTCGAATTCATCTCGCTAAATACTAACTCGCTTTCAGCATTTCCTTCGACGCTAAATGACCTAGTACATACAGCGTCGTTAAATAACCAAGTAATAATAATAATAATAATAATAATAATAATAATAATAATAATAATAATCCACCGGCGTGGCCCAGTCGGCTGAGGACTGCCGATCCGAAGTTACGTTCGGGCCAGGATTCGATTCCCGCTTCGACTGATAACCTGATTGGATTTTTTCCGAGGTTTTCCCCAATCGTAAGGCGAATGTCAGGTAATCTTTGGAGAATCTTCGAATTCATCTCGCTAAATACTATCTCGCTTTCAGCACTTCCTTCGACGCTAAATGACCTAGCAGTTGATACAGCGTCGTTAAATAACCAAGTAAAAGTAATAATAATAATAATAATAATAATAATAATAATAATAATAATAATAAAGAAGAAGAAGAAGAAGAAGAAGAAGAAGAAGAAGAAGAGGAAGAAGAACAATAAGCACGACATGCAAAATGAACATCTGAACAATCTTTTGAATGACACTCCATTGCTGAAAATATCGAATGTCACCTGAATTACATTTTTAAGTCCGAGACTTTTTGGGGATTTGAAGCAGAAAATTGTGAATATTCAAATGTAGCCACAGTGTATTTGGAATTGCGACCAAAGTGGATTCAATTATGAGCTAACATCCGGGTGTACGTTGTTCAGAAAAGGAGGACACCCAGCAGCTGCACTAGTTCCATTCAATCAACATAGAATGTCACCCACTGTTATACAATAGCGGTCTTACTAATAAAAACTCTATATACAGACGTTTAACTGTCTTATACTTATACAATGAGTAGCTCATTTATACGTCGTGTGTAAATTCCTTACTAATAATCACTACATACGTCGCATATAACAGTACAACTGTTACACAGCTACGTCATAGTTTCGTCATTACTTCGTTACGAAAGATAATAGAATATCTGAGGTTCTCTATTGCATCCGGTAGAGCGCTCTAGTGTGGCGTGTTAAGTATCGATAGTACAACTGGCTCTAATCGATTACCATACTATATTTTGGTCAAAGAGTACATGCTACAGTAATATTATTCTAATTATTCTGTGCTCTTTGGTTTGTTCTTCTTTGGTTACTAGGCAGCCATCATCATAAAATGACAGTCGATACGAACATCTGTTAGAGGGGCGGCCATTTTTTCTCTATATACAACGCTTAAACAAGGGTTTCGTGTATATAACTACTGCAAAGCAATTCCCATTGTATAGTTACAGGCTGTTTATAAGTCCATCGCTTCTGCATGGTTTATTAGTAAAGTTTTGTCTCCACTCTGCATAAGTCTAATATAAAAACTATACACAGTTTATTAGTAAGACTGTAGATGTAGGACTTTCAAAGACTGATCATATATCAAAAAAATTATTTATCTGTCTTCAAGATAATAACCCATACCAATTAATCAGATGTCAGTAATGCACACATTTCCCTCATTTCTCGACTTGTCAAATTGAGATATAATAAAATCTTTTATAGTTTTGTCCTTAATTAGTTTATTTCCTCGAAAACATTTCTCATTCTTTCCTTTTTGCCACATAGCCTACTCAAATATTCCTTTAATATTTGACTTAGTTTTCATAAATATGCTCAAAGTGTACAGTTTGTAAATTAAATTAGATACGGTACTCTACTGAAATTAAGAAAATGCTTTCTTTATTCAACAGAAAAAACGAAGCTTTTTTCCGAAAATTAAAACCAGATTTGTTAGGTATGTATGTGAGTCATCTACGTGTCTCACAACTTTGGTCATTGTAGTCTACTCGTAATATAATACACGATGTAGTCTACTAAAAACGTACGTAGAGATATGCTACATATAACAACGAACTTTACTTCTTTTCCGGAGATAGCTGTTCTTTAAATATTTGATACAGCACACACCAGTAGAGGATGTAAGAGGATCAATACACTCGTTCCTGGCCATGTTCAAGCAAATATTTATGTTTACTTCCCACAGATTGAAACCTACTAATACTCCATGATTAACATTTGAGGAAATCGCCTTAGCAATAGAGCAAATGAAGATATTCACTTGAACAATGTAAAGAAGTACAGAAATGGTACTTAAATTTTTCCTCTAAGCGATATGTGGCAAAGTTGTGTCGGTCCATCGCAATTTGATGGGCACGTCACTTCCTAAAATTGAGTTCTTTCTTATTAAAAATAACATGTTCACCTGATGACAATATGAAAAAATACTATGGTTGTGCTTTATATCTATATCCCACTAGCGTCACATATCTATAATAATGTTACAGGAGCTCGAGTGACATTTATTAGGACTATTTCGTGAATAAAATAAAAAATGTAATAATATACCCCTAAAATTCGCCCACAAAACATTAATACGGCATTTAATTTCTGAATGTCCACTATATCACCTTCATCGAGATCAATTCCATATACCAAAAAACTTATCAACAGTTCTAAACAACCCATCATTCAGTTCAAACTTAATTAAATTTCTGAAAGCTATCAACATTTACAAATGTATCTAAATGATTATTATAATACAGTAAACTCTATGTAAACTGTAAGAATTGTTTATGTACGTATTGTCGCGATATGACTTCCTAAGTTAAAGCGACATAAAATAAATAAATAAGAAAAAATTAATAAGTGTATATTTATGAATAGTTTACCTATTTAGACACTGTGAAGTCGAAATAGATTAATATCGATTATTGCAATAGAGAAATTATTGAATGTTATTCAGTAATGCCAATTGAGAAAAGCGAAATACAGGTTTTAAAATTTAATTGCATGTACTACTCTTTTCTCTTGTTATTATAACAGAAATATGTTTTCATTATCTGCTGAAATCATATTTGAAGAGTCCACTGCAAGAATGATGGATGTCATTTGGAATACATTTTGCAGGAGAAGCAATTGAAAGTTTGAAATGATTAGCGCTCAAACTTAACTGTGCTTTTTCATTACTGGACAATGACTATCATTAACAAATAACTCTGATTAATTCTATATGTCTTAAATGCATTGACGGTCTTGGTTCATTTTCGACAAGAAAGTGACATCTATCATTCTTGCAGTGGACTCTTCATTTTAATTTAAACATTTTATAGTATAAATTACAAATAACCTGATTAATGCATTACTTAAATGAACAATTGTCATCAAGGAGTGTTATTTTTTTAGATACAATAAACATTAAATTAAAAGATGAATATGTAGATGTGGAAGTAGGATTTCGCACTTTATTTAGTACAATGGATTCATGCTCTTCGGTTTACGTGAAACAGTTGGCGACATTGACTAAACAAAAGAACGACCATGCGATAAATTGATAGTGATAAATCGGTAGCTGCAGAAATTATCGCGATGTATGACTGTGATTGGTTGGAATTCAAAATTTCATTACATTTCATTGGCCGAAAATGGAATGACTCATATAAACGAAATAGTCTTAGTAAATTAATCTTTCTCGAAAAATAATCGTTCCAGTATTTAATGGCAATGTCGGTTAATTTCATATTTCTAATTTTTCCTTTGCTTCGCAGAAGGATGCGATCGGATTAATATGTACATTTGAATTTGTCGCTCTTTTAAAGTGTATGCTAAAATATATAGCCTAGCGAAAGCAGCAGCCTCCAGCAGCGAAACTCCGACCTACAGTCTACAACCTATATCGTACATCAAGAGACAAATACGACAACAGACTCATCAAAACTAGAATACTAGATGGAATAGTTCTGCACAACCGGTTCACTAACAAGAGACACCTACTTCCCAACAATCCACGACCGACTCAAAAGCCATCACCAAACCTATTTTCGTGACAACGCAGTTTCTTTCTGGACATGGGAGATTTGGTACTTACTTCGACAGATTCAACATTCCAGCAGACCTTGACTCTATATGCTCCTCTCGAAGACCTTCACAGTGTGAAACACCTTCTATTTGACTGTCCTGTTATTGAAGCAAAGAAATTTCAAATAAAGACACATCTTCTGGACTGTAACACCGAATACAGGACTCCATTATGTGAAGTAATCAAAAACCTTGTTGCTACAGACAATTTATAGACTTGCTAAACTTTATCTTTAAAAGACTTTAGATACATATTTCACCATTATCTGTGTGAAAATAAATGGTATAGATAAGTAGTTTACCCATAACAAAAACTAAAACCCTAGCATACCGCTTGGTGAATTAGGGTTCTTTTAAAGCGGGATATTTAATAATAATAATAATAATAATAATAATAATAATAATAATAATAATAATAATAATAATAAAATATATATCGATAGATGCACAGTAAAATTACCTTTTGAAATATCTGTGAAAGGACTCTGCGCCATTTGTTGTGCTCGATGGTTTGGTGGGAACTGACAGTAATCACTTACGTAGTTCTCGAAGATGTTTTCTAGAAATACATTAGATATGGAATTATCGGGAGCAATGCTGTGAAGTTCTACAAATGCACAGACACCTGCTCTGAGGGTAAATATGATAACCCGAAAAAGTGACAATCATATTATCATGTCCGAATGTTACTGAAGAATATACACTCTGCACCACGATTAGTAACAGATCTTATGAAGTCCATATGGATAATTGTTCTGGCACACCGCGACGTAATGGATTACTAATATCGCTGTCTGAAAACTTAGTCATACAGGCGGATCTCCTATTAATGTTCCGCCGTACAGATAAATTTAGAAGTAGGCCTATAGCCTGGCAGTTGAACGCGTCGTTATCAAACCATTGGAATACATGACTAATTTGTGCTCAAGTGAAGTAGACTTTTTTCCATGATTTGCTCAAAAGTGCGCTACCTCTAATACTATACACCAGCCGTGGCGAAAATGTGACTCGCGAGCACATTGTGGCTCGCAATGATAGCTATGCATTTCTCTTGCTTTCTACCTCCCCTAACCCCTACCCTCTCACTCACTGGAGTCAAACTCCGTTCCATTTGTACTTCCCTCTGACTTGCGAGTGGCGTATCGTCGCAATGTCTCTCTCGAAACCATGTAGCTCTACAAAAACGAAAGTTTCAAGTATGATGGGAGGACACATTTTTTTTTCTGCCAATATGATGCGAATATTAAATGCATAATTTGTTCACAAGTATTACGAGGAAACGGTTGTATAACATAAAGCGGCATTATACTATATGTCACTCATGAAAGATTAAAAGGATAAGTGTTATTATTGTTATTATTTATTATTACAGTGAAACCTCTCATTTAGGACATCGAAGGGACGTAACAATCTGTCCGCATCTGGGAATGATTATTGGGAGGGAAGCTACAAATCTAACAGTAAATTTTAATATGCATTATGTATTCTTCAAGCTTTAAATGAAATGTATTACTATGTTTAATTCTAAATACAGCCTACTACAGTAAATTCTTTGCAACTTTGAACTACAGTAGATAAGACGGAAAAGGAAAATGCAGTACTGTGCCATGCAATTTTATTCTCGGTCTATAGTTATGCAGTATTGTAATTTACAGTTTTCAACTTAATCTTTACGTTCAGGTGCCATGTCTTCGAAACAGAACAACTGATTGAAGTGAAGAGAATAATCCCACTAACCCTATCATGTGTGGAATACAATTTCACGATTGCGGAAACCTGAGACCCATCAGACAGGTTAAATTTTATGACTGTTTATCCAGCTAACAAGGGGTAGCCGGCTGGGCTAGTGGTAGCCTAAAAGATTCTTATTGTCTTCTTTCATGTTAAGGAATTTCTGTACAGTTCTCAAAACTAAATTTTCCATTCTTGTAACACATTAGGTCTTGAAAACCAAGTTCTGTCCGCTGTCAGGAGGTAAAGTAAGCTTTAGGACTGTGAAACAGCTGTCCGTGTCCGTGTCTGAGAGTGTCAAAAACGAGAGTTAAATTTATCATTATTTCTATATTATTTCAGTTGGGACATCAAAATCTGTCCCTATTTGAGGAGTATCCGTATCTTGGGGTGTCCGTAAAGAGAGGTTTCACTGTATTATTATTATTATTATTATTATTATTATCATCATCATCATCATCATCATCATCATCTCCTCTGTAGGTCGATCCTTTTTCAGCAAATGTACGAATAATGCGGTTAGATCTTCAATTTAAAGTCACAGATTTACAATGTGATGTCAAATGAAAGCTAGATGTAAGGACTTGACAAATGTTGAACTTTTCAAATCTTTGCCAAAAAATAAATATTCGAAGCTTCGTTCTTTCGCTTGCTCTGTTGAAGCCATGTTCGCTACAACTTACGTTTGTGAAAAATTATTTTTAACAATGAAAATAGTAAAAACCAAATTTAGATCACAACTGACAAACACCTTCGTGATCAACTACGACTGGCATAGTTCCTGATTTTGAAACTGTCGCAGAGACATTATGAAGACAGTTAATTTTAGGTTGTGATAATGTGTCCTTTATTCATGTCTTTCTTCGTTACACGTACTAAATATTAGTTTGTAACCTTGTAACCTTGTATCCTTGTACTGTATAAAATTACATTTAAGTGCTTGACGTAAGGAGAATGAAAATCCGTTAATAAGTCAGACAGCTGCTTCACTTCCCTTCGGGGTCCTTCTTCATCAAGTAATTCCCTCCAGAAGTGCTATGCACGTTGCGGGTTACACAGTGGCTCGGCGCACGATTACATTTTCGCCACGGCTGATATACACAATAAAGTTACTCGTCTGAAAAAACACTCCTTCTTTCCGGAAAACTAATGGAGTAGAATTACTGGTTCTACTGTATACTGTTTCATAATTTTTATACATTGTCTTCCAAATTTTGCCTGTTAAATTGCGAAATATAGAAATAATTCTACGACATTTGGCCGATTATAATGACTATACATACAATCAACTAGATTTAAGCAATTAATTATTCACAGTCGTGACGGTCGTTTGCTGTAACGATGACAAAACAACTATCGGGTAAAAAGGGATATTTCAAAAATTTATTTTATTTACATTTATTTACAATTTACATTTGAATTGAATCATATGAATAGATAAAATGAGCATATTCGTGCTTGGTACAGTCCAGTATCATCTACATAAATTTTACAGGGTTCAAATAATAATGCTGACGATATAAATAATAGTAACAATAATAATAATAATAATAATAATAATAATAATAATAATAATAATAATAAAGTATCGTGACAGAAATGATACAAATATTGTAATACAAAATAATTCATTAATAATAATAATAATAATAATAATAATAATAATAATAATAATAGTGATAAAACAAATTTATTTACAATAATAAAATAAATACTGAGATAAAACCACTAGCGAGTGTTAACACAACTTAAATAAGCATATAATAACCAAAAAATGCCAAATGAAAATCAAAGAAAAGTTCGTTGTATCGCAGACGACAGCAACCGACCGTATTGACATTGTGTTGTGCATTAATGGTAGTAGGGGGAGTTAAAGTCTACGTAACTGCCGTTCTCTTCGAATCTTCTTTTACAATCATGGGAAGTTAATGCTGAAGAAACAAAATGTCTACGAGTCAAACTGTTCATTATTACCAGGATAGATACAAATAATACTGAAATATATTAATCGAGTTTCAGTTATAGATCTCTCCTTTTGTGCAAGAGGTATAATATCAAAATATTTTATGAATGGCGGGGAAAATATAAATTTCAATAACTTTCTAGTGACAAGATATAGTTGACACGTACAATTGTATCTGTGACGATGCTAAGGAGTCATTTATTGGAGATATACACTGTTATTAATTAAGAAAATGATCCATTTAAATTAGTTTTATCTTACAGGTTACATGCATCAGATAAATACAATAAAAATTAGTACCATATAATGCTAGTAACAATAAAAAATAAATAAATAAAAATAAAATTGATCAAATATCATACAAACATTTTCACTTTATTTTTAAACTTAAGAATGTGTAAATTGCTTAGGTCTGGATTATTTTTTATGCTGAATTGTATAGTCTTGGTCCATAATTCCTACTGTGTTTAATCCAGCTGCAGTGTAGCATTTAGGTTCTGCCAAAAGAGTTGGGACATTTTTTCTGGTGTTATGTATATGTTTTTCAGTTATAAAATTCATTCGATTTTCATGAAAATAAGTTAGTAATGTATGTTTATAATTTGCTCAATTTTTACTACTTGGAAGTTCAGAATAAATAAATTGTGTCGGAAATCTGAAGTGGTTTATGCAGACAAATATAAAGACATTATCGATAGAGTTGATGTAACCTGAATAAACCGCTAAAGAAAGTGATGCAGAAGAAAATCCGGAACAAGTCATAGCTACTTCTTCATAAAGAAGCGAAGCTCACGTCACTGGAACCATCCCTCAAGGCTTTCTTTTCATTTCTCACTCCAAGAACCGGAGACGCAGCAAAAAGTGAGCATCTTCATTTGTCACTTCCTTCCAATTATCTTGTCGTGAGGTAAGTAAACAAAGGTTCGCAATGACGGTATTTCTAGGGCTTAAAATTACGTCAAAACAGTTTATTATTTCAGCTTCGGAGTCAGACCTCCGTTCTTCATCAAGTAAAGTACACAATACCACCACTTTATCCACACTGCTAGACATGCCAACATGACGGACAGTGATCTACAAAAACTGCTTCTACGTCTCAACTTTACGTGACGACATCTCCTTCGCTTCATTGCAATTAATTCCACCGGGGCAAAATGTTATGATAAATTTCTGTGATGACCGTAAGAACGTTTCTATGTTTATTCAAAATAAATAATCTTAATGAGTTTACATCAGTTAGTTTTTTTTATTATCCAATTTAATAAACCCTATTTCATTCTGAGGTATATTAGGGTTATAATTTTTGGCATCAAAATACATATTTTATAACCAATAAACAATAGTAAAATTATAATATAAAATTGTGGTCAAGGTTACAATTCACATGAATTATGTAGAAGAATGCACCTTAATGAAAGAATGGATCCTGTTAAAGATTAATGAGATGTTTGAGGAATAATCAATTCAAAGATATACAAGAATGTCTAACCGTTTCAGAGTAAATACACGACCTCAAAAGATAATCAATAATACACTAATATAACAAAGTTTGACTTTCACTTTCAAATTAATACTTAATTCATGAACAATGGAACAGTAAGAATAATAAAAGGATATTACAAACAATGATTTACGGTTACAAGTTACATACGTGATTCAGGAACAAGTACAATAATTGAAATAATAGCACAAGTAATGACTTATAACTAACGAAATTCTTGAAGGGCAATATATTGTAAATTTATTTCCACTCAACAATGGAATTTTATTCTTCCAACAATAATTCCTTTCTACAATTCGCCTTTTTAAACGCAATCGTCAACAATTAGATTTTATCAATACAGTATGACGTTATAGCACTTACGACGACAATGACAATTTATTTTAAAAACAAGTACGAACAAAATGAACTAGTTAATTTTAACTAATATTTACAAAGGACTATTTACAAATCAGAACTATCAGTTCTCAGTTATATTCTTTAGCTCAGTTTCAATCTGAGTTCACAGTATCTCGAACCACAGACCTTCAAAATAGTTTCATAAAGCCTCAAGGCGAACTCAGGTTTCCAATTGCATGGTCCACTCTTTGTCAATGGCAACCTGTAATGGTTATAGGAAGATATATATATATATATATATATATATATATAATAGCTATATAAACATATTATTTTAGAAACAATAAATAGCTATATTAAGAGATGATTTAAAATTTACGAATTAAATATATTATTTAGTAACAACAATTGGCAATAAGGAGGTATTACAAGAAATGGCTCAAAATTAGAAATCAAATGCCTAATTAAAATAAAAATTAAAACCAATAGTACAATATTATAGTATGCGAAATTGAAGACTTAGGGTGCTATGCATAGACATTTCGCTAGCCCGCGCTACGAGCGTGCTAAGCTAGCCCCGGCTATCGACTGATTACTTGTACAGGTTTCATATCATGTCATATCGCTAACACTGGTTTATGAATACGAAAAACGTTAGTTCGCTGATCATCCACCGGAAGCCCGCGCTAAGAATGTCTATGAATATGGCCCTTACAGTTTCAGTATAGTTGATTAGAACTAATACGATTTTTTTTCCCCGGAATAATTTAACAATTTACAGTTTCACGAATATTCTATTCAAAAGGACAAGAAATAATTATATGGTTTAGAGTTAGTTTGTTGTTATAGGTCTACAGGGTGTAAACGATATTCATTCATTCATTCATTCATTCATTCATTCATTCATTCATTCATTCATTCATTCATTCATTCATTCATTCATTCATTCATTCATTCATTCAGTGTTCTGCCCAAGGGCAGGTCTTTCACTGCATATCCAGCTCATGTTTGCAGTTTTTTTGGGAAAGATAAATGCGGTAGCTTTCTGTTGCTTTCCACACACCACTCTCTCCTTTGAATCTTAAAAAGTTTCAGGGGACCCTAGCGTGGAGGTGAGGAGAGTGGATTTGACTAATTAGGTCTTCCGGACTTCACCGAAATTCTCCGCAAGGGTTAAATATCAATTTAATCAGGGTTTTTGACCCGATCAGAGACAGGCAAATCCCAATTAGCCTTTGCCCCCCGTAAACAATATAAACTACCAAAATTATAAATGCGGTATATATCGCTCTACTGAACAAAAGTCCAGTGAAATTTAATTATATCTTATAATTTTACTTTTAATTTGTAAAATATCATGTTTTTAAGATTGATAGTAGTTTTATTATTTGTTTACATTTCAACTGAACGTAAATGTTATTGCCAATGACCTTACATCCAACACATACCAATACACAACAGAGTAAAACCACAGTCTACTATATACAGTCACGAAGCTTGAGTTTTGAGGGTGCTAGAAACAATAGACTGTGACGGTACTATTTTGCATTGCCTGTAATGAGGCGATATTAGCGATCCTAGTGGTGAGCATCTATCTAATGTTTGCATATTTACTACGTATTGAGCTTCGCGACTGTCTATACTAGACTGTGGTAAAACTGCTGTTTCAGCGTACATACAGCGCAAAGTAGCCTCTTTTCCAAAAAAGTTAGACTCACGAAACACTTTTTTTTTCTGGAAAAATCCATGACGATTACAGAAAAACATTATTTCACTTTTTTTTTTTCTGAAGTTGTTTTTGTTCTACCGCCAGTATTTTTTCGCAGCTTATATTGTTTACATCCTGTATACATTGAAAGATCGATCTATACATTTATTTGTTTAGTGTTCCATTGATTCTTTTTAAGCGATAAACCGTATGTAGGTCTGTAGGATGATAAGTAAGCTGAAAGGAACTTTTCAGAACTGATTTTAACATAACTTTGTAATTCCAACGCTATATAATTGGACTTACCGATCCACATTTAGATATATTTCTCCTGAAGGATATTAATTCTTAAATAGAATTAACATTTTGGCTCTTACAGAGCTTCACAATGCGTAATATGCTTTAATTCGTTCAGATTGTTTATGTTATAAATTATTGTACTTTATATAGAGAGATTATCAGTTTTGAAGCATGATCTACAACTTCCAGAAACATGATATTCTAATTCGGATGGGAGGGCTTAGATATACATAAATAAATAAACAAATAAAAAATGCAAAACTGTAAAATACAGAAATATATTTCTTAAAGAGCAGTATATAAGTACATAATGGTTAAAGTACAGGGACATCACTTTATTTTTACCAACATTTTTGACATTAACCCGGCTATACTCGGAAACACTGTTGCCCCCTTCCATTACAGGAATTTTATGTTACTAGTGCAATATTTAAACAAATCATTTTACTAGGTATAGAAGGAGAGAAAAGCAGTGTATCCATTTATGTTGTAGGGAAATACGATATTACGATTTTCAGTTTGATCATAACTTTTGCGGAATTTATCAAAATACAGTAGAGTAGTAACATTTTTTTTTAAAACTCAACTTTTCAGGCGGCTATGTTTGTTATGTAATGTCTACTTTATTTAGCATATTAATTATTGATGTTAACATACAATATAGAGAGTGCATTTAAGTAGAGGGGGTCATAAGTAAGGGCTGTAAGTGCACTTAAGTTACTTTTGAGAAAATGGGGTTTAAATATTTAAGCTTTCGTAAAATCAGTGAACTTTTATTTAAATTTTAATGTGTGATGCGATTAAAATATCCCTTTGCCACTAAAATTTTAGATACGTTAGCTTACACTGGATGCACTTAACTCATGTTATCACAAATGTCACTAGCATTCCTTTGCTTCTAGCCACCTCAATTCAAATTAAGCTAATCTGAATTTTTAAACAAGTTGCTGAAAATGGTTGCCGTTCATTACAATGCAGGCTTCAATTCTTTACGTATATTATTAAAAACATTTTGAATCATATTCTCTGAAATTGAATTTATCGTTTCTTGAATATAATTTTGTAGTACGATATTATTAATATAGGTTCTTTCTTCTATAGAAAACGCAACCATATTTCTGAAACACACTATACACTGCAGTGTTTACTTCAGTGCTTGAAGACTTCGAATACAACAGCGGCCGTAAGTTTGTGTGTCTGACGGGAGCAAGGACATTAGTGAAGGGGTGGGAGTGAAGTACATTCAGAAATGCAGATACAATAAAAATGCAAGTAAAAATAAAATTATATCCCTGTATAAATTGAACCAGTTTAAATTAATTGAAAAAAATCTATGTTGAGTGGTAAAAACGACATAAGCCACAAGTTGCATGTTTTCAGTAGAGCAAAATCAAAATTTTAAATGAGAATCAATACCATTATTATGGGCTGGAAATCTGACATACTTATATCTTTATGGAAAAGGATAGCCCAGTAACGAAAGTAAGCGAATGGGTATCACATCAAAGTTTTTTCAACATACAAAACTGTATTTTCTTTTAATACATTTATAATAATAATAATAATAATAATAATAATAATAATAATAATAATAATAATAATAATAACAATGCATTGTTTTTCAACGCACAAAACTGTATTTTCTTTTAATAAATTTATTGATAATAATAATAATAATAATAATAATAATAATAATAATAATAATAATAATAATAATAATAATGGTTTATTTAACCTGGCAGAGTTAAGGCCATATGACCTTTTCTAACACTTAACCAGTAGTAAAATTGCGATACAAAAAAAAAACACTACAAATTTACAAAATACAGCACACACACACACACACACACACACACAAAACTGAAGTAGATAATCATAATACAATATAAGCAACAAGTCAGTAGAAATATAACATATAGATAGAGAGAAAGGAAAAAGCATTAATAAAATGTGAACAGTAAGTCAAAATGAATGAGTTATACAAAGTATAAAAATATGAGACTTACTTAGGCCTACAAATGGCTTTTAAGGAAACCAGAGGTTCATTGCCGCCCTCAAATAAGCCCGCCATCGGTGCCAATCCTGTGCAAGATTAATTCACTCTCTATCATCATATCCCACCTCCGTCAAATCCATTTTAATAATATCCTCCCATCTACGTGTCGGCCTCCCCAAAGGTCTTTTTCCCTCCGATCTCCCAATTAACACTATATGCATTTCTAGATTCGCCCATAATAATAATAATAATAATAATAATAATAATAATAATAATAATAATAATAATAATAATAATAATAATAAAGTACAAAGCATACAATGAACACAATATGTTTAGGTAACACAGCAAGGAAAATTGATTTTAAGTAGCTCAAGTTATCACACGATAGGCATACTATTATCGGGAAATATGATGAAACAAAAACAAGTAAAATAAAATATATATCACTAGAATATAAAAAAATGTAGTGAATACGTGGAAACGTGCAATAATACTTATAATAACAGTAGGTTATTTGGCAACTCGTCATAAGATAATTTTCTAATTTAGATTTGAAAGCTTTCAAAGTTCGGCAGCCCTCTACTTCAGGCGACAGAGAGTTCCAGTGAGGCTGATAATGATTTTTTTTAAAACTTTGTTTAATATTGCTCCTTAAAGAGCATAAAATGTACTTCCAGAATCACAGTTTTAAAGATTTTCAAAATGACCCTTTGGTACTTTTTAAAGTCTGTATCAAATTGGCCCGACTTTTTTTACTATATCATATTAGTCCTACTTTTCCCGGGGTAGACGAGGAATCCCCGGCTTGGATCGGCTCCTGAGTTGTTGACTGAGTGCAGAGATAACAGCTCCGCATACGCAATGCTCTTCTTTTAATTGTCTCACTGATCGGTCTTTTATCGCTGGTATCGACGTGGGAACAAAGCTATGCTGTATGTATATGCATGCAGCAGACACCTATGGAGTGCCATAGTTTTTACGCCGCATCGTTACTCACACGCTAATAATGCACTTCATTACGCACAGTCTGCAGAGCACGGCAGCAACCGCCGCGGCGGCACCTGGCATGCCACAGCTCATTTCGAGCTTCCGGACTACTGACGAACGTGTAAACTTCTATTTGTATCACTCTTTTTCTTTCCTTCATTCACTCTCGCCTCCCCCACCCCTCATTTTGCATTGCTCTCTATGTCTATATCACCTTATTCCTTTTCCGTGTTATTTTATTTCTCATCCACATCTCCATACATACATACATACACGCTCTCGTCATGAAACAATACTAACAATACCATCCCATTCCTCTTTCATCTTCTTTCACAATAGCCCTGCCAAGACTCTGGAATTCGCTACCTGCTAGCATCAGGGACTGTCGAAATAAAATTGAATTCAAACGAAAACTTACTAGGCACTTTCAGTAATTGATTACTTGTAAATAGTTTCTTTAATCTATGACAAAATATTTCAATATTCTAATTTCATCACTATACAATTTTGTTATTCTAGATTTAATTTGTAATTCAGTAAATATAAAATATTCTTTGTTTTCTATGATAAATTATCTAGTTTTAATTATTCAGGTAATCTTTTCGTACTTTGATTTTATTGTAATTTAAATTTAATACTAACTGTAATATTATTTGTAATTGTAAATGTAAATTTAATACTAATTGTAATTTTATTGTTGATATTGTAGTTGGAATCTCCTGGTAGAGGGCAGAGAAGGCTGACGGCCTTATCTCTACCAGGTTAAATAAATAAATACTACTAGATACTACTACATACATACATACATACATACATACATACATACATACATACATACATACATACATACATACATACATACATACATACATACATACATACATACATACATTCTTCCCATCAGTTAAAGACAGATTGAAGATAAATTTACCTGTCGGGGCAGAATTTACTTCTATTGTGACAGGTCATGGCTTCACAAGATCGTACCTTCACAGGTTCAAGATTATTCCTACACCAACGTGCCCTTGCAGACTAAAAGAAGAACAGACAGTCAACCATATAATATTAAGATGTGCCACACTGATAAAAGAAAGAAGAATCCTACGAGCTAATATAATACGCACAGGACAAACCTGGCCTCTACCTTTTGATCAGTTCACAACAACATACCTCAAAAGCTTCAGGAAATTTATAAAATCCATTGAATTTGGCAAAATGTAACAGTAATTGAAATTATAAATAATATTAACAGTGATGGTAACCTAAAATAGAAGAAGTACAATTAGGCAACACTTGTATCTGTAAGAATTTCAAGATCTCAGTCAAAATTGTAAATATCTTGTTCTCATGTCATAAATTATGTAACTAATTATTGTAATATTTTATGTAAAGCATGTAGTATTACTCCAATGTAATGGAGCATACTGATATACAAAAAAATACATACATACATACATACAATGGAAGGAGTCCATAATTGTACCTATTTTTAAGAAGGGGGACAAGACTAACACTGTAGTAACTTTCGAGGAATGTCACTTTTATTGACGTCGTACAAAATTTTGTCCAATATTCTTTTGAGAAGATTAACTCCATATGTAGATGAAATTATTGCGGATTATCAGTGCGGTTTTAGGCATAATATATGGACTATTGATCAGATTTTTTGTATTCGACAGATATTGGAGAAAAAATAGGAATATAAGGGTACAGTACATCAGTTATTCATAGATTTCAAAAAGGCATACTGTACTCCAACCACGAGAAAGTCTCCAGGAAATGAGAGGGAGCGGGTTGATGCTGTGAATGAATGTTGATGTCATAAGATGTCATAAGGTCACACACGTGGGTACTAGTATCTCTATTGACTAAGTCTAACACACAAACAATAACACTGATATACACATTTTTATACTACCCTAGTTACAAAATTAGATCACGGTTAATCTCCTGGGGCCGTATTCATAGACATTTTTAGCGAGGGTTTCCGGTGGATGATCAGCGTTTTTCGTATTCATAAACCAGTGTTAGCGATAGGATATGATTTGAATTCTGTACTAGTAACCTGTGGATAGCGGGGCTAGCTTAGTACGCTCGTAGCGCGTGCTGCGAAATGTCTATGAATAGCACTCCTGGTCTTTTAATTCCTCCATACAGGAAATAACATATGTCGGAGAGTGCATGATTTTTAAACTGAAGTTATAACTCTAATATTATCTATCTACTTCGCTTCAATAGATGCGCAATAGTAAGCACATTCCTTTCACGGTTTATCTCCTGGTTGGAGAACAGTATGACTCGGTTAAGAGAGAAATTTTATATAACATTCTAAATGAATTTGATATCCCCAAGAAAATAGTTCGATTAATTAAAATTTGTCTGAATGAAAGTTACGGCAGAGTTCGCTTCTGTCTGATGCTTTTCCAATTCACTGCGCGCTAAAGCAAGGAGATGCGCTACCACCTTTACTTTTTAACTTCGCTTTAGAATATGCCATCAAGAAAGTTCAGGATAATAGAAAGGGTTTGGAATTGAACGGGTTACATCAGCTTCTTGTCTATGTGGATGACGTGAATATGTTAGCAGAAAATCCACAAAATATTAGGGAAAACACGGAAAATTTACTTGAAGCAAGTAAAGCAATAGGTTTGGAAGTAAACCCCGAAAAGACGAATGATTATGTCTCGTAACCAGAATATTCTACGAAATGGAAATATAAAAATAATTGGAGATACATCCTTCGAAGAAGTGGAAAAATTCAGATATCTTGGAGCAACAGTAACAAATGACACTCGGGAGGAAATTAAACGCAGAATAAATATGGGAAATGCGTGTTATTATTCGGTTGAGAAGCTTTTGTCATCTAGTCTGCTGTCGAAATATCTGAAAGTTAGAATTTATAAAACAGTTATATTACCGGTTCTTTTGTATGGTTGTGAAACTTGGACTCTCACTTTGAGAGAGGAACATAGGTTAAGGGTGTTTGAGAATAAGGTGCTTAGGAAAATATTTGGGGCTAAGAGGGATGAAGTTACAGGAGAATGGAGAAAGTTACACAACACAGAACTGCACGCATTGTATTCTTCACCTGACATACTGTAATTAGGAACATTAAATCCAGACGTTTGAGATGAGCAGGGCATGTAGCACGTATGGGCGGATCCAGAAATGCATATAGAGTGTTAGTTGGGCGGCCGGAGGGAAAAAGACCTTTGGGGAGGCCGAGACGTAGATGGGAAGATAATATTAAAATGGATTTGAGGGAGGTGGGATATGATGATAGAGACTGGATTTATCTTGCTCAGGATAGGGACCAATGGCGGGTTTATGCGAGGGCGGCAATGAACCTCCGGGTTCCTTAAAAGCCGGTAAGTAAATAATTTCAATGATTACTATTCGTTGTGGAATGGTGTAACATTTCATGATTATTTGTCAATAACAACTGTAACCATGGGAAAAATATGACTGTTATAGCTTCATAAATACGGCAGATGTTATACGTTAAATGTAGGTCACTCTTATTGGAAGCCCTTGTTCAGAGCGACCAAACTGCGGATTGCGGGCCATAGAGAGCGCTCTTAGTTATACAAGATCTCTAAATCCGTGTGATTAGGTGGGTTGAAACATCTCCACAATGAATTTAGTAATGAAGAGGAGGCGAGTCATATTATTTGAAGCTCTCCAGGATGCGGCGCGGTTTATGTGCAGCACAGCGTCTCGCGTGAATAACTGAATTAGGCCCTTGCCGCGCATTTCGTGGATGTTTGAGTGCTTAGCCGCGTTTTTGCTGTTCGAGTTGGGATTTTCCCTGCGTCCGTTACTCCATTCCGCACGTCGCTGGTTGTGCATTTAGCCGAGCAACAAACATCACATTTTGTTCGGTAGCTTTAGTTCTTCATTATTTATTGTGTTTTTTTTCTTTCTTCCTATTACATACTTTCTCATTTTCCTTGCTATCATATTCTTCTTCCCCTTTTTGCATATTTCTGTTCCTCTCTCCACTTTCCTTTAATGTCTATTTCACTTCAACATTCGTTTCGTTTCTATTGTCAGCGCATTTCGAACTGGCGGATCGAAGTCAAGCAATGGACTGCATTTGCCACGCTTAGGGGAGACTGTAGTACCTTTGACATAGTGTACCTTTGAACACTTAGAACTTTTTTGTACTAACAATGCCATTCTGTGGTTGCCGTTGATACTAGTTTGTCAAGCAAATTCCAGAGTGCACTAGTGTTGTAGTTAGAGGTTTTTCCTCACAGCCATTTTGTCTTCGTCATCAAGATTATATTTTGAGCACTGAAAACGAACATTTTGTTGCCTCAGTTTTTATTTATTTGCGTTCATGCTTTGCTTAACTTCAAATATTTGATATCACAGCTTGGTTTTCTACAATATTGTGAGCAATACATTGTAATAAGTAGACTTCTTGGAATTGCCACGAGAATCGTAAGGTTTACTACGCACGCAGTATAGACTGTATGAGAAAGGGGCGTGCAACGGATGAAGTATGCTTCTAATGTAAACACTGAGCAGTATACTGCAGTTACAATAAAACCTGTATCCTGCATTCAAGAAATATAATGAATGATCATTGAAGTAGGAAATGTCTAAACATGTAAATGCACAATTATTTTGTAGTGAGATATATTTACTCTTAAAATTTAATGTAATATACTCACATCATTCTTGAATATGTGCATTGCAGTGAAGAGTTACGTACATTTTGAGCGACTGCAAAGTGAACCTCCTCCGATGGTCATTTAAACAGTTTTTATATTGGGAAAATGTACGTTCAACATCACACGATATAATAGGTGCATATTCGAAGAACGGAAAGTTACTACTTTTTAGTACACCAACTTCAGACGTCTTGTCGTGACCTGATAGTACATAATTTATAATACGAAGTTGTGAATAGGCAGAAGTTTTAGCAATAATGTTTCTCAACTTACATTTCACTTTTTCTGAAATTAGTGAATTGTTATTTTGGATAACGGTTTGTGATGCTTTATTCACTATATTAAGGGCTTCTGAGAGTTGTAGTTTAGACGATTCTAACAGGGTGATGCTTTTGGACACGATTTAAAAATTAGAATCAATGAACAGAATATCTTCCGATAGCTGTTCAGAAGGCAATGATTTTACAGCTACAACAGCGGAACTGTCTGTGCTATCCAATGCATCAATTACCTCCATTATTTTGTCGTAATATTATTCATAATAATTAACAGCATCCAACCACGTTCCCCAACGGGTCAAGACTGGCTGCGGGGGTAAGGGTATTCCAGGGGCAATTATTTGGAACAGCAACACTCTCATTGTAGTATGTTTGATTGAATTCTTGTCTGCACTGAACTAATGTTAAGGTTTGACTATTCCAACCACAGTAATGCAAAAACAAGTGGTTACATAGGTATACATTAGCTGTAGCTGCTCTATCTATTTGGACAGTCACAACTCTTAACATGAACTGCTTATACTACGAGACCGGGCGGTCGCTCACCTCCTCTATACTACCGTACATCGGCAACCTGATTGCATGCTGCGTGTGGCAATTTAACGAAGTCTAGTAATAAGTATTCTTGTTGAACCTAACCTAAACCTAGCAGTATGCTTTTTTCTAAAGCAGGCATAGTCCTGTACCTTTGAACACTATTACGAAGTTTAGGCCCACCTCTGAACACTGTTCATAGGTACAAGATGTTAGTAAATAATTATATAGACTGTACCATCCTATCATAATAAGTTCTTAACTGAAGAAGTAATACGCGTAATTATTCGTCACTTGAATTCTTACCAAATTTTAAGTTAGTTTTATTATTGTGTATTCCGCTTCAACAGTGCCAAGAAGTAAAACTGGCAAAACGACGGATCATATTGATACAGATGTAATGAATGCTGTAATTGCTGCAAATACGAAGCAAACGAATATCATTGCGCAAAGTCTGCAAAGTTCATAAAGTTAAATTGGGGACTGTTCATAAACATGTTAAAAATTACAAAAACTCGGGGTCAAGTGAACCACTTTCATACAATATTCGCCGTGACACAAAGAAAGTTTTCTGTGAAGAGGAGGAGGAAGTATTGGTTGGTTATTTAAAAACCTGTGCTAAAATGAATTTTGGTTCGAGTAAGAAATCTGCTAGAGAATTGGCATACAATTGCAAATAAAAAGAAGGCCCCATGTCAGTGGGATGTTAATGAGATAGCTGGGAAGGAGTGGATGCGTCTATTCATGAAGCGACACAAAAACAAAATCTTTTTAACAAAACCAGAGGATGTTTTGTAACTGACCGCCCACTCCCAGTTAATGCAATGCCAAAAGAAAGTGTGCCTAACACATCAGAAGCTACTCTGTCTGTTTAGTCAACACTATGAACACACCAGACGACTAATTCGTTATTGCAAGTTGAATTATACCTCACACATCCATCAACACCAGTGGGAGAGGCATTAAATAGGCAAACTAGCTCTATTTCTCCAGTGGAGATTCGGTCCTACCCCAAAGCTGCCCCAAGAAGTTCTAGTAATAGAGGAAGAAAACCATGAAGAACAAGAATTAAGGTAAATAGTCCTGAAAATGAAGAAATAAGAATGAGGTATGCGCAACAACTTAAAACAAAAGCAAAGTCAACCAAACAAAAAAAAGTAAGAAAGTTACAGAGTGATTCAGAAAATGACTATTTAGGAGTTACGGTTTTGCAAGTTAGCGATGGAGATGATGAAATGGTGGCTGACATTTTGCAAGATGTAAATGAATTTGAAAAGAAAAGAGGGATTTCAAAGTGATAATTACGAAATTGGAGACTTTGTGTTAATACAGTTTTTAAAGAAAAGAACATCCCTGATCATTACATATGAGAAATATTATAATCTGATAATGTGGCTACTGAATATCAGGTGAAATATTTGAAAAGGATAAAGGACATAAATTTATCTGTGGCACTGAGGGCATTTTTGACGTTAATTAAGTAGACATCGTTATGAAACTACCAAAACCAGTACGGTACCTCCTGACGATAGAATGGGTAACTTATTTTTGAAGTTGATTATTACAACAGCCCTGAATTTAATTTAAAGTGATTATATGACACTGGAGATGTTATTAATTTTTTCATTTCATTTTTCAAACTAAATTACGTTGACAATGGACAGAGTGATGCTTTCTAGAACCTTTCCATTAATATAAACTTGTATTATGATATATGTGATGAACAATTTTTCTCAAGTTTCCTTAAAAATTCACTTAAGTAACGATGCGTTCAAAGGTACACGAGGGTGTGTTCAATGGTACATGATCATCATGTACCTGTGAACAAATTTTCACATTTTGTTTTCTTTGAAAGTTGAAAATGTGCTGCCTAAAATGCATATTAGAGACATGGTTTGATAAAGAATATGCTTTTTGTCTTATTGTATGTATTTGTAACTTGAAATAAATAAATATAAATGATTTGTATTTAAAATGAACAAAATTGTTCAAAGGTACAACGGTCTCCCCTACTCCATTCTCCTCAACTAAAGTCAGCTGGGACAGCCGGTATTAGCAGTGCTTCAGTTCACAGTTTTCAGTTCAGTGACTCGTGCGTGGTTTGTACGTTTGTACGTGTCCTTGATCCGCCAGTTCGAAATGCACTGGGTATAGTGCGTTTCTATTGTTCCCGCAAGTTCTCTTGGTAGCTCAAACTGAAGTGCGAGGAGACGTGCTCAGTCCTAGCGTCAGTTCCTGTACTCCTCCTGCTAGTCGGTTAAATAAACTTGCTTAGGGTGACAGAAAAATTTAATGACGCTGTATAAAAAACATAGGTATTTAGCGTCGGTGGTATTGGTTGAGGAAAACCTGGGAATTCGACGCTGACAGGTGGATCATCCTGCCTCAGCTCCTGATAGAGCCATGTCCCATTTCTCGGATGAGTAGACTGATAAGCCCCAGAGATTCGGAGCCTCAGGTATTTCCTGTGTCAGCATCGGAAACCCGTACTACCTTCAACACTTCACCTCAGCCTAATTTTACTATTGCGGATGATAGATGAAATGAGGGGGAGGTGAAAAGTGTTGTTGAAATGATAGAGGGAAACGAGAGTACCCCGAGAAAACCCCTCTGCAGCGTGTACTTTGTCTGCTACAAATTCCATCATGACCTGGCCGGGGATCAAGACGGTCCTTTTGATACATAGTGGTCCGAAAAAATTGTTTTTACTTTATCTGTGGGCACTTCTTAAAGACAGGAATTTTTAACTTCCATATTGGCATCAAATATGTTTAAACAGGTGTATAATCAGATTACTGCATTACAACCAAGAGAAACGCGATTTTTTTAAGAATCGTAGATCTATATACAGGTTGGAAGTGAAATAACCTTCCTGATTGAAAGCTACGATAGGGTACACTTAAATGAATAGAAAACCCATATTACGTTTTGTGATTAAATGCACAGTTAATTAGAAAATTAAGTTTGAAGACCTCAACGGCAGAATCGGCAGAGAAGTAGACCTTCAGCATGGCGAAACTGGCGGAAGAGGCAACCCTCCTGATGGGGCTAGTACACAGGGAGTAATGATCATGTACTCTGAGATGGCAACCCCATCATGAACCCTACAAGAGGTTGGTAACCCTTTAGGGGACATTATTTTACTCAAAGTCTCCAATCAAATATTAGCCGGACTGATTTACCTATAACGACTAAGGCAAGGAACAGAAATCGAATACTTGGAATTGATAGATTTTTTAAACTGGCAACTTGGAATGTACGCGGTCTGACAAATAAAGAGATTTAATTAGAACATGAATTATACAACATGAATATTGATTTGGCCATTATTACAGAAACTAAGAAGAAATTCAAAGGCTCTAAAGAATTAAACAAATATGACATGATTTATAGTGGAGTTCCCCAAGGAAAGAGAGCGTCTGCTGGAGTCGCCATTCTAATAAATAAATTTTGGAAAAACAAAATCCATTCATATACATTTATAAACGAGAGAATTCTCACTATTAGAATAAAGATAAAAAGGTGATATCTAACGGTAATAGGTGTCTATGCTCCAGAAGAAGGTAGACATGAAGATTTTGAAGAATTTTACGAAGAGTTGCAAAAATTACTTGACAAAATTAATAAAAATGATTATTATATTATAGCTGGGGATCTAAATGCAAGAATTGGCAAAATCCCAATAACAAATATAGTTGGTGCAGAAGGAGAAGAAGTCATAAATAATGGTTATAAACTAAGAGAGTTTGCATCACATAATGAACTCCGAGTAACAAACTCTTTCTTTAGACATAAAAAAATTCACAAATACACGTGGTCAGCAAGAGGTTACTCAACAATAATAGACTACGTTATAGTAAATAAGAAAATGTGGCCCACGATACAAGATGTGAGAGTATTTAGAGGCCCAGACATATCATCTGACCATTTCATGGTCGTTGCCAAAATTGCAATATATGAGAAATGGAAGAAAATGTCCTCCAGAAAAGAAAACCAAACTGAATCGACATTATTTAAGGTAAACCTTCTCAAAGATCATAGTATTCGCAAACTTTATGAAACGCGACTTGAAAATTACATAAATATAACCCCGAAAAGTAATAATATAAATCTTGAATGGAACAATATCAAAGAAATAATAACAAAAGCAGCAGGAGAGGCTCTCGGAAGAAGGAAGAAAAGAAATAACAATAGAGGATTAAAATTTTGGAATGAAGAATTAAAAGAAATAATCGAAAATAAAAAGCAAGCCTACTTAAAAAGATAAGTTCAACAAATGAAGTAGAATTGAAAATTGACTATAAAAGAAAATCAGCTATAGCGAAAAGAAAAGTAAGACAAATTAAAAGAAACAGTTGGGATAGATATATAAGTGAAATTGAGCATGATGCCCATGGAAGACAAAATAAGGCATATAAGATTATGAAACATCTTAATAAAATAGATAGAGATACGTTAAAACTGAACCCAATAACTGAAGACGAATGTCTACAATACTACAAACATCTCTGGACCAGTGTAGAAGATAGATGCATAATAGTACAACAAACGGATGATAATGTAGATCCTATCACATTAGAAGAACTACAAGAAGCAATCGCTTCAAGCAAAAATAATAAATCTCCAGGAAGCGACGGAATTAATATAGAATTAATTAAGTATGCACCTGATAATATGAAAAGAAGAATTTTGGATTTCATCAATGTATGCTGGCAGAGTTATTATATACCAGATGAATGGCACGTAGGCCAAATATGTCCTTTGTATAAAAAAGGAGATAGAAATAAATGCGAAAATTATCGTGGCATTAGTCTTTCAAATACTTGTTATAAATAATTATATGCACGAATATCAGAAAAACGACTCTATCCAATAACTGATAGCATGATACTGGATGTACAACATGGTTTTAGAAAAGGCAAATCTTGTATAGACTGTTTATTTATTATCACCCAACTCATAGAAAAACGTCGCGAATTTAATTTGCCAACATATTTCGCTTTTATAGACTACGAGAAGGCTTTCGACAGAGTAGACCGAGAATTATTATGGGACATACTATTTAATAGAGGAGTACCTCCACACCTTATCAAAACGATACAAAGTTTATACAGAAATGTCATGCAGATTAAAATACAAAATAGCACAAAAAAATGGCCGAAATAAACCAAGGAGTTCGACAAGGGTGCCCTCTCTCACCCACTCTTTTCAATATATATATATATATATATATATATATATATATATATATATATATATATATAGATGAAATAACAAGACTTTGGTTTGAGAAGATTAAACATTTTAATATTGACAATGTAAATTTTACAGCACTTTTATTTGCAGACGATCAAGTAATTGTCAGCCGTAACGAAAATGATCTGCAAATAGCAATTATTAAATTGAATGAAGTTGCCAGTAAATATAATATGATTATCTCCACAGATAAAACAGAAGTAATGGCATTCTTAGGACCTTATCCAATCAGAGCAAAAATTGTACTAAACAATAAAACCATAGAACAAGTGAATACGTTCAAATATCTAGGCTGCAACGTCACTTATAACAAGAGCCGAGAAATAGATGATAAGCTAAATGCTTTTAATTATTTTTGTGGAACAATACATCGAACTTTAGGTAGGAAAGTTTGGAAAGAAACATTACTAAAGTTTTACAAAGTGATGGCTTTACCAGCTTTACTGTATGGATGTGAGAACTGGGTTTTAAGGAAGAAAGACGAGAGAAGACTTGAGGCTGTTGAAATGAAATTTTGAGGTTTGTGGCTGGCTATACACTATTTGATAAAAAGAGAAGTGAAGACATTAGATCCGAATTAAAAATGCACAATATTATAGATATAATAAGAAGACATCAAAACAATTGGAGGGAGCATATACAGCGCATGCCAGAAACGTCAATTACCAGAACAATATAAGTCATGACCCCCGTGGGAGAAGAAACCCAGGAAGACCCACAAAAGATGGCGGGACCAGTTTTGATTTGATTGGAGTGGAACAGATCTTATGGTCCATACCGTAATGCAGATGATGATGATGATGATGATGAAGTCTGAAGTTTCAGAAGTCCGACAACATCGCTGCTAACACACTCTTCTCGTAATACAGATGTAAGAGATCAGCGAACTTGGTGCGTCTCGCTAGAGGAGGTGTTCTCTAGCACGGCGATGCAACCTCTTCACAT
Source organism: Periplaneta americana (assembly GCA_025594305.2). Classification (NCBI taxonomy): domain Eukaryota; kingdom Metazoa; phylum Arthropoda; class Insecta; order Blattodea; family Blattidae; genus Periplaneta; species Periplaneta americana. The sequence goes on along the minus strand of JAJSOF020000015.1, from coordinate 128,198,171 downwards.
CGTGCAGTGGCTTGAAATTAGAGGTTTTTGAAATTAAATTTACACTGAAACCGTCCACGTTATTGAAATACGCCAGAGGGATAAATTATTCTTTATTAGTTTTCCTATCGATATGGACAGTAATCACGATCCTACTCGCAACAGTTACCGAATAAGAGGTTGTTAACCTTTTCAGAAAAAAGCTTTTTTTTCTGAGAAAAATTATTAACTTTCCATCAATATGATGATATAGTTTTTTGTTACATACAACATGACCTATTCGCTATGAAAATCTGCAAGACTATTACACTTCCATCCTTTATGTACCCAGTAGAATACGTGATTGCGTCGTGTTGAATGACTGTCCGCTATATTCGCGAATGTTACGTAGGCATGGCAGAAAGTTGACAGGCTTCATTAACTCGCATGAAAAATTTCAATACAGAAGGGCTATTCTGCGAGAATGACATATGACACGTATGGATTGAGTAGAGGAGAAAATTATTTTTACAAACTACCTGTACATCGTAAACTGTAACTTGTGCCAAAAACTTTTTTTAAAGAAATTATTATTCTCATTCATTGGAGAATAAATTAGATGTACGACATTCATTTCAAGTACGTTATTTTCTCCGTTCTTCATATTCTATAACCAAAACTTCATAGGTTTGACCAGTCTGATTTTATGATGAAATTTACATTGACTATATAAGAGAACGGTCCACACCTGTGGAGTAACGGTTAACGCGTCTGGCCGCGAAACCAGGTGGCTCGGGTTCGATTTCCGGTTGGGGAAAGTTACCTGGTTGAGGTTTTTTCGGGGTTTTCCCTCAACCCAGTATGAGCAAATCCTGGGTAATTGTCGGTGCTCGACCTCGGACTCATTTCACCGGCATTATCACTAGGGAGCGGATTTTTATGTACTAAAAAATTTAAATATATTTATTTTTATGTGCTAAAAAGTACGAAAATATTTGCTAAAAATAAATATATATATATTTTTTTAATATGACAAAAATACCTTACTTAGCTTGGAAAAAAAATGTTACTGGTACTCACCAACCACACTTGAGTGCTAGTAGTTGGCCGAGAATTGCAGTGAACAACAAAGGTCATTTCCACATTCTCCATCACAAATGCATGCCGATTATCTCTGAACAACGACTTATACTGTGAAAACTATCTTTCCACATCACAGGACTTCAGACGTGCATATTTAAAGAGAGGAATGTCACAAACACAAAAACCGTCAATTTCACCTACAGGCTACTTGAGCAACTTTACACATTTTTTTATATCCACTGTTTTTCCCAAACACATTCTGGAATTTGTCCCTTAGTAATTGTGCTTCTGAACCTGGTAGCGAGTCTAGTTTAATTTCCACGGCACGCACCTCCCTAATTGTTTCAGACAACAGGTTTTTGGATGTTTCGAGTTTTTTTATGGAGTCACACAAAAAGCTTAGATTTGCTAATAGGAAAGCCAAATCGTTTTTTAAACAACCATCGTTCAGTATATCTTGAAGGATATCGATTGACGAAGCCCGATAACAGGGAATCACAACAAAATGTATTGCCTTACTTGATGGACATGAGCAAGAGGCAAGAGATTTGTTTAAATTAAATAATGTTCATACCCGAGCTCTTATCTGTTGTGTTTCACAGACAAAGCGTGGAATGAAATCATCTTCAGCAACAATAAACATTCCTAATTATGTGTTGCAAGATCTCTCCTCCTTGTCCATGTTAATTTATTCTCTAATAATAACACTGATATGCTGCCTAGCTGTTCTCAGAACTTGTGGCGATACTATTACAAAAATGGATCACGGATACAATACACAGCGCTTAGAAACACGAAGCAACCAAGAATTCTTAAAAAGATTACGTACTTCTGAGTGACATAATTGATTTAGTTTTAAAATGTTTTAAAGTTCTTGTAAAAAATTATTTAAGTAAGAAAACTCCAAGATTTATGTGTTTATAATAGATTTCTTGAAAATATGTATTTAAATAATTTTTTTGTGAAAATATGTGTTTTTATGTGAAATAAAATTCGGGTTTTAAACTTGAAACTTCATGTTCGGAATTTTTAACTTTGTTAATTGTGTTTTATCACACGCAAAAATAATATTTAATTACATAGGAATCCGCTCCTTAATTATCACCTTCATCTCTTTCAGATGCTAAATAACCTAAGATGTTGATAAAGCGTCGTAAAATAACCTACTAAAATAAAAAATAAGAGAGCGTAATAACACGTTACAGCCATCGGCTGAGACGCTTGTCTGCCGATTCGGAGTTGCGCTCGGGCGTGGATTCGATTCCCGCTTCGACTGATTCCCTTATTGGATATTTTCCGAGGTTTTCCCCAACTGTTAAGCGAAAGTCAGGTAATCTATGGCAAATACTCTACCTCATCTCGCTAAATACCATCTCGCTATCACCAATCCCATAGACAAATGATGTCAAAGCAAGCGCATTTTTCTAACCTGGACGTCGTGCGCGGGCAGCAAGTGCTAAGTATGGAAAGAGGAAGGGTTGTGTATATGAATAAGCAACCTGTTGGATTAAGAAAACAGTGGTGCACAAACTTCAAACGGAACGTGAAATTTTATGTCATTATTTTTATATGGCTTTTTCTGTTTAATATTATCTATGTTGTCTGTAAAACAAAAGTACTAACACTGATTTCTTAAAATTGCACTTGTGTTTAAATCTTAATAACATAATAGAGAGTTAAGAATGAATATTCACTTAAATTCCATAGTAGTATAATATTATACTGTATTAAGTGGATGAAATACATCATTCATAAAGAAAGTGATATTCCAAAGAAAGAGCTTGAGTATGACATGATAAGTTGGAATTTATATTGATGGTATCTTTAGCCTTACAAAAGTAATCAATAAACTAATCAAAACAATATTACAGTACAAAGCAAAGTTACCTAGGTACTGTATCTGTTTTAAGTGTAACTAATATTACGTAACAAAACTCTTACCGCATTATGCTTTTAAGGTGATATTTGTGAGCAACTTCCTATCATCAGAATATTAAATTATTTTCTCGAAATCTGCTGAAGCTATAGAGCTGACATTTTTACAACACATGGGTACGTATCTTTTGATTATGACGTAACAGTAGTTGCTTTGTTAATTCATTTCCTTACAAACAATTTCCATGCGAATATTTTCAAAATTTTCAATACACTATCTTCAGTAATACGTATATACGGTATATTAGATTTACGAAAACATTCTGTAAGGCTACTAAATAAATAGGCCTATACCTGAAAATTTCCCTTTTCTATACGAAAAGTTCAGGAAATATTTCTTTTGAATAAAAAAATCAAACTTGTGAAAAATGAGCATTAACATTAAAACTTACATTCTTATAACATGGCTACAGTTTTAATAAGTTCTCTTCCCTTTATCTATTGAATCAGTGCTGGCCATCCCTGAATATAGCTCGACCAAGCGGCATATACCACCTCTTTCGTCTGTCTCTTTCCTTTCCGCTGTAAAGCGCTCAGGCTCTCCTGGGCTCTAAAGCGCTCGCTTGCTCCTGTGGGCATCAATTGACATGCCTGCCATAGACGCTAAGTAACGGAATAAGTGATACAGCGCCGTTAAATAACTAACTAAAAATAGAACGTTACAATATATTGTGTTGAAAGTGAGGTAAATTAACATAAAAGAATTTCTAATAATGTCGCATCAAAAACTAAAAGTACGGCTATGTATTGTTACATTAATAATAAACCAGAATTCTAATTCAGTCTTCTTTAAAAGTTATATTTATGAAGAAAAATGTGTATTTATCATATTCCTTTGATCATAACTTTTACAGGAGACAAAATATTCCTCTGTCGTCATCTGCTTTTAGACCTTAGCAATCAAATTTAAGCTCTCCATCTCTTCACGTCTGGTTGTTAATGAATTTACTTATGTGTCATTTGAATCTGTTTCTTTTTAAGTACACTGATTGTCGGCGTTTCAGAACATAGCTGTCGCTTTATTCTAGGATTTTAAGAGATGGAATAGGCCTACTTACAGAGAAGAATCTTTATTCCACTTCCTTCCTTTTACTGCTTCCTAAAATTTTTGCACTATGCATATATGAATAAATTATGAAAGTCATCCTTTGAGACGGAAAGACAGCATTCAGGAGAAAATTAAGCTTTCTAAAGCTCTAGAAACGTTCACCATCATTCTGTTAGAAGCATTAACCGACCCGTCTCCTTTACAGCAAAGTGCGGATTACAACGTATACAATATTTACAGTGTCTTTTGTTTTATTGTAGTTATATACTTAGACTTTCATGCTGAGAGAGGGCAAAAGGTTTCAAACATTTCGAAATATGCCAAAGACGATGTTTGGAAAAGGGAATGAGAATTCTCTATGACAATGCGATCCCTAACACGTTCTTATCCGTTGAAACTTAGCTGCAAAGGATAGAAGAACCTTGTCTGAAACGTTATAGAGATTCGTTCATATTTGTTTTACGATTTTCAGAAGAATATAATTAAACATGAGACTATTACCACAGTCTAGTATATACAGTCCCGAAGCTCTATACGTAGTAAATATGCATCCATAGATAGTTGCTAACCACTAGGATCGCTAATATCGCCTCATTACAGACAATGCCAAATAGTATCGGCACAGTCTATTGTTCCTAACAGCCTCACAACTCAAGCTTCGTGACTGTATATACTAGAATGCGCTATTAGATTGTAAATTAAAAATTGGGCATTATATCATTGATTCAGGTGGAAAACAGTGCTAACTAGTAAGGAGAATTCAAAGGAAAAACATTTTATAATAATAATAATAATAATAATAATAATAATAATAATAATAATAATAATAATAATAGTAATAATTTGGAATTGAACGGGTTACATCAGCTGCTTGTCTATGCGGATGACGTGAATATGTTAGGAGAAAATCCACAAACGATTAGGGAAAACACGGGAATTTTACTGGAAGAAAATAAAGAGATAGGTTTGGAAATAAATCCCGAAAAGACAAAGTATATGATTATGTCTCGTGACCAGAATATTGTACGAAATGGAAATATAAAAATTGGAAATTTATCTTTTGAAGAGGTGGAGAAGTTCAAATATCTGGGAGCAACAGTAACAAATATAAATGATACTCGGGGGAAATTAAACACAGAATAAATATGGGAAATGCCTGTTATTATTCGGTTGAGAAGCTTTATCATCCAGTCTGCTGTCGCAAAATCTTAAAGTTAGAATTTATAAAACAGTTATATTACCGGTTGTTCTTTATGGTTGTGAAACTTGGACTCTCACCTTGAGAGAGGAACAGAGATTAAGGGTGTTTGAGAATAAGGTGCTTAGGAAAATATTTGGAGCTAAGAGGGATGAAGTTACAGGAGATTGGAGAAAGTTACACAACACAGAACTGCACGCATTGTATTCTTCACCTGACATAATTAGGAACATTAAATCCAGACGTTTGAGATGGGCAGGGCATGTAGCACGTATGGGCGAATCCAAAATGCATATAGAGTGTTAGTTGGGAGGCCGGAGGAAAAAGACCTTTAGGGAGGCCGAGACGTAGATGGGAGGATAATATTAAAATGGATTTGAGGGAGGTGGGATATGATGATTGAGAATGGATTCATTTTGCTCAGGATAGGGACCAATGGCGGGCTGATGTGAGGGCGGCAATGAACCTCTGGTTTCCTTAAAAAAAGCCAGTAAGTAATAATAATAATAATAATAATAATAATAATAATAATACAGATATCTAAAATAATAATTGATGGAGCCAAAATACGTCTATATAATTGGCCTAAATTTTTATTCGTATTGATTTTGTAAAATTAGAAACATTAAATCCAGACGTTAGGGATGGACAGAGCATGTAGCACGTATGGGCGAATCCAGAAATGCATATAGAGTGTTAGTTGAGAGGCCAGAGGGAAAAACACCTTTGGGGAGGCCGAGACTTAGATGGGAGGATAATATAAAAATTGATTTGAGGGGGATGGGTTATGATGATAGAGACTAGGTTAATCTTGCTAAGGAATGGTACCGATGGCGGGCTTATGTGAGGGCGGCAATGAACCTTCGGGTTCCTTAAAAGACTTTAGTAAGTAAGTAATCAGGTTTTCTAATGTAATGTATTATGCTTCTTATCGAATTTAAAAATTTGCTTTTCTTTACGTTAATGATTATTCCAAATTTTATTCACTGTTCTTTCAAATTGTAGAACGTTTCAATCGAGCTGATTTCGTTTTTACAGTCAGCATTATGTAGTCTAAAATATGTATTCAAAGATAAGCTCTGAAATATGTAGTAAAATAGATGTTTTTCATTCATAGTTTTCTGCCCAAGTGCAAATCTCACTGCAAACCCAGCATTCTCCAGTCTTCCCTATTTTCCGCCTTCCTCTCAATCTCCGCATATGACCTATATCTGAATGTCGTCTATCATCTGACATCTTCTTCAGCCCCGAACACGTCTTCCGTTCACCATTACCTCCAGTGCATCCTTCAGTAGGCAGTTTCTTCTGAGCCGAAAACAAATGTAAGATTAATAACCCTTCAGTGGTCGCGCGGATCCGTATTTTAAGTTAATAGTTTTACATGTTATTTTATTTTCTTTTACTTTTTCTGGTTAAGTATTAAATAGTACAGCATATATTAACAGAGTATAACTGCATTCATTTTTCATTACTCACAAAAAACTGTTTCTCCAAATACATATTATATTAAATGCTGTAAAAACATAAATTTAGAGGCTATGAAGGTTACCAAGGAGCACAATCATTGTCCAAGACTGCACCAACTTTATTACGCACCAAAACATATTTCCTTAACACTTACTGTTTTCCTCCGACGAGTTTAGTGCTGGGACCTGAGGTACTCTTGCCATCGGTGCGGGGGTTGCAGGTAGATTCTTTTGTTGCTACAGCCAAGCCGAGACGAGCGGAGTGGGAAGCATTAATCGTCCAAAAATATAGTCTTCAGTTTGTAGTAGTGTGTGAAATATTTCGTATACGTATTGTTTACCTAGGCCTACATGGTTTTGTTATTAATATATTAAATATATTGTTGCAATTTTTGCTCAAACATCTCCCTGATGTTAGCTATGTTAATATTATACGAATTACTCATATTAAATATTTCACCTTACAAGTCATTTTTAAGGAAACATGCTGTGGAAAAGTTTTTGGTTTTATTCTATTGGAATTTTAGAATATGTGTGACTGGTATCGTGAAAAACAGATTCCTATAATGTCATGCGAAAATCATTTGTTGGTGATATCTTAAAATACAAATCAAGTAGTTTTACTTCTCAAGTGAGTTCAGCAGTACAGTATATTTAAATTGATTATCTTACAAATTAAATTCAGTTCTATAATCACTAAATTTTATAGTATGATTCTTCTTTTCATTTATATTATTGAAGTTGTATTATGATTTTGCTTTTTATTTATTCCATTGTGTTTGCATTTCTGGTGATGTGATGGCCTTAACTTCACCAGAATAGATAGATAGATAGATAGATAGATAGATAGATAGATAGATAGATAGATAGATAGATAGATAGATAGATAGATAGATAGATAGTTAGAAGATAGATAGATACTGATAGATAGATAGATAGATGTTTTAGATAGATTGTAGGTGGGTAGGCAGGCAGGTCAGGTGGCAGGTCCAGGTCCAGGCAGGTAAGGCAGGTAGGAAGGCATTGGGTGGGCAGGCAGGCACTAAGGCAGGCAGGCAGGCAGGTAGGCAGGCAGGCAGGCAGGCAGGCAGAAATAGGCAGGCAGGCAGGCAGGCAGGCAGGCAGGCAGGCAGGCAGGCAGGCAGGCAGGCGGATGGATGGATGGATGGATGGATGGATGGATGGTTGGGCGGTGGGCGGGCGGGCGGGCAGACAGACAGACAGACAGACAGAAGACAGACAGACAGACAGAGACAGACAGACAGACAGACAGACAGACAGACAGACAGACAGACAGACAGACAGACAGACAGACAGACAGACAGACAGACAGACAGACAGACAGACAGATAGACAGATAGATAGATAGATAGATAGATAGATAGATAGATAGATAGATAGATAGATAGATAGATAGATAGATAGATAGATAGATAGATAGATAGATAGATAGATAGATAGATAGATAGATAGATATGTGTTAGCGGTGTGTACGAAGAAGCAGGTAAGTAAATAAATAAATAAATAAAAAGTTCTACAATACTTTCCTTCTCTGAACACGTATCTCTATCTCGCCAAAAATACGTTAGAAAACTAACAGGCATACTGCTTTCGTAAATTGGGCGAATGTTTTCAGTATGATTGTACCTCCTTCCAGACTGCCGCTGTCACTGTTCCCTCCCACTCCAGCACCGCGCTAAACTAGTAGGAACCGCATTCCTCTCAGCACTAAACTCCTCAGAGGATGACAGTACTTGTCGGTTACAAACTGTGGGTGTGAAGAAATATGCAAAGAAAAGGTACCCAGATGACATATGAGATAAGTGCTGATATCTCGGATCACCAATCAAAAATAAAGTACTGGATCACCATTGTGATCCGCGCGACTACTGGAGGGTTAATTTAGCACGGAAACATAATGTCTCTTGGCCATAATTACGCCTACCGTTCAGCATTGCACCGACTCCCCTTTCCAGGAGCGGTCTCCTCGCAAGTAGCCTCGAACGAAGCGCGTGATTTACAGTATTCGATTATGGCGTGAGGGATTTATCGCGTTGGGGCAAGGGCTAGTACATACATAACACATCTTAAGGTGCTTTGTGCTCGGATTACAAGCTTTTGTGTAGTAATATATAGGCGATAGAATGATCTACGTGCAGCATTGTAGTTATTTTATCTTTACAATAAACCTTCAATTTATGGTGTTAGCGGTGTGTACGAAGAAGCAGATTCCCTCGCTTACTTGTACACTGCCACTTTCCACGCAATTTCAGACATGCCGAACAAAGGAGGTTCGATAATTCCGTTCTCGAACTGTGTCAAGGGGAGTCGTCGAGCTCGTTCATCTCACTAACGTTAAAACAGCTATATTAATGACCCGTTATCTCAGAACATACAGTACTAGGTATAGAAATTTCATATTTTTACAGGATGCCTATTCATTTCTTCTGAGTCCACTGATTCATTTAGATGGTAAAATATCTTATAAAAAAAAAAAAAAAAGGTACGATTTTTATAAACTTCTAAAATGAAAAAAATCAGTCATTTTAATTTTTTTAAATAAACTATTACAGAAAACTCAATCAAAACAAGTGCACATCACAGTGTTATCTGAAATGTATGATAAAAATTTCATACAGATAGACCTAGTAGTTTGTGAGATAATTGGGTCATTTATGTTGACCATTTTATTTTTATTTTATTGGGTTATTTTACGACGCTGTATCAACATCTAGGTTATTTAGCGTCTGAATGATATGAAGGTGATAATGTCGGTGAAATGAGTCCGGGGTCCAGCACCGAAAGTTACCCAGCATTTGCTCGTATTGAGTTGAGGGAAAACCCGGAAAAACCTCAACCGGGTAACTTTACCCGACCGGGATTCGAACCCGGGCCACCTGGTTTCGCAGCCAGACGCGCTGACCGTTACTCCACAGGTGTGGACCGTTGACTATTAAACTTTTACTTTGTCATACTACTTTTGACCAATAAAACAGTACGAAAGGACGTCTTTCAACCAATCATGGCTGCTTATCGCACAATTTTATCGCTTCCTAGCATTTGTTTAATTTTATCGCTTCCCTAGCATTTGTTTAATTTTATCGCTTCCTAGCATTTGTTTGTTTTTATCACTACCCTAGCATTTGTTTCTTTGTTTGCCAGTATTTCAAACTGCACTGGTCTGGACGTCAAAAACAGAAAATTACAAACCACTCCAGTCGATGCACAGCAGTTTCAAATATGACTCGCATTGGCATTCAAGAACAAGAATTAATAAAGATCACTGGTCATAGCTATGCATCTTCCCGAAACTCTATATACAAATTAATGAAGAGCACCATTCGGAAATACTGAATAAGTTGAGGAATACACCATGTACATCAACGAGTTCCACTTATTTTACCCACACGTCCAATATTACATCAACTGAACCACTAACCACAAAAATATTCAAATTTGAAAATTGTACTTTCAATAATTGTTCGTTTTAAAATTATTCGTGTTTATTTTTTATTTCATCGTCCTTAATTAAAACTTTTCTTGTTTATTTCATCATCCCTAACTAAAACTTTTCTAACACTTCTATATATATTATTTAGGTTATGTTATAGCTTCTGCTGTATGATATTATGGATAGTCACGTATCAGAGATTGTTTAATACTAAGATTTATTGAAAATTATCTGTCAACTGGAATCCGGAAAATTGAAGTGGAATGCAACTGTTTTAATAAAAATGAAACTGTATCAACAAAGCCTTCTTGACTAGTAATCATCACAGAGTTCAATGAAGATTCTATAGTTAGCACAACTGATAACAAGAAAACAGCGAATCATAACACACTACTTCCATCTAGCGGAATATTTGTAATGTTGAAATGGTACAATAATATGTTTGAAGACAGTTCGAATTTTCGTAAGTCAATTAATATTTTATTGTATTAGAGTACTTCGTTAATTATAATCTTTATATAGCCTACTTTCTTCTAATTGTGTAATAGTCAATTCCCATTCGAGTTTTGATTTCCTCTAGATAAATCAAAACCTCTAGTGAAATTACTGTTGAAAAATGTAGTTTTAAGTAAATCACGTTTAAGAGGACACTATACTGAAATTACTAACTTTCATGTTTTTAAAGCTAAGTTCACAAAACGTGTATCACTGGTGTATCGCCTGTACAAAATTGCATCCGTCTATGTTAAGTGGTTTACATTTTATTAATACCTTAATAAAATATTGTATCGCATTATATAAGAAGTCCCTTGCGTCACAATTTACATAATTTTTAACTAACATTCGCTTTTGTGATTCTTTATATAGCTACATTAAAACAAACATTACTATTAGGTTTTTCTGTACAGTGACTCGGTAAATTACTACGAGTGGTTATTAATGTTTTTACCTTTTATTCTTGCATAATAATACATAAAAACAAAACTGGAACACATTTACATTTTCACTTGCAATTTTTCATCTTCATCATTTGAATCAATAATCTTCCTAGCCAGCTATTTACTAGCCTGGCAGTAATAAATCTTGTGAGGCTTAAAGAAGGACCTATAGAGAGGTTTTAGCCTGTGGATTGTATGACTTGCGAGACAAATGGCTTGAATTTGGTTCTCCACACAACTTTAAAGCTTTCACACAGTTGTGGCTGACGTGTCCACCCAGAAAGATTGCGCTGTTTTCCCTAAGATAATTTAACCTGCAACAGGAAAATCTAAAGTATAAAACCACATCCTTAAATAAACGTGAACATCGGAATAACCCGCGAAAAGAGATCGGAGAAACCGCCGAATATTGCAATTTTCAACAGGAGGTTGGCAACACTGGTAATTTATTATACGAGATTTCATTACAGATTATGTTCTCAAAGAGACCATTTTTAATCTCATTTATCCATGTAAAAATATATATAAACGTTTTTGAACTAAAAATCCTTAAATTAACACACAAAGAAAACAAGAGAAAGATACAATTCTGTGGTAGACTTTAATTTGGAATTCTTTCTTAGCGGTTTCAACACTAACTACAACGACCCACACTAAAGCTGACACAATGCTTTCCAACAGAAAGCTTCTCTCAATAATCACCAGGAAACCCGGTAAAATCAAACGCGATCAGATTCACCCGCCTTCAGAAGGCGATTGGAATCGCCTTATTCTACTCTACACATACTAAATTAACTAAAACTGTTCCAAAATATCTTTAGGTTGCCATGTTTACAGTTTTAGAAATATTTAAAAATATTGGAATGCAACTTACTTACTTACATACTAAGTACTTACTTACTGGCTTTTAAGGAACCCGGAGGTTCATTGCCGCCTTCACATAAGCCCGCCATTAGTCCTTATCCTGAGTAAGATTAATCCAGTCTCTACCATCATATCCCACCTCCCTCAAAACCATTTTAATATTATCTTCCAATCTACGTCTCGGCCTCCCCAAAGGTCTTTTTCCTCCGACCTCCCAACTAACACTCTATATGCATTTCTGGATTCGCCCATACGTGCTACATGCCCTGCCCATCTCAAACGTCTGGATTTAATGTTCCTAATTGTGTCAGGTGAAGAATACAATGCGTGCAGCTCTGCGTTGTGTAACTTTCTCCATTCTCCTGTAACCTCATCCCTCTTAGCCCCAAATATTTTCCTAAGAACCTTATTTCAAACACCCTTAATCCCTGTTCCTCTCTCAAAGTGAGAGTCCAAGTTTCACAGCCATACAGCCATACCTGTAATATAACTGTTTTATAAATTCTAACTTTTAGATTTTTTGACAGCAGACTAGATGACAAAAGCTTCTTAACCGAATAATAACAGGCATTTCCCATATTTATTCTGAATTTAATTTCCTCCGAGTGTTATTTATATTTGTTACTGTTGCTCCAAGATATTTGAATTTTTCCACCTTTTCGAAGGATAAATCTCCAATTTTTATAGTTCTATTTCGTGCAATATTCTGGTGACGAGACATAATCATATACTTTGTCTTTTCGGGATTATTGGAATGTAACTCTGTAAATAATTTATAGATCGCCATTTTACTGTAATAATGTTATGTTGTAACAAGAAATCCTGTTTGTCTGCACCGTTTTATTACATAGTTCGACTGTAGCCCCTATTTACAGGAAATTATTCACTTAGGTTCCCCTTCTGCATTGCATTGCGTTGCTTTAGAGCCAGCTTTGCATATAATGAAAGAAGTGACGCACAAATCGATTCGGTAGTATCACAACCGTCTTTATTGGTTCCTTTTACTTCAAAATGAAGAAAATTCTTCCTTCCTCCATTAAAAGTCTATTCAATTCATTAAGTCTGTGGAAGACCTTGGCAGGTCTGCATGTCCGCAATGTCTTTCATCCGTTTCCCTCCTGCCTCTCTCTGTATTCACATTTCCTGCCGAAACTCTAACTTCCAATTTTGTTTAATTTGTGTTTCCTTTGAAGGAATCTCTACTAAACGTATCTCTGAATTCATTTCTGCGGTATTAGGAGTCTGTATCTTTGCTCTTCCATTTTGCCATCTCCATTTTCCCTTTTAAGGACTTTAATCTGGTAAAAGTGAACAATGGCAGCGTGAATCCTGCTCGTAGAGCCGACTTCCCTGTAATATACAGGGGCATCATTTTATTTTTACTTCAATTTTTATTGTACCTGAATTTTTTAATGTACTTCACTCCCACCCACTCTACTAGTAAACTTACAACCGTCCTTTACACAGAATCAAGACCGCGTATGCAGTCAGAGTCGCCTTACAGTTATAGTAAACAGTACTGAGTTAGTGAGTATAGTACGTTTCAGAAATACGTTCGCGTTTTCCTGTGGCGAAAGAGCTTTCAATATTGAATCATATTTTCGCACAGGTACTGTCGTCCGTTTGCCTACGTCGCATCTCGGCTTCCCCCACCCGCTTCTGCTCGCCTGTCTGTAAAGGCTAGTGGCTGGGCTATCTTAGCTCTTTTCTAAAAGTATTAATTGGACGTTACGTAATATTATACAACCGTTTAAAATAACTTAAATAAAAGGGCCTCGTTAAGTAATTAACTGTCACGTGATTTCCTCCCTTTCTACGACCCTGCGACATAACCACTTGGACGGACAATAGATAGTATTTCTGGGTAATTTTATCTTTTCGGATCGGGCAGAAGTGAAGATTGAATTTACAGTACGTAAGGTAGGCCTACTCTTTTATAGAGTAGGTACAGAATTATTTCAACATGAGTTACTAGTACGAAGGACGAAACTGGTAATTGGAATTAGGTACAATCGTCTATAGTGCGATAATATGCAAAGAAGAACTGAAGCCTGTATCGAAGTGAACGGCCACCATTTTAAAAACTGTGTTTAAATATCCATATTATTATTATTTTTCAATAAAACTTCGTTCTCTATAGTGTACGATAATGTGCTGTAGACAGCATAATATACACTGCATAATAAATACGTCCACATGGACAGCTCAGTTTGTGAGAAAAACACTCATTGTTAAGACTGTACTGTATTTTTATTAAACAAAAACACTATTTTTCTTCCCTCCTATACCTAGTGAAGTGATTTGTTTGTATATTACGCCAGTAATCAACTGAACTCCAGTCGTGGAAGGGGGTAGCAAACGGCGTTGATCCAGAGGTATAGGCAAGTTAATATTAAAAATGTTAGTAAAAATAAAATGATATCCCCGTACTATACAGTGGGTCGATTATTCCGGACGAGGTTAAATTGCAGTTCGTCTTCACGAAATAAATACCGCGTCTTTTATTTTAATGACGTTTGTGGATCTTCTTCTTCTTCTTGACAAAATAGACCAAATAGAGAACAAACATCTTTGTTTGAGAAACAGAAGTTATCTTTGCAGTTGATTTATTCAGAGACAAGCACGGGTGCATAATTCCAAGAAGAAGTTCTCTGTTTGTATTACCACAGAGTTTGGAAGTTTCATTTAACTTCATGTCGCGAAGGAAAGTACACACAGTCTCTGCCTGCCGGTTGGTGTATGTAGAAAATGTGCAAAATTCAAGGGAAACTCTTTATGTTATTAGGTTGTCTCCATGAAGCCCCGATGCATACGCGAAACTTAGTACAGAATGCGCCTAGTTGGAGGTTAGAGTTATATTTTTTATTATGTCGGTCGTAGGGCTAGGGATTCCTCTTACTTTTCAGGAAAATATAATATAATATAATATAATATAATATAATATAATATAATATAATATAATATAATATATAATATAATATAATATAATATTAGTACATTTTGCAACGAGCCTATAATTGTAGTAATTAAGACGCGAGTATGTTTATGATACGAGCGCAAGCGAGTTTCATAATTTTCATACGAGCGTCTTAATTACCTTATAGGCAAGCTTCATACGACTTTTTATGCTCGATCATATTTCTAACTTAAAATTATTCATAAGTATTCATGTTATTCTTATCTGACTGGGGAGCGGAACTGACCTTGTGCAATATCTAGTAAATTGTGAGATGTGTGCAGACGCGAAAGTATTGATTTTTTCCGAGAAACAAATGTCATTGACCTTGATATAATCTATAGAGTAAAATAAACATTAACCTTGATATAACCTTGAAATTGGTTTAGACACTGTAAAACGATATGACAAATTGAATTTATTTTAATATTATTTACAATTAACGCTAATTATTATAGTAACAGAACATAACCTTCTGCGACAGTATTGGATTTCTAGCCCCCGTGACGTTTCGCTAGTTGTCTTTCGATTGCATATCCGAGAATAATCGATACTTGCGCTTTCACATTGCTACAAATGTGTTTTCTGATTGTGGAACACCTGAACTTTAATGAATAGGTGTACTTTAATGAGGTCCATTAAAGGGCTGCTACCAGGTGTATAATTACTACATTTCGGCATGGTCGAGCATAAAATATAATAAGAGCCTACAAATAACTAGTGAAGATAATGGAGTTAGGTTAGTCAACTTTGCCACATGAAAAAATTAATTGTGAAAAGTGCAACATAACCGCATAAGGATGTACATAAATATACTGGGAGTTCTCCAGATGGTTTGACACACAACCAAATAGATCACATTTTGATAGATAAACGAAAACATACTAGTATAGCAGAAATTCGATCCTTCAAAGAGGCAGACTATGATTCTGATCATTATTTGGTAATTGGAAAATTAAGCGAAAGACTATCAGTAGTCAAGCGAGTAGAGCAACAAGTTAATGTTAAGAGACTTAAAATTCCGAAATTAAAAGATAGGAAACTGAGCAACATTATCAGGTCGAAATTTCAAATAGGTTTGTCACTTTACAGTAGGAAGTTCGACAAAGTTGAGGAGTTAGATAGATCTATTAATAGCGTGTGGGAAAATATCAGAGATAGGCCTAATATCAAAATTTCAGCTGAGCAGAGCATATGTTATTACGAAAATAAGAAAAAGAAACCGTGGTTTGATGAAGTGTTTTGCATGGTAATAGAAAGAAGAAAACAGGCAGAATTGAAATTCATACAGTATCCAGTGCAGATGAATAGAGATAATTATTTGAATGAAAGATGGGAAGGAAGTCGTACACATAGGAACAAATAAAGAGATCACTTGAAGGAAAAACTGAAGCAAATTGTAAGAATAAAAACATTAGAGATTTATATAAGGGCATAAAGGAATTTAAGAAAGAATATCAGGCAAGGGTAAACACGATCAAGGATGAGAACGGTGACTTTCTTGCAGACTGTCATTCCATCCTGAACAGAAAAAAAAACTATTCCTGGCAACTGCTAAATGGACAAAGGTCAAATAGAAATGATCGGGACGAAATTCAAATACAAACTGCTGAGCCATTTATACCCTAACCCAAACTTTCTGAAGTCGAAATTGCGATAGAAAATCTGAAAAAGTACAATTTTCCAGGTATCGAACAAATTCCACCATAATGAATACAAAACTGTTAAACCACATTATCTAGCGAAATTTATAAGCTTGCACTTGCTATTTGAAAAAGGAAATTGTACCAGAACAATGGAAGGAGTCCATAACTGTAGGCTACCTACCTTTAAGAAGAAGGAAAAGACTAACTGGTAACTTCAGAGGAATATCACTTTTGTTGACATCGCACAAAATGTTGTCCAATATTCTTTTGAGAAGATTAACTCCTTATGTAGATGAAATTACTGAAGATCATCAATGTGATTTTAAGCGTAATAGATCGACTATTTATCACAATTTTTGTATTGAATATGTATGTATTTTTTCAATATGTATATATTAGACAGATATTGGAGAAGAAATGGAAATATAAGGACACAATGGATCAGTTATTCATAGATTTAAAAAAATGCTTATCGCTCGGTTAAGAGAGAAGTTTTATATAATATTCTTAATATTCCCACGAAACTAGTTCGATTAATTAAAATGTATCTCGGTGAAATGTACCGCTGTCCCTATAGGTCAATTTTTGTCTGACGTTTTTTCGATTCACTGCGGACTAAAGCAGGAAAACGCACCATCAACCTTACTTTTTAACCTTGCTTTAGAATATGCCATGAGGGAAGTCCAGGAAAACAGAAAAGGTTTGGAATTGAACGGGTTACATCAGCTGCTTGTTTATGCGGATGAAGTGAATATGTTAAGAGAAAATCCACAAACTATGAGAGAAAAGACTGGAATTTTACTTGAAGCAAGTAAATAGATAGATTTGGAAGTAAATCCCGAAAAGACAAAGTATATGAGTATGTCTCGTGACCAGATCATAGTGCGAAATGGAAATACAATGGTCAGTGATTTGCATAAAATAATAATTAATCATGTTCATAAGCTTGTATTATTTTCTATCCAGGTGAAACATTAAAAATCCAATTTGTACATTGGTTTTTTGTAGGTAAAATAGTAAAAAAAATTTGTGAATATCTTAAAAACTGAGTTATATCAATTTTAATTAAATAGGCCTACATATGCCAGGTTTTTTTTGTTAAAATTGGATCTACGATTAATTTTCAAACACTTTTGGCAGTAGATTTAAGGTTCCACTCAACTGTGACGTACCAGAAAAATTGAAAGTACTAAACAAATAACGAAGAAATTAGAAATTTCAGTATCCTCCCCCCTTAACAGTGAAGCTACCGCATTCTCCAATCAAAAACGTAAGAACATTGAAATCAGTCTTGAAGGGAAAAAGTGGCTCTGCTTAGATGTGACCAATGTGTAGCCTACATGTGTAAAGCACATGCCTTGACTTAGCGACGCCGCAGTGTCCGTAGCTTTCAATCAGATCATGTAAATATTCATACAGTCTATCAAAACACAACGTCACACATGCATAAACAAAGCGAATTACTCGTTGCTTACATCAGATGAAGCAGTAAATATATGGCTTAAAGTTTAGTCTGGAATCCAGAACCATTAATCGCGGGCTTATTTCCAAAATGATAGCAATAAACGTGCAGGAAATTGTAGTGTGTTAAATTTAAATAGCTCGATCATTGAGCACTTTTAACGGCTGATAGTCTGCGAGGAAGATTGTTGATGTATCAGTACCACGCAGAAAGAGAAACGGACGTCGAGGAGGACATCTTTCTTTCTGTTTTCAGTAGCTAATCAGTAAATTGTAACGATCCCAAGGATGTAGAATACTGTAGGCCAGTGTTCCGCAACCTTTTTATACTCACGGCACACCCTAAATGGGCCTAGACTCAACACGGCACAACAAAATATTAATCCCCTCAGAAACATATGATGTGACTCTCGTATATATTATTATTATTATTATTATTATTATTATTATTATTATTATTATTATTATTATTATTATTAGTATTATTATTATTACTGTTGTCGTTATTATAAAACAGAAATCGACTCTAGCATTTATTAAGAATTTATGAACTTTAATTCACTGCAGAAAATACGCATTTTTATTACTAATATTAAAGTAAATAACTTTTCTCGCACCTTCAATGTGATACTTGGACCTGCTTAGCTGCACACAGGTGGCTAATCCGTGGTGGAATCCTTAACAGTGCAAGCCTCATTTCTTCATCGATGGATTTGAGTCTCTCCTCTTTGAGGTTTTAATTTTCCGTTAACGTCGAGAAACCCAGTTCACACACACACACACACACACACACACACACACACACACACACACACACATATACACATATATATATATATATATATATGTAGTTGAAAATGGCAATAACATATTAACTGCCATCTCGGAGATAGCCGGTTATTCACTCCTCATTGACAACCAAAATGTTTCCAAAGGCACTTCGAGAAGTTTTATTTTCAATATCCTGTCTGCTTTTAAAACTGCTAGTTCCTCTTGTACAAGTATATTATTCGGAAGATGTTTTGAATCACGAATCCAGTAAAAATCTTGAACACTCTCTCCAAAATAATTCTTGAACTTCTGCTGCAAGATTACTAAATGTTCTTTTAAGTCCATCAACACTTCATTACCGTCAGGAAGGGATCATACAGTTGGGAACATCTCAAACGACCCATTTTCAGGCATTAACAACGTTTCAGCTATTATGTGTGTGTGTTTTTTTTTTCGATAAGTTCAGCTACTTTATAGCTACCTTCCTGTACTTTTTGTGAAACCTGTATCGACATCGTCATGAGCGTCACTTGTCTATTTTTTTGTTTCAACAACCAATGATAATAATTATATATATGTATATATGTATATATATATATATATATATATATATACTGACAGAAAATGACAGAAAATGTTTTGTTACCAAATGTCGTTTCAATTTACTGGGAACCATAGCATTACTGAGATTTTCACTACACACAACACACTCGGGGATTGGGCATGTTTTGTCAACACACCATTTTAATTTCAATTAATTTTCGCGTCACACCTTTCATCTTGTGAAGGCACACCGGTTGCGGAACACTGCTGTAGGCTACTCCTCTTAGCCCGTTTTTCTCACCTGAAGAAAAAAGATAGCCACCCCTTTTCCGAATAATTCTTCATTGTGTTGTCCTTTATTTAGATACGAGTACAATATGATTAGATATCCCAGCCTTTCGGAACAAATCTTATCGCATTTGCAATTCATTCATTCATTAATTCATTCATTCATTCATTCATTCATTCATTCATTCATTCATTCATAATGTTCTGTCGAAGGGCAGGTCTTTCACTGCAAATCCAGCATTCTCAAGTCTTTCCTATTTTCTGTCTTCCTCTTACCCTCCGCATATGATCCATATCTCTTAATGTTGTCTATCATCTGCCTCGAACTCTTCTCCGTCCACCATTCCTTCCAGTGCATCTTTTAGTAGGCAGTTTCTTCACAGCCAGTGACTCAACAATTCCTTTTCCTCTTTCTGATCAGTTTCAGCATCATTCTTTCTTCGTGCACTCTTTCCAACACAGCTTCGTTTCTTATAATCCGTGACGCTACAGCCCGTGAAGGGCCTAGATCGACCAGCCGGCTGCTGGCCTCACGCCCACATACCGAAGCAAAGGTGGACGATCATCCAATCAGAATGGAGCTATCGTGTGGTTAGCACGATGTTCCCCCCAGCCGTTATAGCTGGTTTTCGCAACCGGATTTCGCTACCTATCGAAGCTCCCCAAGTGCATCACAACGCTGGGTGGGCACCGGTTCCATACACTGGCCGAAATTTCATGAGAAAATTTCTTCGCCCATGAGGACTCGAACCAGCGCGCATTCCGTAACGCGAGTCCCAGGCAGGATGCCTTAGACCACAACGCAACGGCGCGGGACGCTTCGTTTCTTACTCTGTCCATTTCACACGCTCCATCTTTATCCATATCCACATTTCAAATGCTTCTATTCCTTTCTCTTCACTTCGTCATAATGTCCATGTTTCTGCCCCATATACAATGCTACATTTCACACAAAGCACTTCACTAGTCTCTTCCTTAGTTCCTTCTCTAGAGAACCGCAGAAGATGCTATTTTTTCTATTAAAAGCTTCCTTTGCCATTGCTATACTCCTTTTGACTTCTTGGCAGCAGCTCATGTTACTGCTTATAGTACACCCCAAGCAAAAACGAACAAAATTGTATAATATTTTGGTTTAAATATCGCAAAAAAAACCCTTCTGAAATGAACGGCTCATCCTGTACATTAACCGTCAGTTTTATTATTATTGTTCGGGCATATCAAATGTAACAATCTCCACTTACGTGTTTGTGCAAATAATTTTAGCTTTACCTTGCTCCTTCTACAATAATGAAGTTAGCCTCTTACTATGAAAAGGGAACGAAGTAAGGCGAAGAGGAAACGCACACATTAACTAATATTTCATACCTCAGGAAGTCATAAACGTCTTAAAATTCTTCCCAAGCACAAACTTGCCATTTGCGAACGTCAGTGCGATGGTACTAGCGAAATGAACCGCACAGTTTTCAATGTAGTCAGAGCAACCTGTGATGACAGCAGACGTCAGAAAGTCTGGTCAGTGGCGTGTCGTCTCATCATTGCAGTTAGGAAAATGGTTTTACACACTTCATCATCTTAAATATTACCTTCAATACGTTTCTGCGGTTGTGACTACAATAATATTGTAATGCCACAACTCAACAACATACACATATTACATAGTGTTCTCCCCAATAATGGTAAGTTTTTCACTGCAAGCCCAGCATTCACCAATCTTTTCTATTTTCTGCCTTCCTCTTAGTCTCCGCATATGATCCTTATATCTTAATGTCGTCTGTCATTTGATATCGCCCTCTGCCCCGAAATCTTCTCCCGTTTACCATTTTTTACAGTGCATCCTTCAGTATGCAGTTTCTTCTCAGTCAGTGACCCAACCAATTCCTTTTCCTCTTCCTGATGAGTTTCAGCATCATTCTTTCTTCTCCCATTCTTTCCAACACAGCTTCATTTCTTATTCTGTCCGTCCATCCTTCTCTATATTAACACTTCAAATGCTTCTATTCGTTTCTCTTCACTTCGTCATAATGTCCATGTTTCTGCTCAATACAATACCACACTTCATATAAAGCACTTCACTAGTCTCTTCCTTATTTTTTTCCAAAGATCCGCAAAAGGTGCTCCTTTTTTCTATTAAAAGCTTCCTTTGCCATTGCTATCCTCCTTTTGACTTCCTGGCAGCAGTTCATGTTACTGCTTATACTGAGTGTTCATTTCAAAGTGTATCATGACGTCACTGTTGTGAGTCAACGGTTTGAAGCGAGTTTCAGCTTTTATGTCAGAGAAGTTGCCTATTAATCAAGGCGTTCAATCTGAACTTGAGAACGTGTACGACATAACTTGAACGTCGTAGCAACAGATGGCGGCCTGTACTGTCTGTGTGCTACCATAACCTTTTCGAACTGTGTTTTGCGCGGCCAAGTCGTACGCAGGGTATTTGTTATCCTCGGTTGCGTACGGCAACATTTCACAATACAAATCAAATGCTCCGTGTCCATGTTGACCGTCGAAGTTAATGTCAACAAATACGTAAGAAATCGTCTTAACCCTCTCCCCATATCCCGACAGTAAGAAAAAAACCCACCTCAGTATATGTTTCCAAACAGTTCACATTCCTGCCACTACCGGCGTTGCCGTACATATCAGTAAGTACTCTTCAGAATGAACGCCGTACTTGCTATGCAACTTCTCTGACACATAGGTAATACACCTCTGCGGAAGTGTAGGAAGATTGAATTCTCTAGGCTCATCGAACTAGCCATATGACGGCATATACACTTTGAACTGAACATCCAGTAGTACATCCCAAGTATTTGAAGCTGTTCACTTGCTCTACTGCCTCTTTATTTTTCTTCCGACAACCATGGCCTTCGTCTTGTTTGCATTTATCTTCATCCATACTGCTTACAGCTGTCATTTAGCTCAACTAGCATAACCCTTAGTATCGTCTTCTCTTCTCCTAATAATTCCATATCATCAGAAAATCTTATGCACTTTATTCTTCTTCCTTCTACTATCACCCCTTCAATGGCGGTAGGTAAAAATATGAAAGTCAACACATACTCTGTGGGTATTTTATTCCACGAAATTGTATTTGTATGAAAGTGAAAGAAGTTAATAAGCTCCATTCTCTGTAATCAATAATAATAAAATTCTTTGAAAACATGTATGCATATTAGTACCTACATATCTAACACAGCAATGTGAGTACAAATCCAATTTGGGACGCTAACACAACAATAACGGAATATTTACTCTGTCATTTTAGAATGATAGTCCGTGATGGATGCTGTGAATTTTGTAAATCACCTCCATTGTAATTTAGGCTAACAGGACTTCGAATGGACATTTGGGAATGGCTAAAATTGATTGTGTCTATGTAGCTAACAAACAGATTTAGCCATTGTTTGTTGTGCAGCCCACTTATCAACATATAGAATACCGACCGGTATGTATTATTAATATCCGAATATTTTATCGATAGTTTAATGAAAAGAGTCAAAATAATGTTAAAACATACTGCACTCTATTGAATGACGTACATTAAATTGGGAGCCAATATTTTACAGATATCCGTTGGGACAGTCATTATGAGACATTCATCAGCAATCGACAGTTCGTTAGTGCATCCCATAGTTCAGCGCTATACAGAGTGGCAGGTAACCTCTGCACCAAAATCAAAACTGCTCCACCATTGCGATTCTTTCGTCGTCTCTTAATTCGTCGTAATTATTAGCATGACAACGTCATAGTGACGCTGCAGGTGATATTTTCTCGTCACATTGGGTAGTTTAATACAAATATATTACAGTAAAACCCCGATTATACGTAACCGAATTAACTGATTGATGGATTATCCGTCTTTCTCGCTCGCAGAAAAAAATATGAAGTACTGTACATTATATTAGCACGAATTTTTTCTACAAAGTGTTTTTATAAACCCTTACCCTTACGCATTATGGCCTACTCTTCGAGTGGCCGTACTGTTTATCTTCTAGGCAAAATGTCTTCTACAAGTGTCAAAAGAAAACATGTTGTACTACAGAAAAAAAAGTGCAAGTAATTGAGTGGTTTGGGAAAAGAGAAAATGTGGTTCATCTCAAATCACAATACGAGATATGAATTACAACTGTAAGCGATTTAGGCTAATGAAAAACAAAATATAAACTGTATAAAATTTGTAAATCTACAAACTGAGACCTCTACTATTCCTATCTTTCCACAGACAGTCGTCATAAGTTTTCTTGGTCATTAAAAACCCGTCGTTGAAAACCAGACATAAGTATAATAAATAATGTTTTAATAATTGACTTATCGGAAAATCAAACATGAATTGCATAAAAAAACAGACTTAAATTAGTGAACTTCTGATCCACTATCTAGCGTATTAAAAGAAAAGACCATGGAGGAAATTACGAAAATATTATGTACTTAGTTTATCAAAACTTTTTATGGTACGGATTATCCGATTTTTTGATTAACCGTTCACTCCATCCCCTTCATTACCACGGATAATGTCGACCTGGTTGGCAAGTTGGTATAGCGCTGGCCTTCTATGCCCAAGGTTGCGGGTTCGATCCCGGGCCAGGTCGATGGCATTTAAGTGTGCTTAAATGCGACAGGCTCATGTCAGTAGATTTACTGGCATGTAAAAGAACTCCTGCGGGACAAAATTCCGGCACATCCGGCGACGCTGATATAACCTCTGCAGTTGCGAGCGTCATTAAATAAAACATAACTTTAACCACGGATAATAGAGGTTCTACAGAAGTTGTTAATTTTGTCTAAATGCATCCTTTTAGTCTATCATTTTGTCGTTGAATATTATCTTCGTTCTTACAGGTTCCTTGCTCGGAATAACTATTACTTTCGTTTTTATGATTGAAATTGTCATATTATATCTGCTTATCTGATTAAGTTTGGAGATTAACTTCTGCAGTACAGATTTGTCTTGGATAATAAGCAAATCATCAGCAAATGAATATGAATACGAATGAATATGAATGTATGTATTTGTCTTTAAGCAATATAACTTTCGGTAAGGCGGCACTTCACATTATTAGTATACAGTGTCGTCTCACCGTTTTATACGCCTCTCGTATAAGTCAATTGGGACATTACTTATTTTTAATTTATTATTGCAATTCTTCCACTAGTCTTTTCTTGTCTTTCACCAATTCTTCCTCTACTTTACCCCTAACCCATCATTATACCAAAAATACTGTAACCCCCCTCACTCTACATCTCTAATTATTTTCACTTTTCACTACTCCCTTTTCCACATTGCTACTTTTTAGGTCTTAGTTTTCTTTTCTCACGATTTATTTCCCCTCCACACCATTTCCTTAAGTCATACTGTTTTTTTTTCACCTTTTTTTCTCCTCTTCCTTCATCACTGCTCCCTGAACTATCTCCTACTTGCGTTACTCTATTTCTAGTCAGCCTCGATTTAGATCTTTGTTCCTTCACCCGCTTCGGAATTGCTCCCATCTGATGTCCACTATTTCCATTCGCTTGCACTGCGGTCTTGTTCAGCTGAGCTTGCTGAACTTGCTGCATACCAGTTCGCGTCACTCCTGTTTCTTCTTCAGTTGACGTCACTGCCTGCTTTCCGGAAATTTTCGCTGACTTTGATACGTTTGCATCTGACTCGCGTACACTCACCACACTTGTGTCACTCACCTCGCCTTTAGATACAATATTCTTGATTTTTTCTTTCAAAAATGTTCTGCTCCTTTCCTTTTCTTCTGAGTCTACGATCGGTTCCTTTAACGTTACTAAGCACTCCGCTACACTAAAAACCAAATTGTTTATCTTAATTTTGTCCTTGATAAGTTTCGCGAATTGTCCATTTTTTCGTGCTGCTTTAAGAAAAGGGATTAAAACTCGTCTTCTACGTCTCACTTCGTAGCTCCAGTCGTTATCTATTCTGATCGTTGTGTTCCCTAGCATCTTTCTATTCATCATAATCCTCTCCTTCGTAACCACACTCTTAAATTTTACTAATATCGTCCTAACTTGTTCTGAATTTTGTATCTGCTTCTTTCCTACTCTAAATGCATCCTGTACTTGTCCATCGCTCACGTCCATACCAAAACACTTCCAACACACTTCTAATATCTTCTCGTATAAATCATCAGCAAATAATACATTCAGATTTCTATCTCGTGATATTTTAAAACCAGGATTCACTAGTTGTTTCCAATCTAGTAAGACAGCAAGGACGTCCGCAGAGGGTAGCCAGTGGTAGCAATTGCTACCATTGAAATTTTTTTTTTACCTGTTAGATACATGTTTCCTCAAACCCTCGGTAAACAATTCAACAAAAGCAAGTGCTTTAAACTATAAATGAGTGCGCAGGCTAATTTAGATTTCAGAACTGTCTATGTTTTATGTTCAATTTTCTCTCTCCTCGTCCATCCGTTTCCTCTAATTTTCTAAAGGTAAAAGAGAAGATGGAAACGATGCGATAAAAGAACTTAAATGGGAAACTTTGGAAAACAGACGTAGGAAAACTAGAATAACATCATTGTATAGAGCACATCTAGGTCAGAAATCATGGGTAGACATAACGGCTCGGTTAGAAAAGCCAACGTGCTATCGTAGGAATGATCATGATTTTAAAATCAAATGTTGGAAACAGAAAACGGATGTAGGTGAATTCTCATTCTTAAATAAAACTATAAATGATTGGAATGACCTACCTGCAGCGGTCTTTGAGGGCTGTCCTTCCTTAAAGAGATTCAAGAATAACTTAAAAAGTTGTGTATAAAGTGCAAATTAAAATTAAGGTGACATTTAACATTTAATTTTTTAAGGTGACATGTATTTATTTAGCCTGACGAGTTACTTCCTTGGTTTGAATTGTAAATTATTTAAAAATAGCGTGTAAAACGCCTTAGACTAGAATTGCTTAGCTTAAATGTAGTTCTGTTTATAAGTATGCATAAGGGTGTAATTATTTGACTTATTTGAACTGTTGTATCAGTGAAGGGAGGTGAGTCAGTGAAGTTATGATTTTACAGTGCAGTGAATAGTTCCGATCAGTGATAATTTATAGCGTCAATGAAATGTGTTCTATAGTGTCAGTGAAATGTATTATAGAGTGTCAGTGAAATGTGTCCTTAAGTGTCAGTGAAATGCGTCATAGTGCCACTACAGTGAGTGAGATGAGAGTAAAGTGAAAGACTATTGAAACTTATGTAGGGCCTATACATATGTAGGTTGTATTGTAAAATTAGGTATTTTATGTTTTATTATTGATTGTAATTATTGTGTTAAATTGTATTGTGTATTCTTATTGTATTGTGTATATAATTGTATTGTGTATTGTATAATTGCATTGTGTATTGTAAATTTTATTGTGTATTGTTTATGATGTTGTTATTCATAGATTTCAAAAAGGCGTATGACTCGGTTAAGAGAGAAGTTTTATATAGGTCTAATATTCTTATTGAATTTGTTATTCCCAAGAAACTAGTTCGATTAATTAAAACGTGTCTTAGTGAAACTTACAGCAGAGTCCGTACAGGCCAGTTTCTATCTGATGCTTTTCCAATTCACTGAGGGCTAAAGCAGGGAGATGCACTATCACCTTTACTTTTTAACTTCGCTCTAGAATATGCTATTAGGAAAGTTCAGGATAATAGACAGGGTTTGGAGTTGAATGGGTTACATCAGCTTCTTGTCTATGTGGATGACGTGAATATGCTAGGAAAATCCACAAACGATTAGGGAAAACGCGGAAATTCTAGTTGAAGCAAGTAAAGAGGTAGGTTTGGAAGTAAATCCCGAAAAGACTAGGTATATGATTATGTCTCGTGACCAGAATATTGTACGAAATGGAACTATGAAAATTGGAGATTTATCTTTCGAAGAGGTGGAAAAATTCAAATATCTTGGAGCAACAGTACCAAATATAAATGACACTCGGGAGGAATTTAAACGCAGAATAAATGTGGGAAATGCCTGTTATTATTCGGTTGAGAAGCTTTTGTCTTCTGTCAAAAAATCTGAAAGTTAGAATTTATAAAACAGTTATATTACCGGTTGTTCTGTATGGCTGTGAAACTTGGACTCTCACTTTGAGAGAGGAACAGAGATTAGGGGTTTTTGAGAATAAGGTTCTTAGGAAAATATTTCTGGTAAGAGGGATGAAGTTACAGGAGAATGGAGAAAGTTACACAACGCAGAGCTGCATGCATTGCATTCTTCACCTGACATAATTAGGAACATAAAATCCAGACGTTTGAGATGGGCAGGACATGTAGCACGTATGGGCGAATCCAGAAATGCATATAGTGTTAGTTGGGAGGCCGTAGGGAAAAAGACCTTTGGGGAGGCCGAGACGTAGGTGGGAAAATAATATTAAAATGGATTTGAGGGAGGCGGGATATGATGGTAGAGACTGGATTAATCTTGCTCAGGATAGGGACCAATGGCGGGCTTATGTGAGGGCGGCAATGAACTTCCGGGTTCCTTAAAAGCCAGTAAGTATTGTTTATGATGTTATTGTATATTGTTTATCATTTATTGTGTATTGTTTATATTGTGTATACCACTGCCACCGGGTGCTTGCCCACTTGCAGTGTAAATAAATACATACATACATACCCCACTGAGATTCGATCCTGCGAGCGCCCTTGTAAGACAGTTTAGTATTTTACAAAGGACGAGTGAAGGTATGAGACTAAATCATTATCCAACCAGGAGAGTGATGAAAGTGAAGAGTTTGCTGTACACGTCATACATGGTGACAGTAACGAGGAGTTCCCGCACATTCTGTACGGTTTGAACGTTAAGCGCCATACTTCAGTTTCAATTGAATTGAACATGGGGTATGTACTTGATAGACTGAGAGGGTCTTGGAGCGTTTCTGGAATTTACGATGGAAGGAAAATTGTCTGCTTAAGTATGGATGAGTACCATTAATCTATTTGAGATTTCCCGTCATAAAGGTTAGCTGTAGAAAATTGCAATATAATCACTTCAAAACTTCCTGAGTAATATCCAGTTTCAACGTGACAACATTTAGTTCCGATTATTTTCAATTAAAAATATATTAGCAAGAGATAGCATATACTTCAACGCATGTGTGGCACAAAATTAATAGAATGAGTGAGAATAACATAAAAGGAAAGCAAGTGAAATTATAAAGGAGACTCTAACATTATGTATGACAAGGTAACATTAAAAATCACTGAAAAATTAAAAACTTTTGAAAAACTGACGAAATGAAGTTTTCAAAAATTATAACAGGCAATCTAGCGATTCACTTGGATCTTCCATTTCACTTTGTGCACTCCTGAATTTTATAGTTTTCCTTAAAAATTGCGACAATAGTTTGTAGATGATTAGTGATTACTAGGACTAGGATTTTGATGAAATTGCATCTTTTTTCTAGTAAGCCAGAAACATTGCTGATTTAGTATCTGTTTGTTATGTGATAAACTGAGTGTTTTAAGACATATTTGTTAGAACATTTTTTTGCATTTTTTTGCCTGTTTTAACTCATAAGAGCATCTTTTGTGTTATTTGGACATTTTTGAGGCATTTTCATTTAATTTTGGCCACAAATCCCCATCAACAATATAAAATAATGTTTATTTCCTTTGATATTATATATTGTCTACATATTTTGCCCTTTAATACCCTTTATTTTTTACTTGGTTATTTAACGACGCTGTACCAACTACGAGGTTATTTAGCATCGATGGAGTTGGTGATAGTGATATGATATTGGCGAGATAAGGCCGAGGATCCGCCATAGATTACCTGAGATTTGCCTTGCGGTTGGGAAAAACCTCGGAAAAAACCCAACCAGATAATCTGCCAAGCGGGAATCGAACCCGCGCCCGAGCGCAACTCCGGATCGGCAGGCAAGCGCCTTAACCGACCGAGCTACGCCGGTAGCTAATACCCATTATTTTGTATAATATTTTAATCGTTTTTCTACACAAATATTGCCCTTTTAACGTAGTACACCCCATGTAATGGATCAGTCCAACCATCCCTTCAATATAGACTCTCTATACATGCTAATTCCATATAAGAGTGGCCTTGTGATGGGCTACATGGAAACTACATCAGGTAAAATAATTAATTAAAGTGTACCACTTAGAAAAAGTATGTAAAATTAAATATACTAAAATATTGGTACTTGAATTTAATTACTAGTCTAAATATTAAGTAGCACAAAACTCCTTTTCCTACTAAGCCAATTTTAGAATGTAAGATCAATTTTAGGGCATTTTTAAGGGCATTTTTTTTTT
Source organism: Periplaneta americana (assembly GCA_025594305.2). Classification (NCBI taxonomy): domain Eukaryota; kingdom Metazoa; phylum Arthropoda; class Insecta; order Blattodea; family Blattidae; genus Periplaneta; species Periplaneta americana. The sequence continues at coordinate 128,168,300 of JAJSOF020000015.1, read as the reverse complement.
AAGATTTTTAGGTCATAAATGCATTGTTTTTAGGACATTTTTTTATGATTTATAGGCCATCAAAATCCTAGCCCTAGTGATTACAATGCAGGTTTATACGTCGAACTGCTATATTTCTAGGGTGAAATATCTGCGTCTTTCTTAATAAAAATAGGCAACGCCTCATTTCTTTGCGTGGCAAAGGAATTTTATCATGAGTTAATATTATATACGTTTTTGTTTTAAAATATTGTGCTCACGAATAAATCGCCCAGGAGAATTCAGGTTGCCACAATCAATTTCTACAATTTATTATGTTAATTTGTAAGTAATATTTATGACTATTTAAATTATTAGTGGTGAAAACACAAACATTTTATACAGACAGTTCTCTTATATAATGTAGGTTGAATAATCATCAAAATGATTCAGATTAAAAAAAAAAAAAAAGCAAATCATCAAAATGGGGAGAATGTTGAGATGGCAGAAGATGACAATAGAAGTGGGTGTGATGAGTGAAAGCAGAATGGGGAGAATGTTGAGATGGCAGAAATGATAATAGAAGCTATAATAATAATAATAATAATAATAATAATAATAATAATAATAATAATAATAATAGGTCGCAGTACTGCTCTCTATCCGCAATATGCGGAACCCAAATCACGTAAGTGAAGTGGTAAAAGGCATTGGATACACACATTATTATTATTATTATTATTATTATTATTATTATTATTATTATTATTATTATTATTATTATTACGTAATAAATATACATTTTTGTAATTAGTGCCATGCGAATTACAGGAAACGCGTATCAACAAAACTGTTTTCCAGAGACAAGCGTGTATCATATGGGCTATTCCATCTCAAATCGACCGAAATATAGAGCGAATTGACCTTGCCGTTTTTAAATACAATGAAACCTTTTCTGTCCGTAGACAACTGTGATGTAATGCTTTGTGCAAAGTTTGAGGCATCAGAACTTAATAGTGTTTAAGTTAATAATATTTAAATTTATCGTATTTTCATAAAATTAGCAACTTTAAACTGTTGTGGGTCCGAAACCCTTTCACCCAATAATCAAAATCATGGTTTATTTTGATACTGAGAAGTTAAAGTTTATATTGACATGTAAACAGTTTTTCTTACTTTTTATGGAAATGGAGAAATTTATATTTTTCTTCATTATACGCCTTTGGCCACGAAAAAATATTTTTAAAATATATGGTTAGATTCCGCATTGAAAGTACAAATAAACATGTTTTTTACTGGTGCACCGTTGATAAGAGAGTATTGAAAATATCAAATAAAGAAAATAAATATACGCGCGTGAACTAACCAGCTGACTGTGAGGCGGGAGCTAGCAAGGCCAGAAGACATAAACATGTGATGTTTCGTCTAGTAGTGCATAGCTGGGCTAGCTTTATCACAAGTTTTCATAAACACAGGAGTAAAATGACGCCCAACGCTCGCTCATCTTCAACTCTCGGCCAGTGCATGTGGTACTGCGCCGTTGAAAACAATCTATTTAATACCCTCGAAACTTATTGCCGAGCCACTAAGCAAACAATGCCGAATCCCTCTTAATAATACAAGGTTTTTTCTCAATGTTTTTTTTTACATTTTTATAAATGGTCAAAAAGCCTAAAAGTAAGTAAAATCAGATTATCTGTCTCTCTGTGTCCAATAAAAATAAGGATTACTTCTTAACATAACCCACCAAATGTCAGCTTCAAAATAAGCTCCCATTCAATGTTCTGCAGTAACTGGTTCCAGAGTTCTGAGCGCTGAAAGAGGCTTGTTTTTATAAAATACGCTAAATTTGTCGCTCAATAATACGAAAACCGTTTGATTTTCGATAGTATATTATTGAAAATGCACTCCCCTCAGCACCTTGTATAAGTAGGGAAAAAATTAGAGTATAAAAAATGCGAGGTTTTTTACTGATCGATTTCATATGGAATAGCCCATATGGAGTCCCTATTTAAAAATGTTGCACTTAAAACACCACAAGCCGTGTATCTACAGAAGATTATTCCAAGTTATATAACGGCTATTGTTTATAATAGATGAGACGTCCGTTTTAAAACCGTTCATAAAACAAAGACGACTGCATTAGTGATAAAAACAACCTCGCGTATCTAATCTAAAAGAGTCGAGTCCTAAAATATGGATGGTGTAAACAATTGACCTGGACACGCTCCAAAGGACGAGCATATGCTATGTGCAGTAGTGCCAACAAAACAGTGTGAATGGGAGCCGCGTGGTGAGCACTAGTGTATGATGAAGTGTCATCTTAGTGTCTACGAGAGAAGAGGCTGCATGAATAAACTGCTGGTAGCTGGAGTGGTGCAGGAATTCGCAGCACACGCGGTTAGAGGATAGTAAGTAGCAGACATCCACCGGACCAGACGGTGGGCAATACGTAGTCCAAGACATGCAGACAACATAATATCAGACTGTCAGCTAGTTAATATGTATCAGCCCTGGTCACATATAACAGATTGATTCAACCTAATGGACTTTCAAGACAACACATTTTATCAATTTCATTATGCTGCCACCTTACTTACTTACTTACTTACTTACTTACTTACTTACTTACTTACTTACTTACTTACTTACTTACTTACTTACTTACTTACTGGCTTTTAAGGAACCCGGAGGTTCATTGCCGCCCTCACATAAGCCCGCCATTGGTCCCTATCCTGAGCAAGATTAATCCATTCTCTATCATCATATCCCACCTCCCTCAAATCCATTTTAATATTATCTTCCCATCTACGTCTCGGCCTCCCTAAAAGTCATTTTCCCTCCGGCCTCCCAACTAACACTCTATATGCATTTCTGGATTCGTCCATACGTGCTACATGTCCTGCCCATCTCAAACGTCTGGATTTAATGTTCCTAATTATGTCAGGTGAAGAATACAATGCGTGCAGTTCTGTGTTGTGTAACTTTCTCCATTCTCCTGTAACGTCATCCCCCTTAGCCCCAAATATTTTCCTAAGCACCTTATTCTCAAACACCCTTAACCTATGTTCCTCTTTCAAAGTGAGAGTCCAAGTTTCACAACCATAAAGAACAACCGGTAATATAACTGTTTTATAAATTCTAACTTTCAGATTTTTCGACACCAGACTGGATGATAAGAGCTTCTCAACCGAATAATAACAGGCATTTCCCATATTTATTCTGTGTTTAATTTCCTCCCGAGTATCATTTATATTTGTTACTGTTGCTTCAAGATATTTGAACTTCTCCACCTCTTCAAAAGATAAATTTCCAATTATTATACTTCCATTTCGTACAATATTCTGGTCACGAGACATAATCATATACTTTGTCTTTTCGGGATTTACTTCCAAACCTATCTCTTTACTTGCTTCCAGTAAAATTCCCGTATTTTCCCTAATCGTTTGTGGATTTTCTCCTAACATATTCACGTCATCCGCATAGACAAGCAGCTGATGTAACCCATTCAATTCCAAACCCTCTCTGTTATCCTGAACTTTCCTAATGGCATACTCTAGAGCAAAGTTAAAAAATAAAGGTGATAGTGCATCTCCTTGCTTTAGCCGACAGTGAATTGGAAAAGCATCTGACAGAAACTGACCTATACGAACTCTGCTGTACGTTTCACTGAGACACATTTTAATTAATCGAACTAGTTTCTTCGGAATACCAAATTCAATAAGAATATCATATAAAACTTCTCTCTTAACCGAGTCATATGCCGTTTTGAAATCTATGAATAACTGATGTACTGTACCCCTATACTCCCATTTTTTCTCCATTATCTGTCGAATACAAAATATCTGGTCAGTAGTTGATCTATTACGCCTAAAACCACACTGATGATCCCCAATAATTTCGTCTACATATGGAGTTAATCATCTCAAAAGAATATTGGACAAAATTTTGTACGACGTCAACAAAAGTGATATTCCTCGAAAGTTACTACAGTTAGTCTTCTCCCCTTTCTTAAAAATAGGTACGATTATGGACTCCTTCCATTGTTCTGGTACAATTTCCTTTTCCCAAATAGCAAGTACAAGCTTATAAATTTCGTTTAAATAATGCGGTTCCACCCTCTGCTGCCACCTAGAGACTGCAAAAGAAGTCACGTTATAACCCTGATGGAATTGGTTGGAGTAATAGCTTGCAGCAGTACTTCCATCTAGCGATAGTTATAAAAAAATCATCCTGGAGATCTTAGTGCTTATGCTCTTTTATATGCTGCCATTGCATAACATGAGAGTGACTAATCTGACATATATGTAATCAGGGGATATCATTCTCACTACCATTTCAATATTCTCTCTTATTTCTGAACAGTTACTCCAGTTACTTTCATGGGTGCGTCTGAAGGAACGAAGAGCAATACATTCACTGTCTCTTCTATTTAGAATCATGCATACTTCTATTCCGAATTATCTCTTATCGCGCTTCCAATTTCTTACAACTCTTCGAAACCGGCATCAAGCACTTTTTCCTATCCCTCATCATAGAACGTCTTTATACTCATCCTCCTACACTGTAGAAATACCTCGCATCTGGAATTCGTTACCTAATGACGTCAGGGACTACCGGACTTTATCACAATTCAAAATTAAATTGGAAAATTTTGTCTTATTTAATGCTTTTTAGGTATTGCTAGAAGTGTTGATTTGTGTTTTTTTACTCTAGATTAAAATTGCAAGTTTCTTGTTTATGTTAATTAATTAGTTAGGATACAATTAATTATACTGAATCACTCATTTAAAGTTTGTGTGACTGCAACCTGTGTATATTTTTGTGTGGCTTTATTTTGTTTACTTATTTACTTACTCATTGGCTTTTAAGGAACCCGGAGGTTCATTGCCGCCCTCACATAAGCCCGCCATTGATTCCTATCCTAAGCAAAATTAATCCATTCTCTATCATCATACCCCACCTCCCTCAAATCCATTTTAATATTATCTTCCCATCTACGTCTCGGCCTCCCCAAAGGTCTTTTTCCCTCCGGTGTCCCAACTAACACTCTATATGCATTTCTGGATTCGCCCATACGTGCTACATGCCCTGCCTATCTCAAACGTCTGGATTTAATGTTCCTAATTATGTCAGGTGAACAATACAATGATTGCAGTTCTGTGTTGTGTAACTTTCTCCATTGTCCTGTAACTTCATCCCTTTTAGCCCCAAATATTTTCCTAAGAACCTTATTCTCAAACACACTTAATCTCTGTTCCTCTCTCAAAGTGAGAGTCCAAGTTTCACAACCATAAAGAACAGGTAATATAACTGTTTTATAAATTCTAACTTTCAGTTTTTTTTTACAGCAGACTGGATGATAAAAGCATCTCAACCGAATAATAACAGGCATTAATTTTGTTTATAGTGTTTTTTTCTTTTTATTTCTGTTATTGTATTTGTATTTGTGGTGGTGTGGAGGAGAAGGCCTGATGGTCTTAACTACACCAGAATAAGTAAATAAATAAATAAATAAATAAACATGTTTTGTTGTAATCTTCTTTTTGACACTAATCAGTAGCTATACAAATTGATCAGTTCTCATCAAAGAGACTAACATTGTGAAAATTACACTAGTAAGAATATATTTTTTTACTTGGTTATTTAACGACGCTGTATCAACTAGAGATTATTTAGCGTCGATGAAATTGGTGATAGCGAAATTATATTTGGCGAGATGAGGCCGAGGATTCGCCATAGATTACCTGATATTTGCCTTACGGTTGGGGAAAACCTCGGAAAAAACTCAACCAGGTAATCAGCCCCAGCGGGAATCGAACCCGCGCCCGAGCGCAACTCTCGATCGGCAGGCAAGCGCCTTAACCGACCTAGCTACGCCGGTGGCGTAGGTTTTCTTCTAGTACTTTCATTTCATCACCAGTTCATTATTTTCAGTTGGACTTCAAGTAGTCTCCGTAGTTCAAAAGGGATGGAAGACAAGAAACCAAATTATTACATCGAGAGATCGCAAATTCCGGACAAAACACCTTTCTTATCTTCGGACTCGTCATGGGCTAGTGAAAGGTACATGTGAATTCCGGAATGAATATGCCCGGTGAAGTTACGTGGGGAAAGGAGTCGGTAAACAAATGGAAGAACTTTGTGATGTTTATCCATCAGCTGATTATAAGAGTTGAACAATTCATTCCTACTTGGAGTTACCTTCGTTCATTCCGTATAAATACGTCTAATGGAAGAGCACGGGGAGTAAAACTGCTGCAATTTTAGCAGAGGAGTTGGTATTTTTTATTGTATATTGACAATTCTACAGTTTTAACCGAAAGCTTTATTGACTTTTAATATTAATACTACGTACAATTTTATTTTTATGATTATTTACAGTGAAACGTAGGGCAGGAGTTTCGGAAACAGGCAAGGATATCGTCATTGACACTGATCGTTTTATATGCAGGGTGGAAGGGAACCTATTACATTAATTCACAGAGGTAATAGATGAAGTCAATGCGATCAAGTTTTGTCAAATAAGTTTTTTGATACGTCCAATAGTTCTGATAGTACGAAATGCAATTGAAATGGGTATCACCGAATGGCATCAAAAACTAGAAACTGAAATCGTCCGGGGTAACAGAGGTCGTTCAAAAGTGGTTCAAGGCCATAGAATCTGTTGACCTTACTTTGAAGATTACATTAATTTTTTGTCATAAAATATTACAACTAAAATTTTGCTCCAAAATCGACATTACATTTATTATAAGATAATATATGTGCTTCTTTTCTTGGACATTTCAGTCTTCATTGGGTTTTGGTTATTTGTCATATGAATCAATTTAAACCTTACACATTAACAACACCAAATCAGTGAAAGACATGTTAGCCATTACCTTGGAAGTGACATCAGGTTAAGACAGTTTATTGTGAAAAGGAATATAAACATTAACGATGACGACCTAGTTTAAAAGACGACGGTGTTAACTGCCATACGACCGGCGAGGAAAGACACATTTGTAGTGCATGGAAGTAAACTTAACCGAAATGTTTCGCATGCCAGTCAATTGCAACAGTTTATTCCGGAAACACATAAACTTCCAGTGACTCATCCGATGTATAAACTTTTAGCAACAGTTTCATCATCATCAAACATCACCACCACCACCACCACCACCACCATCATTGTAATAGACCTTGTAACTTTACAATTTTGTGCCTCTGGTGTAGTGAAAGACAAGACTTTACGGCAGATATTCTCAAAATTGTAAAAGCACCGATTACACGGATGATGCTGCACTACATAATACACACAGCGTACGGACTGGGCTCCGAAACTACATTGCAGCACCGTCCATGACATAATTCTTACACTCTTACAAATACGGACAATAAACTGAATTTTAAAAAGAAAAAAGCGTACACTGTAATATTCAGTTATTACATTACTTATTATATTTAATATAGTTATGATATTATTATATCATAGATCATTTTATTTTCATATTCCACCACACATTGCGGTCTATTCAATATGTGCATTCTTTTCTGCAAGTAATCGGAAATCTATTTCCAACGAATTTACTGCAATGCGCAGCTGGCTCAAAAGATGCTCATCTGGGATATTTCGTCTTGTTCATTTTTTTTTAATAATTTTATGCTTGTCAAGTCATATTCTCTGTATTTAGTTCTGAAGTCTACGTTACTTTGTAAATCAATTAACTCGTCCTGGAGCTGCACTCTAACGGATCGTACTAAATTTACCTTGAAATGATTAAAATTACTCTCCATACGTCTAAAATCACTAAATCTATGTTCTGTGAATTCACATTTGAGCTGTTCCAGTAGGCTACAGAGATATAATTAACTATATTTTGTTCAGGCACCATACATCCCTTTACAAGTTCACCATCCGTAAAGGGTTTTAGTACCTTAGCTAATTCACAACTTACCACATAACTTGCTCATAAATATAGACTGAATTGTTCAACCCTCTTCAATGTTTGGCCTTTCATAAAGTGCTTTCAATTCTTGAAGCTGTAGTGCACGTTGCACCCCTGAAAAATTATTTTATCAAAACATGTGTTTCTGCTGGAATAAAATCATCACAATAATGATCATCATCATCATCATCTTCCTAACAAGTATTAGGCCAAGTGGCCTGTTACGGTCTCAAACTAGAATTTTCAGTCCATTTCTTCTTTGGACGGCCTAGAGATCTTTTGCCATATGGATGGTAATGAAGCAGTGCTTTTGGAATTCTGCATCGATTCATTCGTTCGAGATGACCCTTCCACTGAAGTTGATATTTGCTGATGAACTGCATAATGGGTTCTATTTGAAGTTCTTGCATTAGGTCCTCATTTTTTTTATGATCCCAGCGAGTATATCCAGCTGTTGCTCTCATAAACCTCATCTCACTTGCTGTTATTCTACTGACATCTTTATTCTTCACAGTCCACGCTTCGCTACCATAGCTTAATACTGGCTGTGCTAAGGTTTTATACAAGCCTATTCTTGTGTGTCTTTGTATTAGTGAGGGTTTCATGATTTTATTAATGATCCCCATTGTTTTATTATATTTACATATTTTTTCAGCAATATCTACTTCATCATAAGGTGATAGTGTATAGCCAAGATAAGTGAAGGTATTTACTCTTTCTATTATTTTATTATTCAAACAGATTTTGCTTGGTACAGGGAATTTCCACAAAACGACATGATTTTCGATTTTTCAATATTAATTTCCATGTTATATTTTTCACTGACCTTATTTAAATTGTGTACTGAATATTGTAAATCATCTTCAGTTGATGCCATGAGAACTAAATCATCAGCGAAAAGTAAAGCATCAAGCTGCAAATTTCGATTAATTGGAATAAATCCGTGTCGTGTCTGTCGTCAATCTTGAATGATTCTATTTATATATAATAAACAGAAGTGGTGAAAGGCCACAGCCTTGTCGTACTCCACTATAAATGGGACGCCACTGTGAAAGTTTATTGTTGCTTCGAATTGCTATGATGGTTGTTTTATATATATTGTAAATATTTTGTATAATCTGTTGAGGTACTTGATCATCTGCCAAAATCTGAAGTAATTTATTCCGATTGACTTTATCAAAAGCCTTTTTAAAGTCAATGAATGCCATATGCGTTTCTAAATTAAATTCTCTATGTTTCTCAACCAGTAATTTCAATGCGAAATATCCATCACAACAGGATCTTCCTCGACGAAAACCATTTTGTTCCTCACTGATAATATTGTCGTAATGCTTATTGAGTTTGTTTTTCAAAATATTTGCATAAATTTTATATCCTGCGTTCAATAAACTTATTCCTCTATAATTATCCGTAATTTTCAAATCTCCTCTCTTATGTATAGGAATTACAATAGATTTAGTCCAGCTTTCGGGAAATCCTTGTCCCTCCAAATCAAATTTAAAAATCTCAAAAATCTTTGTAGAAATTTATGGCTAGCATATTTAAATAATTCACTATTTACTAAATCTTCTCCTGGAGATTTATTGTTTTTCAATTTAGCCAAGACTCTTTGTAGTTCATCCATACACAATAATAATAATAATAATAATAATAATAATAATAATAATAATAATAATAATAATAATGTTGGTATATGAATACATATTACAGAAAACAGCTTCCCTGTTACTTCGGCATGTTATGGGTGGCAGAACCTATAATGTCGTTTTGCATTGCTCAGTACTATTCCTGACAGTACCTTACAATATAGTAAACACTTTACGTTTTCACAACAAAAAATATTCTTCCTCCCACACTGTACGTAATGATCGTTTGCTTATAGAAGGTTTTGACTGTGTCATTGTCCCGCACTGTTCGTACGTTTACTAAGTACTTGAACTGCCTTCCGCAGTCATCCGTCGAGCTTAGAACGAGGAACAGCACGCTTTACATTCGAAGGTTGTGATTACAGAACGTAATCGGGAGTCAGAGAATGAGCATACCTGCTTTACAATCTTAATCGGGTAAAATAAATAAATTTATTATTTTCCCGATTTACACTTATTGGCCTCTCAGTCCCAATCTACAGTTAATAAGCCTCTTTCTTGACCATCTTATGCCACCATTCTTTCTTCTGTAGTTTCTTATATAATTATTTAGTATTTATTGCTTCATACAATAGAAAATAAATACATATTATATCTCGTGTTCTAAGGAAATTCCTACAAATAACAGCTATTTTGTACTAAATGGGGCATAACAGAGATTTAATAAAATTACAAAACCAATACAATTATTACAAAACAGCGATAAATACGAAAATAAAAGTAATGAGTAAAGTCAATATCAGAATATAATTTGGAATGAGTAAGTATATTGAAATAATAAAGAGAAAAAAAGGAAAAAGAGAAATGAATACTAAATAATTTACATAATTTTTTCTTAAATTTATTCAAATAAATGTTACCTAAGTCAGGATTTATTATCAAAATGAAGTTGTAGCCCTATAATCACAAGTACGAATTTAAACTATAGTTTTTTTAGTATATTTCCAAAAGAAATTCAAAACGATTACGACAGCCATAGTCGGATACTGAATCCATTGCATTCAACTGGCAGAAATTCCAAAACTGTGACGGGAAAACTCATTGAAATAATTATTCACTGATGAAATGTTGAAATTAGACCATTTTTTTCTCAGTGCATTGGCTAGTTTTGCATCGAAAGAATACCTGAATGTTGTAAAAGAAACTCTTCAATTTTTTTATAACATTTGCAACCAAGTATTTATGCAAAATAAATTTCTCGTCTATGATTGCTATCATAACAAACACGAGAAATCTCGAACTTGAAAATATCAGATTAGATTAGATTAGATTTATTTATTTAACCTGGTAGAGATAAGGCCGTCAGGCCTTTCTGCCCCTCTAAGGGATTACAACTATAACATGAACAATAAGATTACAATTAATATTAAATTTACAATTACAATTACAATAAAAATTAAAGTACGACAAGAATACCTGATTAATTAGACATTTTATCATAGTAGTTAAGAACAAAGAATATTTTTGTATTTACTAAATTACAAATTAAACCTACAATAAAAAATTCTATAGTGATGAAATTAACGGATATTGAGATATTTTGTGGTAGATTAAAAGAACTATTTACAAGAAACCATGTCTGAACGAGTCTCAATTACTGACCAAGTGCCTAGTAAGTTTGCGCTTGAATTGAATTTTATTTCGACAGTCCCTGATGCTAGCAGGTAGCGAGTTCCAGAGTCTTGGCAGGGCTATTGTGAAAGAGGATGAGTATGAAGAGGTGCGATGGGATGGTATTGTTAGTATTGTTTCATGAGCGTGTGTTCAGATTGTGGTGGGAAGAAAGGTAAGTGAAGCGAGACGACAGGTACGAAGGAATAGAAGAGTTCAAGATTTCGAAGAGAAAGAGAAGTGAATGTAAATTTCTTTTCTTATCTAGTTTAAGCCAACCTATTGCTTCCAGGGATGGGGTAATATGATCATATTTACGAACATTACTTACAAAACGTACACACAAATTATGAGCACGTTGAAGTTTCATTTTGTTGTCGTCTGGAAAGGTCAGTCAATAAAATGTCAGCATAGTCAAAATAGGGAAATACAAGGGTCTGCACAAGGGACTTTTTAAGCAAGAGGGAAGATGAACATTTATCCTTTTAGCACATGAATAATAGAATATACTTTTCTGCAGGTTTCTGTGATTTGCATGTCCCAGTTGAGATTATTATCCATGTGAATGCCAAGATTTTTACCGAAGAACTGAAAGGGATATGCACTGTACTTACTTTAACGGGGGAAATGTCGAGGTGCTTTACAGCGTCGGTTTGCCGTTTGTGTCCTAATATGATTGCTTGTGTCTTTCCAGGATTGATATTAAGATGGAATTTCTTTGTCCATGTCACAATCGAGTCAATGTCTTCGTTCAATTTATCTATAGCGTCATTTATTCGATCTAAGCGGGAAGAGATGTAGCATTGAAGGTCGTCAGCATACAAGTATAGTTACAATGCCTTACAAGGATTAATATCACTTGACATATAGAACAACAATGGTTTAGTACCGAACCCTGTGGTATACCTGATGTTATGTTAAGCCAGGAAGAGCTTCGATTCCCGGATACAACACATTGTTGTCTTTCCGTAAGTAGGATTCGAACCAACTCACAGCAGTCTCTGACAAATGCAGATTTCTCAATTTATGGGTGAGCAGGTCGAAATTTACAGAGTTGAAAGCTTTGTTAAGGTCAAGAAGTGTTAGTATTGTTACTTTATTAGAGTCGATTGCTTCACGAATGTCTTCGGTCACTTTAAGTAGAGCAGTGCTTGTGTTGTGTCCAGCTCTGAAACCTGACTGATACTTGTCGAATAGTTTGTGTTCGTTCATGTAGTTAGTAATTTGTCTGTGTACGATTCTTTCCAGTGCTTTTGATATGGCTGGCAGGATACTGATTGGTCTATAGTCGTTCGGGTCGGTGGGAACTTTGACTTTTGGAAGAGGAAGAACGAAAGCTTGCTTCCATATTTTAGGGAAAGTTGAAGTGACGTTCTGAAAAACGCACATTTATCGTATTAATTATTTTAAAACTTTATAACTGTTCAAGGATTTTTTTTAATTTTTATGTTGGACGTTGTTTATGTTTCTAATGTAATATAAATGTATTGTTAACAAGGCGTTTTTTGTTTTATTGTGTAAATTAGCTCGCGACCCCTCTCAGCTCTTTACATGACCCCCACTTTGGGAACCACTGCCTTAACCTAAATTTTTTTTTTAGTGTATGACTAATGGTCTAATAAATTGAATTGAATTTAGTACAATATTCTTCTGTTTATACACCTCTACTCTTTGTCTCCAATTTTATACCTTCGGTTAAGTACCTTTTTGTTTTCGTCTGGCAATCTTTCGAGCATCTATTAAGTCCAGCATCCAAAATCATAATTTTTTTAAGCTTGTCTTATTCCCTTTTTCATTACATGATTTCCTTCTAGAGATTAGGTTTCCAGTAATAGCGGTTTTTTATGCTTATGGAGTTTCTCTCTCTATCGCTTATCTTCCAGCCTAGAGAGCCGATTTTTTTCTGGGAAACTTTTCCTCCTAGACAGATTACCTACATCACGGCTAATGAACTCTGTCTGCTCGTATTTTTTGGGAGGATTTTCTCCTTTCGTCAGAGGGTATGGTTTAGACGCCGGTTACTTGTCCTTGTCCGTAGCAGCTTCCTACATCTTGTATAAAGTCACATCGCCAGAAGTCTCTGGTGTACTTTCTTTACACTTGGAGATACAAACAAATTTCTGATAATGCTGACTTACGACCTACTTAAATGTTTATGTATGTGGAAATTACTGCAGTATTCGAAGTAAGAAAGTGAGATGACTTTATAAAAATATGACCTTTTTTCGCAGTGCATTGGCCAGTTATGATATATGGTATGATAAGATATATGATATGAGATGATATGATATGATATGATATGATATGATATGATATGATATGATATGATATGATATGATATGATATGATATGATATGATATATGATAATTTTAGCAATTCATTTTTTTCCGATAAACCAGGAGCTGGCCCGTTGTATTGACCCCCAACATGCAGGACCAGGCAATTTTACATCAAGGTTTTCTTCCTCTAGGGAAGGCTTTGATAGTCCAATATCCTACTGAAAGTCAGTAGTGATGGTTTTGGTCCTCACCGAGTATTTTATTTCCCCTGTACCCACAATATCTGGTGAGTGTTCACCTATCCGCAACCTGGGGAGGAGCCTCATGGGAGACCATCAACTCCACATAGGCTAATAATGAGAGAAAGACCGAACTTAACCTAGACAGAGGGAATAGTTAGAACACTGAATGAAAGAGGTTTAGAGGAGGGAGATTGGGAGAATAGAGATGAGTGGCGAGTGGCTATAAATTCCTGAAATGGGTACAGGAAAATGTCAAAGACATTGTAAACCTGTGAAATAAATAAATATATGATATGATGTGATATGAGGATATATGATATATGATATGATATGATATGATATGATATGATATGATATGATATGATATGATATGATATGATGTGTTATGATATGATATGATATGATATGATATGATATGATATGATATGATATGATATGATATGATATGATATGATATGATATGATATGATATGATACATGATGATATGATACGATATATGATATGATATATGATACGATACGAGATATGATATATGATATGATTTATGATACGATACGATATATGATATGATATACGATATATGATACGATACGATATATGATATGAGATATGATATGGTATATATGATATGATATGGTATGATATATTATATTATATTATATTATATTATATGATATGATATTATATTATATTATATTATATGATATTATATTATATATGATGTATGATGTATGATATATGATATATGATATGATATGATATGGTATGATATGATATGATATGATATGATATGATATGATATGATATGATATGATATGATATATATGATACGATACGATATATGATATGATATGATATGATATGATATGATATGATATGATATGATATGATATGATTGTCAGCCATTCAATTACATGTAATGATGAACCTCACATTATCTTGGTTAATGTAATCAGTGAAAGAGTCCAGTACTCGTATATGTACACAATCCCTTAGCTGGCAAGTAAGCTGCCTCTGTTTTGTTATTGCAGAAGTTACTCCATTGTGAATGCCCACCATACTGGTACAGTGGCTGCATTCTGTCGACTCTCTGTCTCTGGCTTCTTCCTACAATTTCTACGAAATAACGTCTGAGATGTTCGATATAAGTTGTTGGAGTCCCCCACACTTGTCACTTGGAACACTCACTCCGGAGAGCATATGTTTTCTCCCATGTGTGTGACACGCTCTCGATGTACAAAGAACACACCGAGTCGCATCAGCTGGAGGAAATAGAGTTACACAGTGCGATGCTGCGACATCTAGTCCCAGAGCGAGCTCTTCGCAGAAAGGAGCCAGTGATACATACAATGTCATGTGTACTGCTTGAATAGCAGACATTTTCACCGCAGCACTTTCCTTCTGTACTTCTGACACTAAGGCCCGGTTTCTTCAACCTTTGTTAAATTATAACAGTGTGTTATTCCATTTTAACTGTAAACTTAACAGTTGAAGCATTTCTTCAATTAATGTTAGTACTAACAGGCTGTTAAAACCTATGTTAATTTAACTGCCCAATTAAATCATTTAACTCTCTGTTAGCATAGAAGTATCCAATATGGCTGGTGGGTTAGATGCTGAACTTATATATCCTGATTATTTAGAAAATTATATCCATGAATACATAAACAGAGGCGATGATTTCTGTGATTTGACAGACCAGAAGTTCATACAAAGGTATAGGCTATTTTCTGCCAAGCCTCCCTTTTCTCTTTCAACGTAGATCCGTTTGTTTGCTTATTTTCATTAATTGGTTTATAATGCGAAATAATTTCCAGCAGAAAGTTTCTTTCGAACGAAAAAAAATTAGTCCCATGATTTCTTTTTGTTCCAGTATTTTCCATTTCATAACGGCAGCAATATGCCGCTCCACGCTGTTGTGATACAGACGAGGAAAGAAGCAGAAATCAAACCTGAGAGAATAGAAAGACTTCTATCATCTCTGAATCAAACAACGGAAACAAGCGAGAATCGAAATTGTCAGAGTTCAGAAAACAAAAGTGAGCCTACACTTGGTTATAGGTTATGGTTAAACTCTAGAATCTCTGGTCCTGACAGAGAGTTAACAAACATAATGTTAAAGTGTGAAATATAAAGTTGAAGAAACGCAATATTTTTAACAGCAATTCATACTTTTAACTTACAGTTAATTAACGCTATGTTAGGTGCATTTTAACAGAGGTTGAAGAAACCGGGCCTAAGAGAGCTTCTCTCTCACAAAATGAGATTTATTTTAATTTCGAGAGAACTAAAGCCTTATTTAAAACCATTGAATCCTAGTTACAAATTTTCTTATAATGGAATGAAAGTCGAAAGAATTTATATTTATCATAATTTAGGGACCCAACTGTTATAAATATGTTCAATTTCATTATGCATATCAGATTGAATAAGTATATGATTATGTCTCGTGACGAGAATATTGTACGAAATGGAAATATAAAAATTGGAAATTTATCTTTTGAAGAGGTGGAGAAGTTCAAATATCTTGGAACAACAGTAACAGATATAAATGATACTCGGGAGGAAATTAAACAAAGAATAAATATGGGAAATGCCTGTTATTATTCGTCTTTTATCATTCAGTCTGCTGTAAAAAAATCTGAAAGTTATAATTTATAAAACAGTTATATTACCGGTTGTTCTTTATGGTTGTGAAACTTGGACTCTCACTTTGAGAGAGGAACATAGGTTAAGGGTGTTTGAGAATAAGGTGCTTAGAAAAATATTTGGGGCTAAGAGGGATGAAGTTACAGGAGAATGGGGAGAGTTACAGAACACAGAACTGCACGCATTGTATTCTTCACCTGACATAATTATGAACATTAAATCCAGACGTTTGAGATGGGTAGGGCATGTAGCACGTATGGACGAATCCAGAAATGCATATAGAGTGTCGGTTGAGAGGCCGGAGGGAAAACAACCTTTAGGGAGGCCGAGACGTAGATGGGAAGATAATATAAAAATGGATTTGAGGGAGGTGGGATATGATGATAGAGAAAGGATTAATCTTGCTCAGGATAGGGACCAATGGCGGGCTTATGTGAGGGCGGCAATGAACCTACGGGTAAAACCTCAGCAGGTAACTTCTCCTAATCAGGGTTTGAACCCAGACCCACTCGTTTCGCGGTCAAACATGTTAACCGTTAATCCACAGCGATAGACGCTAGCTTGTTAATTGCCATCATATTATAAACATACAGTATGGGATATCAACTGAAATAGACAGCCTTGACCAACTCTAACTCGAATAGCAGGACACAAAGCAAGACATTCGCATGAGCTGCTAATACGCAATTCCCTCGCGAGGGATAATACCACGTCAGCTGCTGCATTCCACTGTTTCAACCCTCTTCTTCCTCGTCATTACTTGCTTCTCTTTTCTTGTTTTCCTTTCTCTACCTCTCCTTTCGCTTTTTTTTCTTACCTCTTTGTTCTCTTTTTCAGCCTCATTCTGTACCGTGTTTTTCCATACCCTTCCTTGTGCCTTTGCATTTTTCGACGCTCCCAATATTTTTTTTTCTCTCTCTCTCTTTCTCTCTCTAAAAAATACTCTTTTTTCTAGTCTCTTACCCTCCCCCAATCGATCCACTGTCCTTTTGTTGATTAAAACCATTTATTGAGTTTTGTACTGGTACTTCAACTCTATCTCCAGGAACCTTATTTCTAATTTTATCTCGCCTAGACAGGCTACTTTTGCCGATCTTTTACGTAAAGGGTTAATCAATAAAATTGTTACGGGAGTAACACATATTTAGTTATATTGACTAAATGACTTAAGATTATGACGTCAATTTCTTATCTTATAGGCAGTTGAAATAGATATGGTTCGTACAGTATTTGTTGATCCATAATTGAGTGTCTCAGTGCCAGAGTTGCCTAAACCACAAATTCTGTGGCCAGGAGGAAAAAGGTCTTAAGTCAATTTGTTGTGAAAATGAGATTTTTATATATTCTGAAAGCGGAAACAAATCTCTACAATCTGGTAAAACTGTTAAACACAAATAAGACTCCTGACTGGATTTATAGAGCGTTACCAAATGTCTTAAGTACTTTTGAATCGAGCACACACAGAATAAAGGACTTAAGAATATGTAATATATACATCTTGATTACACAACTTTTAACACTGTATCACTTCGGAATACGTATGATAAGAACTTTCTTGTGTTATATTTTAACGTACCTTGTTAACATGCTTCGACCTATTCTGGGTCATCTTCAGAACTGGTCGTTGTTAAAAGTTGTGTAATAGAAGACCACTTCTATTACACAACTTTTAACAACGACCAGTTCTGAAGATGACCCAGAATAGGTCGAAGCATGTTAACAAGGTACGTTAAAATTTAACACAAGAAAGTTCTTATCATACATATTCCGAATATTTAATACTTTATTCATTACAATCATCACATGTTTACTTTCCATGCTTCCCTAAAAATTGAAACCTTTTACTGTTAAATTTTCAAGTTTTATCATACTAATTGAAATGGAACTATAAAAATTGGAGATTTATCCTTCGAAGAGGTGGAAAAATTCAAATATCTTGGAGCAACAGTAACAAATATAAATGACACTCGGGAGGAAATTAAACGCAGACTAAATATGGGAAATGCCTGTTATTATTCGGTTGAGAAGCTTTTGTCATCTAGTATTCTGTCAAAAAGTTAGAATTTATAAAACAGTTATATTACCGGTTGTTCTGTATGGTTGTGAAACTTGGACTCTCACTTTGAGAGAGGAACAGAGATTAAGGGTGTTTGAGAATAATGTTTTTAGAAATTCGTATGGGCGAATCCAGAAATTCATATAGAGTGTTAGTTGGGAGGCCGGAGGGAAAAAGACCTTTGGGGAGACCGAGACGTAGATGGGAAGATAATATTAAAATGGATTTGAGGGAGGTGGGATATGATGGTAGAGACTGGATTAATCTTGCTCAGGATAGGGACCAATGGCGGGCTTATGTGAGGGCGGCAATGAACCTCCGGGTTCCTTAAAAGCCAGTAAGTACTATAGTAATTAAAATGACTGGAAGTCATATTTAGAATAATTTCACATATATATTTAATGTAATGTATACTGCTTGTTTCTTGTTGCCACAGCTGTATATATAATTACTTCCATAATAAAAGAGGAAGCAATTATTGCCTACTATCGTAATGTTAGTAATGCAACCGTTAAGAGAAAGTTATGGTAATGGAAGCAGTCTGTTTTAATTTAGATGTTTCCAGAGCTGCCGCATGTAGTTCTCTCAACTTGGAGGAATAAAATTAAAACGTTGTTTTATGTAGCGTGATAAATATGTAGCAAGTTACTTCGTTATATTGAAAAATTACCTGCGTGGTGCACTGGTAGGAGGAAATTTTGATACAGCTGAAATGGTGAAAGACTGCTTTAAAATTCCGCTATTTTTTAATTCAATCGTCATACTATTTTATTTCCAACCTCTGTAATTGCAGTAGAGAACATCTGTATTTATACTTGTGTACAACAAAACGAGACAAGATCATTCCTATATTTTTGTGTACATGTTATTTAGGATTAGAATAAAATTTGTTTTAGTTTTATAGTTACTTACTCACTGCCATCATCAACTACTACTACTTCTTCTACACTTATATGTTCATCTTTATTTTATTTATCGTCTTTTTTGTGTCATTTTTTATCAACTTTTTTCCGTTTCAGCACCATCAGCTTTTAACCAAGTAACTATCTCAACTTAATTATAATTCTTTACATATTGCATTTATTTATTTATTTATTTATTTACTTACTTATTTAATTATTTGCTTATTTATTTACTCATTTCTTTATTTATTTACTCATTTATTTACTCATTTATTTATTTATTTATTTATTTACTTATTTATTTATTTATTTATTTATTTATTTATTTATTTATTTATTTATTTAACCTGGTAGAGATAAGGCCATCAGGCCTTCTCTTCCCCCTCTACCAGGGGATTACATCTACAATATTAAGAATACAATTACAATTATAATTAAAATTAATATTAAATTTACAAATACAATAAAAATCAAAGTACTAAAAGATTAACTGATTAATAAAAAGCTAGACAGTTTATTGTAAAAGTTAAGAAGAAGCATTTCTTTTATTGAAGTAAAAATTAAACCATTTCAGCGTATTTTCATTGATTAAGCTAAATAAGGAACAAAATTAAACTGTCATGGCGACTCTAGTTGTCTGTGCTAGTAAGCAAAATGCGAAATTTTCGTACTCCCATCTCGTTCAAAGAAAAGAAGCATAAACAATATATTTCTTGAACCGGTAGTAATAACGGGTCCGTTGACATGTTCGCTCATAAGCCATTAACATATTGTTTTTACGTTGTGCTCATTACAAACAATACAGCAGAACTAAAGCAGAACACACCGCCATGACACAACAATGCACGATGTTATTCGTCTGTTAATTCCCGCCCTATACAAGAACCAATCAGATTCACTGATGGCGGCTGATGGAGACTGCCATCACCTCTGCAAGTTGATGGCACCGGTGCGACATCAATGACGTCATCGGTTGAATTTGGAACACCGTGATGCCATCGGATTGCTCACCGGTGAGATTCGGAATACGCTCAGTAAGAAAATGGTTAATAAGTTTGCTTTTGAACGCTACTAAATTCCGACAGTCTGATGTAAATAGGCCTAACATGTGCACAAAAATACACGAACGATCATTTGCGCCTTAAACGTCTGGAACCTCATTTCTCTCTGAAAAAATCTTTAGGTAGCAGATTGAGCAACACCTGGACCTAACAATATATCGAAGTCAAACGCCCGACTGCACGCGTGCGTCGAATCTTTTACAACAAGTACTCAGCTGAAGTGACGGAAACCGGAAATTGGCGCACAGTCGATTCTTACGCCCGGTTTACGACTTGTTACTTAGCGACTCCCTTAAAGGCACGAAAAGTTGAACTTCATAGCTCTCACGTATGCTGATGTGATCCATAATAAAATCTGCGGAGGAAACAGGCGGCAGACGTGTTGTATTAACATCTGCTAATTTTATTTGCATTTCAGCACTCCATTCATTAATAATAAAGACATTCGTAAAAGTTTTAATTTTCTGAAATGATGAATCAACAGAAAATAAAACAGAGAGTTTATTACAGCATCATAAAAACTCATTACAACTCTCAAAATGTTGTGTACAGTCGCTAGTTTCAGCCAGCTGCATCACTAACTCTGCAGCCAGGAAAAACCATATTCAACTCGAAGCCCGTGAGGTATATTTTATGATTAACGGCTTGTTTGTAGCTACACTTTCACCAAAAGTGTTGGCACACTCAATATTTTCTCTGTACGATCTGTATAAAGGGCAAGTTTAAGAAAATAATATGTTTATTCCTTATTATAATGTAAAATTAAAAATCTTTCACTGCAATTCGACAACAATAACACAATAGTAATATGCGTTACAAGAGCGGTATGTTGAAGTTTTCATGTTCGAGGAAAAGTTTGAAAAAGCGAAACGTACTGTAGTTCAGCTTTTTTAATTTCCGAGAATTGAAAGAAAACATACCGCTCGTGTATCGTACATTATTTTGTGCGAAGATCGTTTATTACATACCTGAAAGAGGAATTTCTAATTAGTTGCAATGAAATCTCCATCTTGGTTTCTGTTCAATGACGGCAATTTGCAAAACAAAATATCTATCTTCAACATTGTTGCTTTAAAATATTTTCTGTGTTTACTATACTCCACATCTGTCTTTCCCCCAGTCTATGATGAGTCTGGAATCTTGTTGATTTTTTCACGGCTTCCTTAATGTTACTTGCATCACGAATGCAGTAACTTTAGTGGAGTTGTAGAGTTTACTTAATTTTTTCAAATACTTAAAAACAATAATTAACAGTGCAATTTAGGTGAAATTGCAGTGATAAGTTTCCAATTTATAATTATTACTATATTGAACGTCTCTAAAAATAATATGTTAAAAGCCTAAAGCAGTAAAATCAATATGTCACTTAAGCGGTAAGAAGAGGGAAATTGTTGTGTGTGTTAGGTTGGAAATACTGACTTTGGAATTTTGACTTTGTGCGGATTGGTTTTGTGCAAAACGCACGATCTCGCACAAAATAATAACTCAAATATAGGCCCTAACACCTGCAACAACTTCTATATAGGACAGGCAGGCAGATCGTTTCAAACACGTTACAAAGAACACATCACAGCCATAACAAAATTACAAAACTCCTCCACATATGCAGAACACATCACAAATGCTAACCACACCCACAGAGACCTCAACACAGACATGTAAATACTACATATCCAAACAAAAAGCCAGAAACTAAACACACTAGAACAATATGAAATATACAGACACACGAAAACACACCCCAACGAAATTCTCAACACACAACACTACCACAGTCTACTATATACAGTCGCGAAGCTTGAGGTGTTTTTTTGCAAATCTCGTGATAAAGCGCTCCAAGCGGTTAGCAACTAGAAACAATAGACTGTCCATGGTCGACTTTGGACTGTGTCGTATTTCTATCGAGTGCTAGCTCGTTGCGTATTTCACATTGATGCTTGTGAAATGTTCGTTATTGGTTATAATGAAAATGTCAATGGCTAAAATATAATAATTGGAATAATAATATGGGACAAGGAGGAGACGTTTATAGTGCTATAAATTGTAGCAACAGAAAGAGAAAGAGGGCAGAGTTATCCTTTTTTCCGATTTCCGAAAGATTCAGAAAGGTTCCTGGGTTTCCACAAGAATGCTGTGCAGAAACAAAACTGTTAATTTGAAGTTCTTTGTGACTGTTAGAATACATTATATCCTTACATTTCACAATGAAATGTTTCAGTCTAACCGAAAGGACATTAGATACCGGTTGAAGTTCTGTCACTTAGGCTGCTAAATTTCCAGAGAAATAGAGGTTAGGTCTACTTTTTTTTTCAGAGGATATATTTTTAATTGTAGCTATTAATTTTGTTATTATTTTTATGTGTTATTTTACTAAAGACGTAGAAAAATTAAGTTTGTTTTAATGAAATTTATTGATCACGTTTTATTTTCAATTCTGGTGGGATTATAATTGCTTAGGCCTACTTTTTTCTTCAAAGGATATGTTTTTAATTATAGCTGTTAATTTTGTTGTCATTTTTATTTGTTGCTTTACTAGAGACGTAGAAAAAGTCTGTTACAATAAAATTTATTGATCACGTTTTATTTCCAATTCTGGTGTGATTATTATTGCTTAACCTCATCCCACTTTGTTAACTACGTAAGCCTACACTACAAGTACCTACCGGTACACGTAAGTTACTCCATTTATTCATACAGTATTTCCATTATTATTGTTGTTGTAAAGAGAAATGCAAATTAATATTTATTGGTTTCATAGTTAATTATCGCTATAATCTTGAATGAGTGAAGCTATTATAGTAAATTTCAGTTCGTTTTGCACAAAGAAAAATTATATTAACTTATTTCTTGCAGGTATCTTCGAGTATATGGTGGGATTTAATATACTTCAATAAAATAATTAATTAACTTTATGCATTTAATATTTAAATAATGGAAGGAAGGTGTTAATTTTTCCAAAAGAACACGACAACGAAAGTTTAACATATTTTGGCGGCTGCTAGGAGAGAGTTCTGCGATGATGAGGCGATAGTAGCGATCCTAGTGGTGGGCAACTACCCATGTTTGCATTTTTACTACATATTGAGCTTCGCGACTGTATATAGTAGACTGTGACTCTACTTCAAAACACACACACTCTTTGACTCTACACTATACCACACGAACGCGCCCTCACAGGAAACAGAACAAGAGGCGCCAAGAACAACAACGACCTGTTCTGAAGATGACCCATAAATAGGTCGAAACATGTAAACGTTGAAGTTTAACACAGGAAAGTCTTGTCATACATATTCCGAACAAAATAATTATTTACAAAAGAAAATCCATTTTCTGATTTCAAAAAAAGTATCGGCACATTATACTAATACATATAATAGATCTCTGTCATGTATTTTCAGTTCCCTGTTTGCACGGATGACAGCTTCCAGAGATCTCTACATGAATTGAACCAAATTTCTCGTCGTTTCAGGGGAAATTTCAGATCATACATTCAAGAAGTCTCTTAAGCGCTGCTTTATTAGATGGGAGACATTTGGCCTTTTCTCTTGCAAGATAATAGGCCTACCACATAACTCAATGTGATTCAAATCTAAGCTCTGTTATGGAGTAAGAATAAGAAGTCTTCTGGAGGCATCATACAGGGTGATTCACGAGGATTTACCGTCACTTACGGAGCTTATTTCCGAAGACATGCTGAGCAAAAATGCGTCCTAATCTCAATATCTTCAGTTACACTAATTTGAAGTAGATAGTAAAATACCTTTTTTCTTTTGTTTTACGGTTAAAAAAAATTACAAATAGAGAATGAACTATTCAGAAGTGCCATTTCTTTAATTGGCTAGTGTTCTGAAGCTAAAAATGTGTTGTTAGTTGCTTTGTACAGATTTGTGTTTCAATTTTTAACTAAAAATTACATCATTCTTACACACTTATCACAAAAATTGTTACAAATAATATGACTGTAGAAACTCTATTATTTACAGTTTAATTATGCATCCTAATATACAGTCTTAAGGAGATCCGGTAGGCAAAATTTCTTGAATCATTTTTTCGATTTTATGCTATAAAATTATACATTCTTTTCTGTTTAATTTGATATATATAAATATATATTATATAAATATATATCTATATCATTATTCTAACTTCCAAATAACTATTTCTAAAACAAGTGTGAATTACGCCCTGGAATGCACTAATAAGTTTAGTGAATTCTCTACGGCTTGTATTTAAATATTAATTAAAATTATTATAAAATTATTACTATTTTTATAATTATTTATATATAAATAAATATTAATTTCTTTCTGATTTTATTGTTTTTATAGTTATCTTTGGAATGATCACTTCACATTTAAAAATTTTATTTTGCACTTTAAATGCAAATATAAATATGATGGTGTAATTTAGTTTTTGCTAGAATTTAAGCTTTATAAATATGAATTAAAAGCTGCAAATTCCATCGGATTTTTCTAATTTCTTTAAAAAATGTTAATTTCGTGTGTACGCACGTATTTATATCAAAAGATTCATGTTCGCGTGCGGAGAAATATATGTTTGTTAGTGTAAATCGTCTGAAGTGGGAAACTCGTCGTTTCTCGAGCTAGAGACGCAATTTTTGTATAAACGTTAATAAAATCTATAAATTCTAACCGATTGTGCTAATTCTTTAAAAAAGTGTTTAATATGCGTTATTAAAGATTGGCGTGATTTGTAACAATTATTGTGAAAAATGCGTAAGAAAATGTAATTTTGTAGTTAAAAATCGGGGGAAAAAATCTGTACGAAGCAACAATGAAATTCACAACATATTTTTAGCTTCAGAATATTAGCTAATTAAAGAAATGATACTCCTGAATAGTTAATTCTTTATATGTAATATTCTTTTACCCTCAAAACTAAAGAATAATGATATTTTACAAACAACTTCAAATTAGTATAATTCTGAAAATATTGTGATTAGGACAAATGTATATATGAATTTTTTTGCTCAGAATGTTTTCGGAAATAAGCTCCGTAAGGGACGGTAAATCCTCGTGAATCACCCTGTATAGTAACCACTCTCCCGTTTCTATAGCAGTGTGTTTAGGGTCGTTGTCTTGTTGGAAACGGAAGACACCATCCAGGCCGAGCTTGTGCACACTGTTGGACAAAATATCTCGCAACACACCAATGAATTTGTACTGATCCATTTTTCCATCAATAAAGGCTAAATTTCTAATTCGAAATTTCTAGCGCTCCTTTACTGGGGTGAGACAAGTGGCCAAGAGGCTTGGAGCTCACATATTCAGTTTTTCACAGCCCCAACTCTCCCCCTGCAAGGACGTGTTTTTCACGTACCTTTAAAGTTTCTCCTCCCACTTCCCCTCTCATTCATTCATTTATTCTCGAGTGTGGCATGCAAATCCAAGCCATAACATGCCCACCTCCATGTTGGAACTATGTGTTGTTGTAATTCTGTGTTACTTTTTCGTCATACTTTCATCCGTCCTTGAGAACCGTACAAGTTGAATTTCGATTCGTCTGAGAATATGACAGTTCCTAAGAATTGCAATGGTTTTGCACAATATTCCTTGGCAAACTCAAAGCGTTTCTTTCTTTAAAATGAAATATAAATTTTGCTGGAATGTGCAGTTTTATAACTGCAACTTGGAAAATTCAGGTGGCCCAAATTTTGTTTCTGGGTCTGTAAATGCTTCTGCTCCATAAACAAACACAATCACACAAATGCAAGAACTAGTCTCTTCCTTGGTTTCCTTTGTAAATAATACTACTATTCCATAGAGCTACACTGTGAAGAACCTTGGCATTTATATGGATTGTCACCTGGAATGGAATGAACAAGTGAATCACACTTCCAAAAAAATAGTTTCTATTATTCACTCATTAAAGCGACTGATTATTCTTCCTGATAAATTAAAATTAATTCTTGTACAAACACTCGTGATGCCACACTTTGTTATTAACTACTGCGATATTATATTAAGTAACCTAAATGCAAATTTGAGCAGCAGGCTACAACGTGTGCATAATGTATGGTCCGTTACATTTGTAATATTCGTAAATCAATCATGTTTCCCCGTCTTTCCAAACTCTGTCTTAATTAAGCGATCGACGAGCCCTGCATTCTCTTGTTCTCTTATTTCAAATTCTGTTTTGCTACCCCAATCCATTTGGCTTCTCGTTTTAAAAATTTATCCGCATATCATCAGCTAAGTACAAGATCTTATCATAACAATTTACTCATTATACCCTACCACAAGACATCTTTATATTCTTCATCTTATACAGTTTCAGTTGCTAGAAATTTGAACTCGCTACGAGTGATGTAAGGGGTTGTTGGACATATCTTCATTTAGGTCAAAATTACATAAATTCTGACTTAACAAATTAATTGCTCGATTAATATTTATTACATATAATGAAACTAACATCTGTCCATTCTTATTATTATCATTAATTTCTCTAAATAGATTTACAAAACCTCTAATGGCAATTACATTAATATTCTCATTAGAGAAATATATTTTGATTTATATATTTATATATATATAATTTTTCATCCGTAACATAGTTCTAGTAACTTATATTAAATTAATGTTCATCATTTTACTAGCTATCTCAAATCTCAAATTAATTATAATTGATTAAATTAAATTAGCTCATAAATTAAGTTACTACTTTACCTTATAGGTTTATCTAAATTTAAATAAATAAATAGTCTACTAGTCGTTAACGTAACTGAAGAATATTGCTGGAGAACCTTTTAAGTGTAGTGTAAATATTCGTAATTTAAATATGTATTGTATTGATTAAGACTGTTTGAGTGGAAGAGAAGGCTTTATGGCTTAACCTTGCCAGCGAAAATAAAACATTATTATTATTTTCCAGAGGTTCATCGAAGAATTTTTTTGAGCATTATAAAATGTCTCGACATAAGAAAAAAATAATGTTCGTTACACCCTGTACAATAAGTAGCGATGTTAATTTTACTTCTGCGTTGTTATTCGCTCTTTCTGTTTTTATTCGTAAGCTTCAAGTTGAACATAGAAAACGCAAGAGAAGAGCCTGCAGCAACACAGTCTTAATGTAACAATCACGTGAACTGCTGGTCTTCTATACAATTAGGACTCCGTTCAACATAAACAGAGGTCTCTGAAGCATACGTCAGCGATGCAGTGTTGTTTCTGGGATTGCGTTTAGATTGAGTTATGCAATCGTAATGAGAATTTTGCAGTGCTAAAGTGACATAACATTGTAACATAAATCGAGCGCGACCATTGTCAGCACATATAACGCTCCGCGTGACAATCACAATCGCGTTAATTACTACGTTTGAGGACCATATGGTCCATCAGTACACATTGTGTAACTCTGTTTACTGTACATTGGGGTTTAACATGGGAAATCAATAATGATTTGTAAGTACTATCTTCCCTCTATGTTTCACAAGAAAACTGTTTAAGAAAAAATATTAAGGGAATATAAATACAGTACTAATAACTATTTTATTTTCTTAATAGGTTCAGAGTAGAGATGAACAAAACTAAAGGCTCATTCACAATGAAAATTAAACATAACGTAAGCGTTAACTTAAGGGAACCAGGTAGTGATTAGGGGTCAAACGTCAGACTTTTTATTTTGTGTTTAAAAAAGAAGTTCAAAATTTTCTCTTTAAAACAATATAAATATATGGGGGTATTTCTGCAGACAAGCCCTTTAAATCGGCTTTTAAGTTTGGCGGTTTATGTAATTCACACATTCTTCTTTTTTTAAACGCTTTTTCCATAAGTTGACATTTTTCAAACCTAAGTGCACTTTTCTCTGAAACTACTCAATCAATTTAAATGAAATTTTAACAGCTTTTTCTGACAGCCTAGTTCTAATAGTATATTTTATATTTCAGATATCATAAACATATTATAAAAAATATAATACATTATAAAATTGTATCAAAATTTGTTAAACAAAATTTAATATTTTTTTCTGTTTTACTAGGAGTGAAATATTTAACTAAATTTTGCTTCAAATTTACAATTTACATTGTTAGATAACGTCTAAAAATCTCATTATGCAAGAAATGTGAACCTGAAGAATGAGGACATTACAAAGTTAATGAAAGGATTTATCATTTTATGGTTTTATTTTATTTGAGACATAAACTAGATTATTAATTTTATGCCACTGAATTCAGAATGATTGATTGTATAAGCATGGAAATATTTACCGCATTCTGAGGACTAAAAGCCTAGAAATATTGAACTAAACTTTTGTACTGAAGGTTTTTAAACGCCGGGATCAGGTACCGACCCTTAACGTTATTCTTTAAAATCTATTCGTCATACCATCATTCACGATGGGAACATAAACATAACAGCAAACATACTTGATAACCATGTAAACATAACAACGACGCCATTTCCTCATATTTTGTCGTATGCTTCAGCGCTCCACGATTGTGTTTTGTTTGCAAATCACGTAAGCATAAGCATGAAAGTTTGGAGTTTGCAAACTTTCATGTTAACATCTTACGGTAATGTTTATGTCAATGCTTATGTGAATCATTGTGAATGATCCCATTTGGTAGCCTGGGAGCAAACTTCTGTGTTTATGTTACGGTTATGTTTAATTTTCATTGTGAATGGGCCTTTACTGTCGCTCTCGCTCGCTGTGTTCGTTGCATTTGTCTTTCGAGTCTCGTCTCGTCTCGTCATTCTCGTGCGCTTCGAGTCTCGCTCATCATTCTCGAAATAGCATTTGGTCGGCATGGAAACATTTCGCAACTTTGAATAACATACATCATTGAAATAAATAACATTATAAATGTTTAAATGAGACAAAAAGACAAAACAGAACAGTATCTTAGTTATCAAAATGTTCTGGTTCTATTATATGTTATTACCTATGGTTAATAAATAAAATAAAACAATTATCAAATAAATTTGCATTTCTAAGAAACATAAAACATAACGTTAATATCTTCTTGCTTGAGATTGCACACTTCATCTCAAACATATGAAAAGAAAATTCCTAGCCTTTTAATAAGAGCCTAGTAATTAAATAAAGACTGGGGAACTGATTATTATACACTGAAAGGTAGAGATGATGTTTCAAATAGGCTACTTGTTTGTTTATACATATATAACAGTTGCCAAAGTAGATAAAAGTTCGGTCAGGTATAAACAGCTGTGGCGATTCAAGGCTGCTTGACGTTTGGGACTTCGGGAGTGATCAATCTCGACGTCTCGAAACACTCACAAGCAGTCTTTACGTCAACGGCGCGAAGTATACAAGATTGTCGTGCGGGTTTTCGGCTTTGCGGGCGCTGTTAGTCTTGCTTTCTCGATCGTTGTTAGTCATGCTAACAGTTACTCCACAGCAGTGAACTGTGAGTTATTACCTACGTAAAATAAGTTTTGTGTTTTTCATAAGACACCCATTTCGTTTTGTAGTGTTATTTGTTTCGGATCTAGTTTCAAATGTGTCGAATTGAGCGAAGAACGACTTATATTCCATTTTCGTTATCAATATTAGTTATCTGTTGCTCTAATACAGCGTTTCTCAAACTTTTTTGAAGTGGGGATCACTTTTTTAAGTCAGGACAATTCCGCGGACCACCTTACTCCTGTTCCCTTCAAAAGAAAATTTATCATTTTTTGTAGCATATTTTAATAATTTTAATACCAGTATACTTATATTTTAAAATATAATTAATTAATTATATTACTTTTCTAATATTTTTTGTAGCCAATCACAAGTAACTTATAACAAATTCTGTGCATTGTTGATTCATCGCTTGCCTGTTAGCAGTTGGTTGTTTGAAATCTTTCCTACCATAATAGTTGTCCATGTCTCTGTTAAATAGTACCTATTAAAAATAATGGAAAACTGGTTTCAATCCGGATCTTTCAAAGAAAGAAACATGAAGATACGTTTCATTTAGGCAGTGTAATATCAGAAGCTGTGTGTGAAGAAATATTTTTATTTTATTTTCTTTTATTTTATTTTATTTTATTTTATTTTATTTTATTTTATTTTATTTCATTTTATTTTATTTTATTTTATTTATTTTATTTTATTTTATTTTATTTTATTTTATTTTATTTTATTTTATTTTATTTCATTTTATTTTATTTTATTTATTTTATTTTATTTTATTTTATTTTAAATCCACCACCAACAGAAGCAGGCTTCCAATTACAGGTGGCTTACACAGATAGATGTATACACAAAATCTATACTAATAATAAATCTGTAGCCGAAATTTTTCTGGTAATTTTCGATTTTCCAAAAATAATTGGTCCTAACATATATAATTAATCACCCTGAAACCGAAAATCGCTTTTTTGACAGATAAGATTTCGATGAAAATTCATTTAAGTTCGTTGTAACTTAGATTTTAGGCTATATGGCATTACATTATTTAAAAGGGGGGTTATAAGAGGGCCTGAATTAAATAAATCGAAATATCTCACTTATTATTGATTTTTGTGAAAAATGTTACATAACAAACGATTCTTTAAAAATAATTTTCGATAAGTTTTATTCCTTGAAAAATTTTGATAGGACTGATATTTAATGAGATAAATGAGTTTTAAAATAAAATAACTGCCATCTAAGGCCGTGTAATGAATTAAAAACAAATGAGTCTATAAGGGGCCTTGGACGGTAACAATCGAAAGCTATGAAAGATAGCCTACAGAAGCTAAATTAACTGAGTTGTATAATTAATTATTATTTCACCATTGAAAGTGTAGTTTCTCTAGATGGACATAATCCTATAATGTTATTACAGTAACTTCTGATATAATATAATATAATATAATATAATATAATATAATATAATATAATATAATATAATATAATATAATATAATTTAAGTTATTTGAAGGGTTCAGAACCATAGTGGGCCAAGCGCCATTTACTGAATACGTAGAAAACAAGGGTTAAAATTAAGTTATTCCCATAATTCAATGGAAACCTATAACAAGTAAAATAAAATATACACATTAAATCTAAATGATGTCAACCTTCATTAAACTATGGTTGCATGTAATAACAATTAAGAAACATGTTAAAGGAATTGTCATTGCACCAAATGAGTGTCTCTTGACCAAAATGATCGCATTTTAATTATTTGGATGCAATTTAAATTAAGTAACATATTAAACGATTTATCCTTCTATCAAACACGAATGTTCCCTGGATCAAATGTTCTATTTTAATTATGTAATTACTTTATATTTATTTCTAACGGGTGCAGCGGAGCGCACGAGTACGGCTAGTACATAATAAGAGAGAAAAAAAAACAATAAAACAAACAACACAACCAAAGAAAGAAAAAACATAATGGTAATAGATGCTAGAATATTATAATATTACAGTTAATATAGTGCCAAATGACAATATATATTAATTATAGTGTCATTAAAGAAATATCTAGTCCTAGTGGTAGCTATTCAAAGAAGAAATACTTTCGTAAATATGACAAGAGTTATTTGGAACTTGGATTTACTTGGTGTGGCAATGAGAGTGAACCAAAACCTCTTTGAGTTGTTTGTTACCAAGTGCTTTAAACGAGTGTATGAAACCCGCGAAATTGAAACGGCACTTAGAGACGAAACATGCAAGTGTAAAAGGTAAACCTGTCGGATTTTAAAATAGGCGGAGTCTAAAATTTCTTATATCGTCATCTGAAAAAAAAAAATTAATGCAGGAACATGTCCGATTTTCAACAAGTAAACATGCAATTTGGCACGTTCTATTATTGGTGTACGACGTACAGTACGTGCACATCTCAGTGTGCATATTGGGTGTCGGCAAAACTTTAAGAAAGTCATCAATACATGGAAAGGTTCCTCTGTTACTTTTTGGTCCTCTGTTATGAATTCGGGTGGTCCCCGGCTGGGTTACAGGCTCGGCACCAGATATGCAGGAGACGATGGCGAGAAACGCCACAGTTCATAGTGCTTTAAATCCCGCTTTTGTTGCTGAGAATAGAGTGGGACGTGGATAGACGAGTATGGTAAGAAATTTTATAAAATATTAGTACTGGGAGAAAAAGTGAAAGACGATTGCCATGTGTCATTTTCAAACTCTGAGATTTTCAGCTATAGTGTGCTGCGCAATTCGTTTGAATTTTATTTTTTCTTCTGTCTTTTTTGAAGGACCACAAGGGCAGAACTCGAGGACCACAGGTGGTCCGCTGACCATAGTTTGAGAAACGCTGCTCTAATATATATTTTATTAGAACTCTCAATCAAATTCATGGAGCTCTTTCACAAACCTAGTTGCGAATTGTATTCCGTTCCTCCTTTCTCCACTCGACACCTTATTTTCCGGCCTTTAATAACAGCACTATTCCGGCTCACATTTGTGTTATTCTTACGGCTTATTCTCACAAGGAGCGCAGTTGTTCTCGCATTGCTACCGACATGAATCTGCAACGTGAAGATCGGGTTCATCTCATAACACTGACGACTAACTTGAATCTTCACTAGATATGTGTGCAGCGTGTGAGTTGTGGGATAATAGCGCTGCGTATAATACCTGAAAGCATTTCTGTTAATGACCTAATTTAGCACCGCATATGAAGTACACGTGGACCATTAGCATTACACAAGCCAATCTAACTTTATTCAGTGCTTCCCGAACTGGTTCTATGAACTCACGTTTTTTCTTATAAATTGCAGTGCAATTATGTTCTATAATAGTTATTTATGTATTAAGTACGCAAAATAAGGCTTTAGCGGGACGAATTCAGTGTTTTTCTATGAGGTGTAAGCCGAGTCCAAAATACGGGATAAGTCCGCTAAATGTTTTGAGGTACGTGGTGCATACAATAGTTTTTAATAAAACCTCTCTAAATTATATGAAATAAAATAAATATGCCCTTCACATCAGAGCATTCCTGGAAATGAAACTGTAGATGCCGCAGCAAAAGAAGCTACACGACTTCCTTTGCATTTTTAACGTCTATTCCTCATACAGACGCCATTAAATACACAACCAGAAAACTGCACAACCACTGGAAAGAGTCATCATCCAGCAAACTTCACGAAATAGTACAGCATTCCAGAATGAAATATCCACTACAGAATTGTAAACGTCAAGATCAAGTTATAATCACCAGACTGCGAGTTGGCCACACCAAAATTACACATTCTTATCTTCTAGACAGAACTCCTCCTCCAACATGCACTAATTGCCAGAGTAGGATTTCTGTACGCCATTTAATTTCTGAATGTCCACAATATCACCTTCATCGAGATCAATTCCATATACCAACAGACTTATCAACAGTTCTAAACAACCCATCATTCAGTTCAAACTTAATTAAATTTCTGAAAGCTGTCAACATTTACAAATGTATCTAAAATGATTATTGTAATACAGTAAATTCTATGTAAACTTTAAGAATTGTTCATGTATTGTCGCGATATGACTTCCTAAGTTAAAGCGACATAAAATAAATAAATTTAAAAAATAAAAAATAAATATGAGTATAAATGAAATTCTTACAGGATCCAATTGAGGAGAATAAAGATAATTATTTCAATGAAAGACGGGAAGCAAGTCGTACACTTAGAAATAAAAAGAGAGATTACTTGAAGGAAAAACTGAATGAGGTAGAAACAAATAGAAAGAATAAGAACATTCAAGATTTATATAAGGGTATAAAGGAATTTGAAAACGGATATCAGGCAAGGGTAAACGTGATTAAGGATGAGAATGGTGACTTACTTGCAGACTTTCATTCAATCTTGAACAGATGGAAAAATTATTTTGGGCAACTACTAAATATACATAGGCCAAATAGAAATGATCGGGACGAAATTCAAATACAAACTGCTGAGCCATTTATACCGGAACCCACACATTCTGAAGTCGAAATTGCGATAGAAAATCTGAAAAAGTACAAATCTCCAGGTATTGATCAAATTCCAGCAGAATTAATACAAGAGGGTGAAAGTGCATTATCTAGCGAAATTTATAAACTTGTACTTGCAATTTTGGAAAAGGAAATTGTACCAGAACAATGGAAGGAGTCAATAATCGTACCTATTTTTAAGAAGGGGGACAAGACTAACTGTAGTAACTTTCGAGGAATATTACTTTTGTTGACGTCGTAGAAAATTTTGTCGAATATCCTTTTGAGAAGATTAACTCCATATGTAGATGAAATTATTGGGGATCATCAGTGTGGTTTTAGGCGTAATAGATCGACTATTGATCAGATTTTTTTGTATTCGAAAAAAATTGGAGAAAAAATGGGAGTATAAGGGTACAATACATCAGTTATTCATAGATTTCAAAAAGGCGTATGACTCGGTTAAGAGAGTAGTTTTATATGATATTCTTATTGAATTTAGTATTCCCAAGAAACTAGTTCGATTAATTAAAATGTTTCTTAGTGAAACTTACAGCAGAGTCCGTATAGGCCAGTTTCTATCTGTTGCTTTTCCAATTCACTGCGGGCTAAAGCAGGAGATGCATTGTCACCTCTACTTTTTAACTTCGCTCTAGAATATGCCATTAGGAAAGTTCAGGATAACACAGAGGGTTTGGAATTGGACGGGTTACATCAGGTTCTTGTCTATGCTGATGACGTGAATATGTTAGGAGAAAATCAACAAACAATTAGGGAAAACACGGAAATTCTACTTGAAGCAAGTAAAGCGATAGGGTTGGAAGTAAATCCCGAAAAGACTAAGTATATGATTATGTCTCGTGACCAGAATATTCTACGAAATGGAAATATAAAAGTTGGAGGTTTATCCTTCGAAAAGGTGGAAAAATTAAAATATCTTGGAGCAACAGTAACAAATATAAATGACACTCAGGAGGAAATTAGACGCAGAATAAATATGGGAAATGCCTGTTATTATTCGGTTGAGAAGCATTTATCATCTAGTCTGTCAAAAAATCTGGAAGTTAGAATTTATAAAACAGTTATATTACCGGTTATTCTATATGGTTGTGAAGCTTGGACTCTTACTTTGAGAGAGGAACAGAGATTAAGGGTGTTTGAGAATAAGGTTCTTAGGAAAATATTTGGGGCTAAGAGGGATGAAGTTACAGGAGAATGGAGAAAGTTACACAACGCAGAGCTGCACACATTATATCCTTCACCTGACATAATTAGGAACATTAAATCCAGACGTTTGAGATGGGCAGGGCATGTAGCACGTATGGGCGAATCCAGAAATGCATATAGAATGTTTGTTGGGAGACCGGCGGGAAAAAGACTTTTGGGGAGGCCGAGACATAGATGGGAAGATAATATTAAAATGGATTTGAAGGAGGTGGGATATGATGGTAGAGACTGGATTAGTCTTGCTCAGGATAGGGACCGATGGCGGGGTTATGTGAGGGCGGCAATGAACCTCCGGGTTCCTTAAAACCCAATAAGTAAGTATATAAAAGACATAATCTGTCAATTGTCATATTCTCGCCGCCGTCTGATAAAAATAATGAAACAATGTTGGAATATTAAAATCACAGTAGCATATACAGTCACGAAGCTCAATACGTAGTAAATATGCATCCATAGATAGTTGCTAACCACTAGGATCGCTAATATCGCATCATTGCAGACAATGCGAAATAGTACCGGCATAGTCTATTGTTCCTAGCACACTCACAACTCGTGACTGTATATACTAGACTGTGTTAAAATCCTGTTATAGTTGGTATGATGATTGTCATTGCCGTCTGCATCCGAATCTCGTACAGACTACGTATAAATACGGACATAGAAGGCGGTTCATATTCTGAGCGCTCATTTCTAAATAACAATAGATACAAATTAGTTTATTTATAAAAGACTTTGTTTAGTTTTGTGAAAATATGAATGATAATCCCGAGAAAATTTCAATCCAAACCAGAAACACTGAATGTT
Organism: Periplaneta americana; assembly: GCA_025594305.2. NCBI lineage: Eukaryota > Metazoa > Arthropoda > Insecta > Blattodea > Blattidae > Periplaneta > Periplaneta americana. The sequence goes on along the minus strand of JAJSOF020000015.1, from coordinate 128,132,062 downwards.
TGGTTATATTTGTTATTATATGATGAACTGTTTTGTTTAAAACATTGGTAAAGTTTCTGATAAACATAATGATGTTATATGATGAATTATTTTATTTAAAAGCCTGTTAAAGTTGATAAGACGATTGTCACTGCCGTCTGGATCCGAATCTCGTATAGGCTATGTACGAATACGGATTTAAACGGTGCTGCGTTGATTTTGTTTAAAATTCTCCTAAATTGATAACAGTCCGAAATGCAACTATTTTAGACAGCATGTACTAAAAAATTAATTTAAAGTAGTGTTTGTAATTGCCTTATCAATATGTTTCAACAATGAATTAATTATTGATATAGGCCTATCCCTTAACTCATCAAATCCGAATTTATTTCTCTAATAGGATTTATATTATGCTTCTTGAAGATTAATTGGCAATAACTCTTTAACGGCTCTACAATTTTCATGAATCAAGATTTTATCAGTTCTTCTAGCATTCTATCTCAATATGAGTAAAATGTAATAAAAAGAGAGAGAGAGAATATATTACTACGTTTTCAAATTATAAAAACAAAGAAGTAGGTATCACACTGTGGTCAGCGAATAGGAATTATAAAGAATGGACACTGAGCGAATTTGCCTGTATTTTGTTTCTCTGTGCGCCAGCGTTTAGTTCTACTTTCAAGCGCTAGAGGTTAGTGTAATCGAGCATAGGCTAAGATAATAATTGAGAATAGAGTTGAGACATAGGATTCAAACATCGCCTACCTTATTGCATAATCCAGTAACGCTTTGCTTCAAATAAATTCAAGTTAACAGCTTTTCCTTATTTCTCAGTGACGAACTAGTTGTAATAATATTTTTTTTTTATATTTTAGATATAATAAATTATATTATAAAATAATATAATACATTATAAAATTAAGTATCAAATTCGTTTAATATTGGTACATAATATAATATAGGTATATGGTTTTACTTATCGTAAGAGTTTTGTTTCTCCATTTTCAGTGCTATCAAATCATTACATATTTTAATTGTTGTTGAGGCCAACGTCTCAACTCTCATTATAAAGGAACTCTAGAGTCTAGACATTACAGTTAATGACGGATTTATTATTTTATGGATCCTATTTATTTTGTTTGAGTACATAATGTACCTAGATGTATTAATTATATGTGTTAGGGGAGAGTCGGGTAGTATCGGACATCGGGTAATATCGGACAGTGAGTTTCTTTCATCTGCCACACGATGATAGTACCTGATTGACATGGTTCCGTTTCTGTGATGTCGCATAGAGAAACGTAACCGTGTCATTCAGGTACTACAATATGGTGGTAGATGAAAGAAACGTACTGTCCGATATTACCCGATGTCCGATACTACCCGACTCTTCCCTATATTTCCGCTGTGTCGACTGCTAGCTGATGTGATGTCAGCGTCAACTCTAGGGAGAAAGCAGAATCTCACGCTCCAGCTGGCTTGAAGGTCATTAAAATCAGTCCGGCTGCGTCAAAGGTACCGACGCGAAGTGTCCATTCTTTATAATCCCTATTCGCTACTGTGGTGCGTCAATATCCAGACACGCGGTACTGCCATTTAACCTGGGCCCACCCCGTCCAAATCACAGGCGAGATAGTAGAACGCAGCGGGCCTTACTTATCTCTGCAGATAACATGTCCCCGACGTGGGACGTAGGTTGTGTTAGTACAGAGACCACCTCAGCTCGGTCCTAACTTTGGTCTCTGTCTTCTTGTAACTTGCGAAACGTACCTCCAGAAATTAAATCCGCAGTACACAAGATATAAAATAATACTGTATATTTAACTTACTGTATATTCAGAATTGAGAATGTATGTTTAAATTGTAGTAATGTTTGCCTGTTTCCTATTTGCGAAACATTGAACACCTATGAATTAATTAGCTCTCCTTAGTGCTCTATCGATTCCTCAGCTCGCCATTGGATAGGCACATGATTGGATGGATGGCTGGCTGAATGGATGAGTGAATGGATGGACAGACGGATATTTGAATTGACCGACAAATATCGGAGAGACTGACATGTTGATGGTGGTTTGACATTGTGAATGACTTTGCGAGTTTCTGTTAAGAGCGCAATAATTTCATTTGCTCATTCTTTATTTACAAGTAGATGGATTTCTGAAGTTTGGATACATCCCTATAATTCAATCGCAGCAGCAGAAAACCGATGTGGTTTCTTATATTTATGTATGTATGTATGTATGTATGTATTTAATAACACTACAATTGGGTATACACCCGGTGGCAGTGATATATAATATACAATAATTGCAATTACATGATAAAAAAATAAAATAAACCTAAAAAAATAAAATAAACCTAAACGAAATAAAATAAAATAAATGTAAATCTATAAATAGTAAATGCAAATAGACCTAGGACTATATTTAAAAGATAAGCAAAAGTAAATCTAACTTATAAGTACTTCTATTTCACCCAACTATTACCAATTTAAATAATTACATATCACCTTAATTAATTACATACCAACTTAATTACATATCATCTTCACCTTAATTTATTTACATATCAACTAAATTACATATCAACTTAATTAATTACATACCAACTTAATTACATATCATCTTCACTTTAATTTATTTACATATCAACTAAATTACATATCAACTTAATTAATTACATACCAACTTAATTACATATCATCTTCACCTTAATTTATTTACATATCAACTAAATTACATATCAACTTAATTAATTACATACCAACTTAATTACATATCATCTTCACCTTAATTTATTTACATATCAGCTAAATTACATATCAACTTAATTATGAATGTCGGCTAGCAGTTACAACTGGATTTTACACAAGAGACAATCTGCGGTAACGAATATAAAATATTATGCAAATCTTCGTTACTGGAGGTGCGTTAACAGGAAGCCATAATTTAAGTGACACAGAATTTGTGTGCACTCAAAGTTGCGTTCTAGCTTCTAGTCAGCCCATTTGAGTTGTGTGGTTATAAAGGAAAAATTGTGACGTTGTCGTGTATAGTTCCTGCGGTAGCTCAGTCGGTAGAGCATTCGTGCGCTAAGCGAAGGGTCTCGGAATCGATACCCGGCCCCGGAACAATTTTTCCATGAAATTATTCAAACCTGCTTTACAGGGAGCTACTACCTAAAAGCCAGATATGCATAATCTGCAGTGAAGTGCAAAATATCTCAATCGCAGTGTGTTACAGTCATATCCTGTGCCTCATGGCGCCTCTAACTCTACGTTAAATTGAGGCCCCCAGCAGTTCGTACGGCGACGGAAGTGTTGAAGTGGGTCTATTATTTTCTTAGACGATTTTATTTCGAGATGGAAAATACAGGTTGGAAGTGAAATAGCCTTGCAGACTTTAAGAGCGAATAACTCATGTTGTATGTAACAAAAAAGCTATGATATCATATGGATGAAAAATCCATATTTTTTCAGAAAATATTTTTTTCCCAAATGTTTAACAACCTCTTATTCGGTAACTGTTGCGAGTAGGATCGTCATCTTTGTCCATATCAATAGGAAATCTAATAGAGAATAATTTATCCCTCTCGCGTATTTCAATAACATGGATGGTTTTCGTGTAAATCTAATTTTAAAAACCTCTAATTTCAAGTCACTGCACGATAGGAGGAAGGTTCAACGTCTCGGCAGACAGCAGCTGACCTACTGAGACACACTGATCTCTTTGACCTCTTACATGTCTATCACATTTGTGTGTTAGCGGTGAAGTTGCTGGACTGCTGAAACTTCAAACTTAATTTTCTAATTAACCATGCATTTAATCACAGATGACACAAGTATAGTAATTACAGCAATAACTCCAACACATTCCAATCTTCAACAGAGGAAATTTTCTTCAAAATATGTGACTGGTTCTCAGTCAATAAGTTAGTATTAAATTGTAACAAAACTAACATAATTCAATTTAAATCCTGTCCAAATTCAACGTCGCAAAATTCTAGCGCAATAATTAATAATAGATGCCTATTAGAAACAACAACAACCAAATTTCTTGGCTTAAAAATCGTTAATGCGTTAAATTGGAAAAATCATATTAAAGAAATTACCCCCAAACTAAATTCAGCTTGTTTTGCTATTAGATCTATGCAAAAGATAGTAAATATCAATACCTTAAAAACCATATACTTTGCATACTTCCACTCGGTAATGAGTTTTGGAATAATATTCTGGGGAAATTCCACAGATAGTAACAATATATTTCTGTAATCTTCATCTTACGATGTTTGGATGACGTATATCTTCAATATATTTCTATTACAAAAAAGAGTAATTAGAATAATAGTAGGTGCCAAATCTAGGGAATCTTGTAGGACTATTTTAAAAAAACTACAAATAATGCCCATGGCTTGTCAGTATATATTTTCATTAATAATCTTCCTTGTATGTAATCGTGAAAACTTTGTAATTAATTCAACAGTTCATAGCACAAATACACGTCAAAAATGACTTTCATACTCCATCGGCAAGTCTATCGTGCTATCAAAAAAGAAGTGCGTTATATGGCAGTAAAAATTTTTAATAGCCTCCCTATCGATATAAAAAATTAAACTCAAAACATAAAATTATTTAAGGCCAAATTAAAGAAGTACCTAATTTCTCATGCCTTCTATTCTGTAGGTGAATTCATGACATTCAATAACACTTCATGAAATTGATACTAAAACTTTATGTTGTACTAGTAGACTATATTGTAAACCTCTTCTGTATATATTTCATCTAGACTGTGACATAAATTAAGATTTTATAGTAATATTAAGTTTTGTGACTTGTTCCATATTTTAGCTGTAAGCATGTATGAATACCATGAAATGTTAATAAATACAATACAATGCAATACAATACAAGACGTAATATAGGTTTTCTATTCTATAAGTGTACTCTATCGTCCCTTTCAATCTGCAAGGTTATTTCACTTTCATTCGTATATCGATTCCCACTTCACGCACAATAATTACTTTTAATTCCGATTGCACATCCCTGGTTGCACGAAACTATGAACTGAGATTTATTGGGAAGTCAGTACTTGAACCTACTTGATTTAAACCATGTTGTAAAAACAACTGAAACTCGTATATCTTTCTTAACTGTTTAACTGGTTTAGTTACTGTCTAAACGTTTAAAATAGTAGAAATGTGATTGCCTGAAATTCTTCATGGAAATAGTCTCAGCAATATAAACTATAATTTTCGAGAAAAATTTATTGACTCGCTGTGAAATGTGTTTACTTTACATCCAGTAGGGCTTAATATATTTGATACACACAGCAAAAAAAAAAAAAAGGAAAAAAAAAACTATACGGATTGAACCGTAAGTAATGTCATTAATTTCAGAGGGTTATTCTTTGAGATATTTCAAACAAAAAAGTTTAATAAAATTTTGCTCGTCTTTGCTTCCTTTTCGAAATATAAATTGAGGGCTTTGCCGGAAGAAAGGCGGATACATCTAAACGCCCTTCTTCGGGAAAACGGTTTAAAATGTAGTGAATAATATAGTAGCGAAATTTTGTTTTGACTGTACTGTACATACCTGCAGGACAGGGCTGCGTGCGTATATAACATTTTATTCAGGTGCGTTTTAAAATATTAGGTTGCATATATCTCAATTCGCCATATTGACGTATACGCCCTTTTTTTCCTGCAAACCACTCAATTGTTTTATTTCAAACATTTTATAGCGTGTTTTCAGAAAATCATTGATTGAATTCGCAATATGCTCAGTCAATTATTTAAGAGAGCAGTATATTATGATAATAAATTATTGAATTTTTTTTTTCTTTAATTGAACAGAAATTTGATCCGAACAAATGTAACTTTTCGTCTTACAACTTTCAGTAAATTTCATGAATGAAAAGTTTTCTCTCTATGCCTGTTGGCGTATTCATTCTTCTGCCCTTCGACCTTTCAAAAACTTACACTTCGTACTACACAGAGAAGGTGAGGTTCCATTTACGTAGGCCTATACACTAGTCTAAAAAAAATTGTCTCCTACTGAGGAAATTTCAAGTGTTCTATACTGAAATTAATGAGCTAATTCCAAAACTGTAATCATATTTATCATAGCACTTCACATTGTTTAGTTACGAGGTTGTAACGTTAATATCTTACTATTCAGTACATACCTGTATCGCAAAGTCAGAGATATAAATTGAGCTAAGTTGATATATTCCCTGTAAACTATTAGATATATACTTACAATATGTAGTAAGCACTAAAAACTCTGTTAAAAGTGCTTGAGATCTTTGCTTTTCCGCTTTTGTTGGCATGTGGTTGATCGTAGGAACCAGCAGAAATCACCCATCATGCTCGGACCGTATTGACACTAATATCTGGATCCCATCGTTGACATGTCCTGATGGAACCTCTCACCATGTTCGTCACTTACATCGCCGAGATTTGATGGAAAAAGTCAAGGTGTGAATGAAGAAAGTGCATTTTTAATGACATGCGACAACCTACATTCTGAAATGTTCTAAGCATGTTATATACTAGCTCAGCATAATTATCAGCTCGATAATTTCCTAAAAACCTAGTTGGCACTAGTACTAATGTGTCCCAAGCTTCGTGTTCAAGAGCATTCACTTTTGCCCTGAATGTAGTGTCACACATCATAATTAAAAATTAAAAATGCTATTATTTTAAAATTGTAACGTGATAGAAAAAAACGGAATTCAGATCTGTAATCAGGACACTCAAATTATGGTTGGTACACTTGTGTTTGTAAAATCACAGTAAAATAAATAAAATGGATCTAAATGTATTAAAAATGTAAAAATAAAATATATAAAAAATGTTATTATTTTTAAATAAAATTGTGACGTGATAAAAAAAACTGAATTCAGATCTGTAATCAGCACACTGAAATTAGGGTTGGTACACTTCGTTTTTGTTCAGTAGCAAAATCACAATAAAATAAATAAAATGGATCTAAATGTATTAAAAATGTAAAAATAAACAATAAAAAATATCATTTTTAAATTCTGATGTGATAGAAAGAAACGAACTTCAGATCTATAATATCAGCTCACTAAAATTAGGATTGGTACACTTGGTTTTGTTCAATAGCAAAATCACAGTAAAATAAATAAAATGGATCTAAATGTATTTAAAATGTAAAAATAAACAATAAAAAATATTATTTTTAAATTGTGATGTGATAGAAAAAACGGACTTGAGATCTATAATGTCAGGTCACTCAAATTAGGATTGGTACACTTGTTTTTGTTAAGTAGCAAAATCACAATAAAATAAATAAAATGGATCTAAATGTATTGAAAATTTAAAAATCAAAAATAAAAAAATGTTATTATTTTTAAATAAAATTGTGACGTGATAGAAAAAAAAACGGAATTCAGATCTGTAATCAGCACTCTGAAATTGGGGTTGGTACACTTGTTTTTGTTCAGTAGCAAAATCACAGTAAAATAAATAAAATGGATCTAAATGTATTTAAAATGTAAAAATAAACAATAAAAAAATATTATTTTTAAATTGTGATGTGATAGAAAAAAACGGACTTGAGATCTATAATGTCAGGTCACTCAAATTAGGATTGGTACACTTGTTTTTGTTTAGCAAAATCACAATATCCAGAAATGCATATAGAGTGTTAGTTGGCAGCCGGAGGGAAAAAGAATCGAGACGTAGATGGGAAGATAATATTAAAATAAAGGTGGGATATGATGATAGAGAAAACAGGATAGGGACCAATGGCGGGCTTATGTGAGGGCGGCAATGAACCTCCGGGTTCCTTAAAAGCCAGTAAGTAAGTAAGTAAGTAAGCAAAGTCGCAATAAAATAAATAAAACGGATCTAAATGTGTTAAAATGTAAAAATTAAAAATAAAAATGTTTTTATATTTAAATTGTGACGTGATAGAAAAGGAACGAACTTCAGATCTTTAATCAACACACTCAAATTAGGATTGGTACACTTGTTTTAGTTCACTGTGGAATCAGCAAGATGCTGGAAAATTAATATAAATGATAAACTACACAATAGTAATATACGTTACAAGAGCGGTATGTTGACGTTTTCATGGTCGAGGAAAAGATTGAAAAAGCGAAACGTAGTTGAGCTTTTTTAATTTCCGAGAACATGAAAACAAACATACCGCTCGTCTAAAATACATTATTTTGTGCGAAGATCGTTTATTACATACTTGAAAGAGGAATTTCTAATTAGTTGCAATGAAATCTCCATGTTGGTTGCTGTTTAATGACTGCAACTTCGGAGAACCAAAATATCTTTCTTCAACATTGTTGCTTTAAAATGTTTTCTGTGTTTACTATACTCCAGCAAGCCGTGATATACGTCTGTCTTTTTACCCAAGTCTATAAATGCGAACTTAAAACAAACGGTAAGGTTATGTAATGATTTATTTTTCATTTTAATATTTTAACAATATTATTTATATAACATATTGCAGTAATAACATCCGCATCTGGAATCTTGTTGAATAATGTTACTTGTATCAGGAATGCAATACGTTTCGTGAGTAGTAGACTTTACTTAATTTTTGCAAATATTTAAAAACAGTAATTAACATTGCAATTTAGTTCAAAATTGCAGTGGTAAGTTTCAATTTATAATTATTACTATGTTAAACGTCTCTAAAATAATATGTTAAAAGCCTAAAGCAGTAAAATGAATGTCGCGCTTAAGCGGTAAGAAGAGGAAATTGTTATGTGTGTTACGTTGGGAATACTGAATGTGGTATTTCACACTTAGCGCGTATTGGTTCTGTGCGGAAAACAAGCAAATACGCACGATCTCGCACAAGCAAATTTGTATAGCCTTAGTAAAATTTAATATAATTCCCCAGGATATACACTGATTTATCACGTGTCAAAGCGTTGCGTATGCAAGGCCAGAACAAGGTATATCCTATCAATATGCGATGAATTTGAGGAACAGTTTTCTGTGCCGGTTGATTCAGATTAAGCACATGAGCTGCACGAGGACCAAACTAAATGCTGGAACAGACATTGGATGTGATCCAATGAGATATAAAAAGCGTGATGCCATTAACATTGTGTATTGCTCCTGTAGGATGCTGCAGCGGGCTCAGGAGACGGAATACATCAACATCAACTGCGTGGACCCGCTGGGCAGGTCCGCTCTGCTCATGGCAATCGACAACGAGAATCTGGAGATGGTGGAGCTGCTCATCGAGCACAAAGTGGAGACCAAGGACGCTCTGCTGCACGCCATCTCGGAGGAGTTCGTGGAAGCTGTGGAGGTGCTCCTGGACCATGAAGAAACGCTTCATCGGGAAGGAGAACCTCACGTGAGTTACGAGATAATATATTTCTTCTATGATTGAGGTGTGATACGGTATGTGCATGGGTGAGCAACTCGTCCTCTCAAAATATCAACACAACCTCAGTGCAGGTAGAACGGACTCTGTAATGTAGTGTCTGTATGCGGTTCTTGCAACACAAAAGTTTGCTCGCATCTGCAGTAAGTGGCGGCTCGTTTTAAGTGGAAAACAATATAATCCTCAGATCATTTCCCTTTACTGATGAGTCGAAAGAGAAAGATTTTTGTTATTAAGAAGAGAGGTAAAGCTTGTATTATGTTCTATTACACTTTCTTATGTATGCCATTTATAATAAGAAACTAGTGGCTTGTGCAGCAAATGCTGCAAACTAAGTTCATTAGACGTTCAAATAAACATTTTTCAGATTTATTTTCAATGAAGAATACCAGACATTCTGAAAGTTATTTGCTTCCATAATAATGAAAGATACTCTCTCTCGAGCCAATACTGAATAGAACCACGCATATAAATATCTACACCACACCGCCATTAAATATATGAAAAAGACCCAACTCCACTTGATTAATAACTATAAAAATATTTTATTTTTAATAATATTATTATCTTACGTAAGTTTTATAGCTTTCAGTAACATATACTAAGTACTATATAGCCGCCACTCAGTAAAATATAGAAATCAAAATCTAATTTAAGTTATTCTCTACATCTACTTACATAACCCCAAAACGTTTCACTTTCATATCATCAATATAGCATTAATATGTATAATTAATTAAAAATAGTCACATCATGGCATTAACTACAATAATATTTCATTTCTAATGGTAATAATGTCATCAAACCATCTCAAGTTTTGTAGTTTTTAATACCCAAAACACAGCTGTACCCAGAAAATTACACACCACAGAATCGAACCTGTAAATTATTTTTAGTAAGTTAAGATTTTAATAAACAATTAATTTGAGCTCTAAATATGTCAGCATTCTTACAGATCATGGCCTTCGTGTAATATTGTTTACTGTAGTGTGTGTTTTGTTTTATTCTGAAATACAATTAGCTAGTTCTCAAAACAGATGGATTTTGTAAAATAGGAAAATTATGTTGAAAAATTGACATTTCACTGAAACTACTATTTTTCTGAAAAACTTTGAGTTCCAAGCTTCAAAATGAGGGGTCATTTATTAAAATCCGTTCAGCATTTTTCCCGCAATTTCCATTACCAGTTCAAATTATGTATGTGTATATAGTGTGTAATAATAGTGTAATAATAAATAGTGTAATAATAAATAAGTGTTGCAGCTATATTTGTTGTATCTTGAAAAGATAGTATTTAGTTTGTGTTTCCAGTACTAAACTAATTTACAAAGCTAGGAAATAATATAATTTTGTTATGTGTGCTTGGATACAGTCTGTCTAAAATTACTATAATTATTGTACCATGCGTCATTCTGAAATTCAAATAATAGAATAGATATCACGATCACCTGCATGAGCCACCAGAGCGCACCGTGGCAGTGAACTGCTTTTGCAGCGAAACTACAAACAACTTGTAACTGCTGCGGCTGGCTCCGTCTGTCTTTCTCTCTTTCAATGTTTTTTTAGCACTTTGTGAGCTCGAGTTACCCATCCATGGGTGCTTTCACGACGTAGTTTAAACTTTTGATATTTCAGGCTTTCAGTGATCGAGTTGTGATATGACTTAATAAAAAATTACAAGAGGGGAGACTTTCAAGATGAATGGTATGGGATATCTGTTTAGTCAATTCATGTAATTTTTATGAAAACAAAATTTTTTAAACGGTTTCTCCTCAGTCTTGTTTGAGATAGACAAGGATAATAAAAATAACAGAGTAAGCGAACACTCCAGGTCTTTATCAGAGTAGAACCTCTAGTACAGCCGTGGCGAGAATGCGACTCGCGAGGACATTGTGGCTCGCAGTGAATGCTATTAATTTATCTTGTTTCTAACTTTCCCAACCCCCACCCTCTCACTCACTAGAGTCAAACTCCGTTCCATTTGTATTTGTCTCTGACCTGCGAGTGGCATATGTCTCTCTCGAAACCATGTACCTCTACAAAAACGAAAGTTTCAAATAGGATGGGAGGACGCATTTTTTTTTTTTTTTTTTTGCTGTCAATATGATGAGAATATTAAATGTATGATTTGTTCACGAGTATTATGAGGAAAATGGTTGCATAACATAAAACGGCATTATACTACATGTTACTCATTAAACATTAAAATGTAGGTGTTAATAATAATAATAATAATAATAATAATAATAATAATAATAATAATAATAATAATAATAATAATAATATCATCTTCATCATCTCCTCTGTACGTCGACCCTTTTCAGCAGATGTACGAATAATGCGGTAAACTCTTCAATTTGAACTCATTAATTTACTATGTGATGTCAAATGAAAGCTAGATGTAAGGACTTGACAAATGTTTAACTTTCAAATCTTTGCCAAAAAATAAATGTCCGAAGCTTCGTTCTTTCGCTTGCTCTGTTGAAGCCATGTTCGCTACAACTTACGTTTGTGAAAAATTATTTTCAACAATGAAAATAGTAAAAACCAAATTTAGATCACGACTGACAGACAAATACCTTCGTGATCAACTATGACTGGCAGTAAGTGACATAATTCCTGATTTTGAAACTTTGTCGCAGAGACATTCTGAAGACAGTTAATTTTAGGTTGTGATATTGTTCATTTCTTTCTTCGTTACACGTACTAAACATTAGTTAAAATTATATTTAAGCGCTTGACATAAGGAAAATGAAAATCCATTAATAAGTCAGACAGTTGCTTCACTTCCCCTTCGGGTGTCCGCCTCCCTCCATAGGTGCTATTGTTGGTGACTGGTAAATCCGGCCCTGTAACGAATTTCACCCACTCCACTTCTAACAGTCCGCACGCTGTCAACAAACACATGACAAATAGAGGTAGAGGGTAGAGAAGAGACTGCCCTGCTACTGCTACTATTGATAAAGAAAACATATTACTCACCGGTGAATCATGTTGTTGCTTCAATTATATTAGCCTCAAAAACCGTTTTAGCTGTATTTGATAACAGCCATCCCATTAAACTGAACACATTAACCTGTTCAAATATTTTATTTACTATTACATATTACTTGCTTATTTTCTTTTACAAAAAAAGGGCGCTCTTAAAAAACAGCACTATATGAACGGTTGGATACACTTAAATGAATCACACGAGAAATGCCGAAATTCAAACATTAACCAAAATGACATATTGCAAGAAAGGGACGAATTCACATTGCATATTTCTGACAACAAAATCAGAAGGAAAATAAGTTTGAAAAGATTTCTGGTAAATTACTACGTACATTAGTTCGCCGAAATTAACTATTTCATCAAACATTTGTGACGGATGGTAATTAAAACATTATTGTAAACTTAGGACTGCAGTGTCCTAAATGTAATATTATATCAAATAGCAAATACACATTAAAGCGATCTGAGGGTATTCTGAAAATGACTATAACTACATCTAAATAGTAAATACTAGTTCGCTATTATGAAGTTTAATTAGTAACGGGAAAACGTTATGCCTATCCAGTCGCAGTCCTTTCAACAGCTGTAAATGAATTAACATACTCCTTTAATAAATTGCGAGTTAATCACACTCTTCAGTAATTTCAAAATTATTTCGATAAGCTAACTGCAAATTAAGAGAAAGTCCTAGCCAGCACTTTGCTGTAAAAATAGAATAAAATAATACTTTTAAGAAGTCGCGTTGTGAAAGTAGCTAGCAATAAATTTTCACAAGAAAGAAGTGTGGGGTCCGCAGTTACGACAACGTGTGCTTCCCAACTAGGCAGTCCGTGGTTCCAATCCTGACATGGATTGAAATTTATCTCTATGCCACAGGACTCGGTAGGTCTTGCACTTGTACTGTAACGTCTCCACGATGGTCCTGCATTGTGAGAGATATGACATCCCCTACATCTCGTTGGCTTGTTGAGTGAGAGATAAGGCGGAGATAAAACAAGACAAAGAAAGAAATTGTGTACGAAGATCTGCCGAAGGATAGCGAGGCTCCCTCGAATTATTAAGAAATGGACAAAGGGCTAAAGTAACGAAGAAGTTCATTACGCGTCATCATCAGTAATTATCAAATCAGGCTTGGCATTGAAATCAGGTCCCCGCTTTCAAACTAGGCAGAGGGAGTCGGATGTTAACATCAAGGCGACATTTATTATAACTAAAAACTTGAAACAATTATAAAGAAGAACACACTAACTAAACTAAATTGTTATAACAAAAATTAAAGAGCTACTAATATATTACAGAACGCGAAAGCGAAATATCATCAAACCAAATGTTTTCAACACGTACAACACACAGGCAGGCAAGATTGAGGATCTGACCACCTGACAACCATAAATTGACTTACAAACTCTTGCTACTGAAGCGTGTGGTGGGTGGGGAGCAATTTTCACCCCTAACCTCTCCAAGTTCTAGGGTCGGATTTAACAGTCACTAACATATGCACATTGCAGGTTACACAGTGGCTCGGCGCACAACTACATTTTCGCCACCGCTGCTCTAGTACAAGCATGGGCATAAGGGAGGGGAGGTATAAGCGATCGAGTTCATTTCTTCCACAATATTTCGGACGTAGCTGCTGTGTTTACATCAACGGGTAGCTACGTGAGCTTGGCCTCTCTTCCGCTTATAGATGCGGCATGTCATTACCAGAGGCGGCTCCTCAGGGCAGGCAGGGTAGGCTAAGCCTACCTCAACACATTTAGAAAAACCTAAAAGTGGATATTTATTAACTACCCCAACACATTTGGAAAACCTTATATAATTATATACTCTTGTCTAGATGCTTAGAAATTCTTCAATTAACTATGAATGGGATTTTTTGAGGGTTAGTTGGACGTTGCTTACTACTGGCAGTTCGATTTATGCGACAAGAATACACTGGACAGATCACGATGCGTCAGAAGTTAGGCAGAAGCGAAGTTAGCCGACCTTCCACGTAACTTCAAAGCTGGCCCTGGAGTAAGCATTAAAAGAGATCGCTATTCTAAATGCCTTCTTAGCGCATGCGTTCTATGCTTAAGCCAGCGCGCTAGAATTCTGCCTGCCCTAACGAGAACCCACGAGCATTATCGAACACCTACGATTTGCGAAATTTCTGTTTGAAAGTTTCACGAGTTGGAACGTAGATTGTTACGAGTAGTATAACAGTGTGTTTTAAAAGATGTTTTTTTTAACAGTGTATTTTAGAAAATGTGATTTTTGCAAGTACGTACTGTATATTAATGTTACGTATATTCGGTGATTTATAGTTAATGTAAGTGATAACAATAATATTATATTATGACTGATATAATAAGTAAACTGTTACGTTGTCCGTTTTCGCGTCGTAATGACATTGAAAAGAGAAGTATTTTGGACAATGGACGACCCACTCCTGCATTAAGCTCTATTGTTCATAAAGTCAATGCTAAAGGTGCAAGAAAATGTAATCCTTCATGGTATGAAACACTATGAAATGGAAATATAAAAAATTGGAGGTTTATCTTTCGAAAAGGTGGAAAAATTCAAATATCTTGGAGCAACAGTAACAAATATAAATGATACTCGGGAGGAAATTAAACACAGAATAAATATGGGAAATGCCTGTTATTATTCGATTGAGAAGCTTTTGTCATCCAGTTTGCTGTCAAAAAATCTGAAAGTTAGAATTTATAAAACAGTTATATTACCGGTTGTTCTGTATGGCAGTGAAACTTGGACTCTCACTTTGAGAGAGGAACATAGGTTAAGGGTGTTTGAGAATAAGGTTCTTAGGAAAATATTTGGGGCTAAGAGGGATGAAGTTACAGGAGAATGGAGAAAGTTACATAATGCAGAACTGCACGCATTGTATTCTTCACCTGACATAATTAGGAACATTAAATCCAGACGTTTGAAATGGGCAGGGTATGTAGCACGTATGGGCGAATCCAGAAATGCATATAGTATGTTAGTTGGGAGGCCGGAGGAAAAAAGACATTTGGGGAGGTCGAGACGTAGATGGGAGGATAATGTTAAAATGGATTTTAGGGAGGTGGGATATGATGATAGAGACTGGATTAATCTTGCACAGTGTAGGGACCGATGGCGGGCTTACGTGAGGGCGGCAATGAACCTGCGGATTCTTTAAAAGCCATTTGTAAGTAAGTAAGTATGGTATGAAACACATAAATGGCTAACAGGAAGTGAAGTTAAAGCTAAGCTGTAGGTGGTCACGTTTGTTATTGTAATCTAAAGAAGGTACTTGGAATCAGATCATATTTGTAACTCGGTAAGTCTAAAGAGACTTGAAAAGAATTTGAATCCAATTTCGGAAATGTTGTCTGAACAACAAGGGTTGCAAGACAACAGTATAACAATAAACTAGAAAAAACCGACAAATTATGAGACGGCTCATTGATGTAACAGTATTGTTATATAAGCAAGAGTTAAGTTTTCGGGGGGCATGATGAAAGCGAGCTGTCATTGAATCGCGGGAATTACGAAAAAATGTTCTGTAAATTTTGCCTACCCTGGACATTTGACTACGAGCCGCCACTGGTCATTACATTAAACACTTCAAATCAGGTCAAATACATAATACAGGCATTCATATGGTCACTATGGCTTAGCACTCATAAATAATCACTTATAAGCTGCAGATCACCTATACTGTTTGGTCAGAATGAGTCTGTCTATATAGGATGTAAGTAAAATAATCTTGCAAATTGAAGAGACACGTAAATGAATAGAAAACCTATATTAAATTTTGTGATTAAATGCACGGTTAATCAGAAAATTAATTTTGAAGTGATGATTGAGAAAAATAGAGAATACAATATCTCAACTTATATTGCCTTTATTGATTATAATAAAGCTTTTGACACTGTTAATCGTCAAAAATTATGGGAAGTATTGAGATCTAAAGGAATATCATCATCTAATAAGGGTAATACAAGGCTTATATAGTAACACTAAAATTAGAATTAAACTAAAGAATGGAATAAGAAAAGAAGGCAAAGAAATAACACGAGGTGTTCGACAAGGGTGTTCTTTATCACCTGTTTTATTTAATTTATACACTGACGACGTCACCAGAAGGTGGCTATTACATATGGAAACAATTTTTAACAGAACCAATATACCTCTAAATACAATATTGTTTGCCAATGATCAGGCTTTATTTACAACTACAGAAGATGACCTCCAACGAGCTTTGTTTAAACTGAACAGCACCGCAAAAGAATATGATCTTCAAATATCTACTAAAAAGACTAAAGTGATGGGTTTTAAGGGAACAACCTCATTAAGAACAAAAATAATTACTAGTAATGAAATCATAGAGCAAGTGAATTGTTTTAATTACCTAGGTTGCATGATATCATATGAACATATTAACGACATAGATAGGAAGCTCTCTAAAGTGGACGGACACTGGAAAGTTTTCTTTTCTCAATCGTACTATCAGGGACTGGAATGCTTTACCTGCAGACTTACTAAAGACTTTACCAACAACCAAAAATGTATTTAAAAATAGGCTTAAGTACTTTAATAATAGATGGTAATTATACACAGTATTTAAAGGGTATAAGTGATATGTTGTTATTGAAGTGCTGTATTAGTGAAGAATTATGTTGTGTCAGTGAAGTGTGTTGTGTCAGTGAAGTGTGTAGTGTAAGTGAAACGTGTTCCTGTCAGTGAAGCTTTATAGTTTATAGTGGTAGTGCAAAGTATTTGAACAGTGAAATGTTTTTAAAGTGTTAGTGAAATCAGGATAGAATCAGTAAAATGTGTTGTAGTTCCAGTGCAGTGAGTGAGTTGACAGCGAAATGAGTGTAATGTTGAAAGGTACTTGTGCAGATATGAACATATCATACTCGTGGGTTTTAGTTCGATCTTAGGTTTAAGACACAAATTAGATTTATTTCAAATGTTATTTTAAGTGATCGTTTAATTTAATTTAGGATATCCCCTGTTATTATTATTATTATTATTATTATTATTATTATTATTATTATTATTATTATAGATTATTGTTAGTATTAATTATTAGTATTATTATTAATTGTATTTTAATTAATAAGTTTATTATTGTCATAATTGAGTATAATTAGTTACCATTGCCACCGGGTATATACCCGGCGGCAATAAATACATACACATACATACATAAATTCCAGCAGTTAATTGGCACGATAAAAAGAACACTAAAGAAGAAAGTTAGGACCGACACAATTTTAAAATTTTACAAAACAATGGCAATTCCAACATTAACCTATGGATCAGAAACATTGTGTATGACAGCTCAACAAATGAAGAGAGTAGAAGCAGCTGAAATGAGACAGCTAAAGCCAATAGCAGGATATACAGTAGCTTATTGGACCACAAACGAAATGAAGACATAAGACAGAAACTAAATATGCCAAATATTATAGAAACGATCACAGAATATAGGAATAAATGGCATGAACATATATCTAGGATGGAACCAACCCGCATTCCATACCGACTACACCGTTACAAACCGGAAGGGAGAAGACGAATCGGACGCCCTAGAAAACGCTGGAAAGACCAATTTTAATATTGCTATGGAGACGAAACAGGCCAATGGGCCTAAATCGTATTGTTGATGATGATGATGAATTTTGAAGTTTCAGCAGTCCGACAACATCGTCGCTAACACACTCTTCTCGTGATACAGATGTAAGATGTCAACGAACTCGTGTGTCTCGCTAGATGAGCTGTTCTCTGGCGCTGTGTTGCAACCAACTCGCAGCGTGCACTGGCTGAAATTGGAAGTTTTAAAAATTGAAATTATGCGAAAACCGTACACACTATTGAAATACGCCAGAGGGATAAATTTTTCTTTACTAATTTTCCTACCGATATGGGTAAAAACCACGATCCTACTCGCAATAGTTACCGAATAAGAGTTTGTTAAACATTTGAGAAAGAATATTTTTAATGAAAAAAAAAAACTATTAACTTTCCATCAATATATTACAGTTTTTTGTTACATGCAACATGATCTATTCGCTCTGAAAATCTTCAAGGCTATTTCACTTCCACTCTGTATTAGGATGAGTACTGTTACTGCACAAACATAAAGCAGTTACGAAATGATAGACGTGTACGCGCAATATTTTTCATCAGGTTTATTTTAGAAAATAAAATTGTTTACAGACATACATGGATTCGAAGATTGCCAGCATCTGAGTTGCGAAACTACGTAAATTAGGATACTTGTCATTAGGTAATAATTCATACAATCCCTTACCGGTTTTTCCTGACATATGAAAAAGGATATTGTTCTCTGTGACTCGCCTATAGCCTATATTTTTGAAATGAGGTAAATTGATCGGATTACATTTTCAACTATGGTGATTGTGGTTTGCCTTTTCCATTAACAAATTATTCCCATATATTCCTGAAAACTTACTCACTATTTGGGACGCTCAGCGCACAAATGGCCCAACCCATAAATTTCCTTATTGAGTTTATTGCTTTAAAGAGCTCCTCATATTGTTCTTTTCGAAGTGTAGATAGGCCTAATCATCATTTTCAGTTTTTACATGATATTTCAACACACATTTCATTTTTGTACCGTATTTCACGCACTGTTGCGAAGAGGTAAATTGGAAATATAATTTCGCGGGTTGGGCCATTTGTGCACTAAGCATCTCATTTCAATCTGCACAACAAATTGCATATAATGATGACCCAATGTACTTTCTCATATCTCTGTGCTCACAGATTTTCTTCTTAAATAACAAAGTTTTAGTATAATTTTATTATATGGTTTATATTAGGCTATGTTTTTTTTTTTTTAAGTTGCAAGTAATATACTTGTGTGTCTCACAAGATCATTATTACTTACCATTAGCAAAAACCAAATAGTTCTTGTTCACTTATATTTAAAAATAATTGTTATTGCACTTAAAATACATATAACATAGTGCCCTTCTAATATTTTGGTGAAATAATTCTGTTTCAATTCTCTTAAAATTTAAAAGTCAATTTAAGAATATTAGAAGCGGGTTTACACAGAAAATAAAGCCACCATTGGAATCAACGGAGATTCACTTGAAAAAGATATACAGTAAAACCTGTTCAAGACGGAAGTGTCATGGTCCTAATTTTTTCCGTTGTGGACAGGTTTCCGTATTATTCAGGTGTGAAATTAAAAAGGAATATTTTATCATTTGTATAGGTACATGAAAAACAAAATGGCATGACGCAAACTGCAAGAAGTACAAAATATTATGTTTAACACTACTCACATTAAATCAGCTTTCTGTCGCTTATTCCGTTGGTGAATCATCTTCATTAAAATCTCATTTTTTGTACAAATAGTATCATACCTTACTCATTAGTCATTCTACTAAAGTTTACTAATCTCATTGAATTTAATATCTAACACTATACTATAATACTGCCTAGTCAACAGGGTAATAAAATTTATGACCGACAGGCCAACACACCCTCGTACCCTCTAAAATTTTGCAAATGAAACTTTTTATCTTAGTGACCTACATATTTCGTATATTCCTTGAAATTACACGCTGTTTCGATATATAGTTTACATTTAAGCAGTGTACCCAAAATATTATTTCCGTTTTGAACAGTAGCAGGCAGTTTCCATTTCCGTGTTGTACAGTTTTCGTTTTATTCAGGAAAAATTACACATAATACATACGAATTTCGACGGGTCCAATAAATAGTTCCGAAATAGACAGAATTCCGAATTATTCAGGTTCCGATTTCAACAGGTTTGACTGTATAACTTCAAATTCGATAATTTGACAATTAACCTCCCTATTCTCAATTATTACAACTTACTTACAAATGCCTTTAAGAGAACCCGGAGGTTCATTGCCGCCCTCACATAAGCCCGACATCGGTCCCTATCCCGAGCAGATTAATCCATCATATAATTCTCAATTCTTCAATTTCGAAAGATTAACTCTTCATACTTTCGAATTGATTGTAAATTTGATCAATGAGGAAATAAGTATGAAACACTCCAATACAGAAACAATATCACACTACAACAAAGACTGTGCGAGAACAATTAACTTTTCTGTATCTGTTTCCACATTGGTTCAAGCCGATAGATGATTCATAATTACATTAACACTAGTGGTTTGTGCAGCCAATTCAATGCTGAAAACTAAGTTCATTAGACGTTCAAATGAAAATTTTTCAGATTTATTTTCAATGAAAAATACCAGACATTTTGAAAGTTATTTGCTTCCATAATAATGAAACATACTCCCTCTGAATGGTTTTTATGCAAAATACTTTTTCTTGAACCTATGTATCTTGATATTCAACGCGAAAACGCAAGTAACAATGTCAGGGCGATCAGTGACTTTTCATGTAGGAGTAAAGCAATAGCTATTTCAGGTCATTGTGGATTGTAAAAGTCAGGTTTGCTATGTTTTCGAACAATAGACATGGCATTTTGGTTTAGCTGCTAAATATAGAGCTTGAAATTTAGAGGGTAAAATCATTTTATCCTGCTAAGAGATCTTGCTGAAATGATCGAGAGACTACAAATTTTGTAGGCCTCTTATTTTATCAGTAAGTAATACCGTCTTTCCTTAGGAACTGTAAGTTTTGTTCTCTCTCGAGCCAATACCGAAGAGAATGACGCATATAAATTCTACACCACACCGCCATTAAGTGTATGAAAAGACCTAACCCCATTTGATTAATATCTATAAAAATATTTGATTTTTAATAACAATAATATTATCTTACGTAAGATTTGTAGTTTTATATATATAATAGCCGCCACTCAGTAAATTATAGAAATGAAGTTCTAATTTAACACATTCTCTATATAAACCCCAAAACGTTTCACTTTCATATCATCAGTATAGCATTAATATGTATAATTAATGAAAAATAGTCACATCATGGCATTAACTGCAATGAAATTTCATTTATAATGGTAATAATGCTACCAAACCACTTCAAGTTTTGTAGATTTCAATATCCAATACACAGCTATACTCAGAAAATTACGTACCGCAGAATCAGGCCTGGAAATTATTTTTAGTAGGCCTAAGTCTTTAAGTTTTTAATAACCAATTGAATTTGAACTCTAAATAATATGTCAGCAATCCTGCAGGTCATGGCCTTCGTGTAATAGCTATTGTTTATTGTAGTGTGTGTTTTGTTTTATTCTGAAATCACGGCCGTGCTGAAATGCAATTAGTTCTCAAAACTGATGGAAGATGGATTTTGGAAAATAGGAAAATAATGTAGGAAAATCGATATTTCACTGAAAACTACTATTTTTCTGAAAAACGGTGGGTTCCAAGCTTCAAAATGACGGGTCATTTATTAAGATCCGTTCAGCCGTTTTCCCGTAATTTCCATTAACACTTCAAATTATATATAAACTAGTGGCTTGTGCTGCAAATGCTGCTGCAAACTAAGTTCGTTAGACGTTCAAATAAAAATTTTTCAGATTTATTTTCAATGAAGAATATTTGTCTTTTTGATAGTTATTTGCTTCCATAATAATGAACCATACTCCCTCTGAATGGATTTTTTTAGGCCAAATACTTTTTCTTGAACCTATCCAACTTCAGTTTTTGAGTTTCAACGCGAAAACGCAAGTATCAATGTCAGGACGATAGCAGTAGATATTTCAAGTCATTGTGGATTATAGGCAAAAGTTAAAAAAATGTTTGCTAAGCTTTTGAACAATAGCATTTTCGTATAGCTGCTGCATGTAAAACTTTAAATGTAGAGCGTAAAATCATTTTATCCTACTAAGAGATCTTGCTGAAATGATCTGGAGAATACAAAATTTTCTAGGCCTCTTATTTTATCAGTAAGTAATACCTTTTTATCTTTCCTTAGGAACTGTAATTTTGGCGCTCTCTCGAGCCAATACTGAAGACAATGACACATATCAATATCTACACTACACTGCCGTTAAGTATATGAAAAAGACCCAACCCCACTGGTTTAATAAGTATACGAATATTTGATTTTTAATAAAAATATTATTATCTTACTTAAGTTTTGTAGTTATATATAGCAGTCACTCAGTAAATTATAGAAATGAAGATCTAAATTAAGATATTCTCTACATTTACTTACATAACCTCACAACGTTTCACTTTCACGTAATCAATATAGCATCAATATTATGTACAATTAATGAAGAATAGATGCACCATCATATTAACTACAATAATATTTAATTCCTAATGGTAATAATGTCATCAAACCACCTCAAGTTTCGTAGATTTGAATATCCAATACACAGCTGTACTCAGAAAATTATTCACTGCAGAATCAGTTTTTAATAACAAATTGAATTGAGCTCTAAATATGTCGGCAATCCTGCAGGTCATGGCCTTCGTGTAATAGCCTATTGTTTATTGTAGTGTGTGTTTTGTTCTGAAATTCAATCAAGTCAGCCGTGATTCTCAAAACTGACAACAGATGGATTTTGGAAAATAAGAAAATTATGTAGGAAAATTGACATTTCACTGAAAACTACTACTTTTCCGAAAAACTTTGAATGCCAGGCATGAAAATGAGGGGTCACTCATTAAAATCCGTTCAGCCGTTTTCCCGTAATTTCCATTACCAGTTCAAATTATATATATATATATATATAGATATGTTACACTAGAAAATAAATTATGGACAGAAGCTGACAGGTCGAAGAGGCATGCGCACAATAAAGTACTTTTGCAAAGAGCAATGGTCTCGCTATATGTAACGAGCAAAATGCTTTTTGCTTAATCGTGAAAAAATTGAGTATGATATAACTTTTCTCTTTTTCCATCACTAGCTGTGCGCCAGTAATATCTTAAACCACACAAAGGCATGTTGGGTCACGTTTCAACAAATGCAGCTTCTGTACCGGCCTCACACAGTAACTAAAATAACCAAGTTCCCCATAAAATTGTGTAAATAAAATGCTCCGTTTTACGAACCCACAGTTGCAGAGTGCGGTTGCAGTGAGCTATGAGCGTGATGGCCCTCAGAAAGAATACACATTTCATTGAGAGGAATGGTCGTTGGCCAGTATCTACAGCTCTTTTCTTTGCTCTGACTAATGTATTTTCTGTTCCTGTAAATAATTATCTTCGAAAGTATGATCCAACTGGGATATTATAACTTTCTATCCGTGAGGTATATCTGCCAACTATAATTGAACAACTATCGAGAAAGCAAGACTAACAGCGCCTGCAAAGCCGAAAACCCGCACGACAATGTTGCCTACGTTGCATCATTGACGTAAAGACTGCTTGTGAGTGTTTCAAGACTTCGGGACTTATCAATTCTCGAACGTCAAGCAGCCTTGAATGGCCACAGTTGTTTATACTAGACTGAACTTTTATCTAATTTGGCAACTGTTATATGTATAAACAATCAAGTAGCCTATTTGAATCATCATCTCTACCTTTCAGTGTATAATCTTTATTTAATTACTAGGCTCTTATTAAAAGCCCAGGAATTTTCTTTTCGTATGTTTGAGATCAAGAGTGTACAATCTCAAGTAAAAAAAATATATATTAACGCTTTATTTAACGTTATGTTTCATGTTTCTTAGAAATGCAAATTTATTGAGAATTGTTTTTTTTTTTTTTATATAACCATAGGTAACATCATATAATAGAACCAGAACATTTTGATAACTAAGATACTGTTCTGTTTTGTCTTTTTGTCTCATTTAAAACATTTATAATGTTATTTATTTCAATGATGTATGTTATTCAAAGTTACGAAATCTTTCCACGCCGACCAAATGCTATTTCGAGAATGATGAGCGAAACTCGAAGCGCACGAGAATGACGAAACGAGATTCGAAAGACAAATGCAACGAACACAGTGAGCAGAGCGGCAGTTAATTTTGTTCATCTCTACTGCCAACCTTCCGAATTAATCGGGAGTTTCCAGATTTTTAACCTGTATCCCGATTTTCCGAAATCGTATGTCATTCTCCCGAATTTTCCGCGTGTTCGCTTTTTGTGTGACGAAATCCATGCCATTGGTTGCTGGCCATGATGGAAAACTTAAGCTCTTGTTCTGACAACATATTAGTGTCTCTCACCCAGGTAAAATATTTGCGAACGGCCCAGAAATGAGCATCCCAGTCGACAACGTGGAACTTGGAAGCATTATGGTTACGTTGCAGCAAGGCAATAAGGGAGGGTTGGGAAAAGGGGTGGGTTTATAAACTGCAGAGATGGCTGCATCATATAGGAATGGGATGGGTGTGGGAGAAAGGAGAGAATAACAGGAGGAATGTATGGCGTAATGTGAAGATACGCTTAATTGATATCGAGAGGCAAGAGATTGAGCTCCAATGTTCGGAAAAGTCCTCACAACATTTACAATCAGATCTCATGCTTAACTGGGGGAGGCGTGACTACATAAATTCTTGTAACAAAGACAGCAGAGCAGGTTTAGAGTGGCTAAGATTGGGGGCATGGAAGGGTAATAAAATTGTCAACGAAGAAGGGGAGCATCTTTGTCCGCTTTGCAAAGGAAAGGACTCCTATAAACATATTTTATTACAGTGTGTCGAATTGGAACATGTACGGAGAAAATATCTACCACCCTCGATGCTAAGTCAGAATAGGAGTTCGCTTGCATGTCTTGACCTCATGGGGAACAGAGAATGGGAACAAAAGACTGGATTGTTCCTCTTGAAGGCGAGAAAGAGTAGAACTTCAGCTGTTGAAGTTTGTGACGCGAACTGAGAAAGGGATAATAGTATCCACCCAACTGTACACGTTTATGTCTTTTAGGTTAGGATATATTATATAATGTGTTTTATTGTGCCATTTCCATTTTAATATGTGTTCTTTTAGAGAGGAGTTGGATGCAATCATAGGTGCGGGGGAGAAACTACAAAGGAGGTCTTGTTTGGGTACAAAGCACGTACGGTCAGAAGACCCGTGCATTGGATTTTAGAGAAAATTATGATAATATAAAATCTGTATGTATAATATTACACAATAAATCCATCTATCTATTTAATCTAATTTCAAGTTTTCTAGTTTTGTGTAATTGCGGTGTAGAAGACAAGATGAAGACGATGTCACTGAAAAAAATCCAAAACAAGTAAAAAGTGTGAAGTATTATAAAGAAGTATATGCCGTGGAATTGCAGTGCATAACCAAATCAAAGAAAAGTACCACTTTCACTTTTTGTGCAATCTGCCGGTGTGATTTAAGTGTGTCTCATGGTGGTAAAGGCGACATTATTACGCACTTAAAAATTGTAAAACATAAAGACATTGTTCGCTGTGAAGAACAGAATCGTAAAATCGGCAATAATAGTATCATACGTGCGGAGTGTTTGTTCACGTCATTCATAGTGGAAGAATCTGCCAACGACCCTTCCAAGATGTCGAAGTACTCTTGGAAGTGTTCTTAAGGAATGAATCCTGGCAGAGATATTGCGGAAGGTTGGGAACCCAGGATCGGTTGCGGAGAGGATGGCGAAGAACTGAATATGCCTATGGAATGAAATTAAGAAGATGAATGATATGAAATCTAAATTCTTTTTCTACACGGGAGGGGAATTGAATCAACAATGAAAATGTTGACATTTTTCCTAACTGTGGAAAACCACGGAAAAATCACAGTCGGGTTGATCGGTCCGGGAATGGAATCACGGACATCCTGAATGCGAGTCCCATACGGATTTGAATCAACATGTTGTTCCTCTTACTAAACAGGGACATCCACGCTCATTATACTACTGGGTGTTCATTTCAAAGTGTGTCATGACGTCACTGTTATGAGTCAGCGACTTGAAGCGAGTTTCAGCTTTTATGTCAGAGAAGTTGCCTATTAATCAAGGTGTTCAATCTGAACTTGAGAACGTGTACTGTATAACTTGAACGTCATAGCAACAGATGGCGGTCTGTACGGTCTATGTGCTACCATAACCTCTTTCGAACTGTGTATTTGTTATCATCGGTTGCGTACCACAACATTCCACAACACAAATCAAATGCTCCGTGTCCATGTTGACAGTCGAAGTTAATGTCAACAAATACGTAAGTAATCGTCTTAACCCTCTCTCCATATCCCGACAGTAAGAAAAAACTCACCTCAGTACGTGTTTCCAAACAGTTTACATTCCTGCCACTACCGGCGTTACCGTACGTATCGGTAAGTACTCTTCAGAATGAATGCCGTACTTGCCAGGCAACTTCTCTGGTACTTGGGTAATACGGCTCTGCGGAAGTGTAGGAAGACTGAACTCTCTGGGCTCAACGGCTAGCCTCATGACGGCATACGGCGAGCCATGACACACTTTGAACTGAACACCCAGTAGTGGCAACTAGTATCAGTGGGGTTCTCAATATGGAGCTCCTCCTTTATTGATCCTTACTCAAATGGACGTCTACGAAATGGAACAAACAGGTTTATTTATACACCAATGACAGCCTCACTACTTCTATTCTCTATTGCTCTCAGCCGAGATTGAAGCCGTATACCGTAAGTTCAGGGACCAGCACGGTAATCACTAGCTCTCTGAGGTCGATACTTCGAATATGTTACCAGACTGAATAAGGTTCCAGTCACTAGTAGCATCATTTTCATGCAAAGCCCTATAAAGCCAGCTTATCTTTCTATGTCACTGCATCGAAAAGTGATGTAGAATATTTTCTCCACATTTCAACTGATGGCGATATAAAAATCCAACGTCAGGCGTTCTTCCTAGAGACATGAATTTGCAACGAGCTTGCACACAAAACCCACAAAAATTTTGCCATTTATGAAAAGTTGTTCATTTACAGATAGTTTCATTCTAAAATTGATATATCTGATTTGCGTATTCCACTTCTTATTAGACATATGCATCTTCATTACACAACTTTTAACATTGTATCACTTCGGAATATGTATGGTAAGACTTTCCTGTGTTAAATTTCAACGTACCTCGTTTACATGTTTCGACCTATTTATGGATCATCTTCAGAACTGGTCGTTGTTGATCTTGGCGCCACTTGTTCTGTTTCCTGTGAGGGTGTGTTCCTGTAGTATAGTGTAGAGTCAAAGAGTGTGTGTGTTTTGAAGTTGAGTTGTGGGTTGAGTATTTCGTTGGGGTGTTTCTCAACACACAAACAAACAAATACAACCATACAGGCGTATACAAA
>JAJSOF020000015.1:127874541-128099541 GCA_025594305.2 Periplaneta americana | reverse complement strand
ATAAGTTTTTAATGTGTTATAGACTAATTATTAAACCCATGTTTTTACTTCAAATTTTCAAAATCATCCTACATAGTATTCAAAACTGCATGTCCTTGACCTACAAAATACAGGAATAATCGTGATACTACTGCAATCATATTATATCATCTTATCAAACATTGCATTTGATCTTTCTGTAACTAGAGAAAAAAATTTCGAGGAATTCAATCTCGACAATCCCTTCCCTATGGAAAAAAACACATTGGTGGCTGCGTATCCTGTTCTTGTTTAGGATCATGAATATTAAATTTACTCTAATCTATATTCTGCATACTGCAGATTTCCCCATCCATCTCTTAAGGGGAATCGCTCAGTATTATACAAGTTTACGCTATTATTTATTGTATATTAAATTAAATTATGAGGTAAGAAAATACTGAATTATATTAAATTATAGTCTACTAGGTTATACAAAATAATTATAAATATAATTTTGGCACACACAGAAACCAACAAGTGGGAGAACATAATCACCTGTAGCATATGACATAATATAGCTCTACAACATATTATGCCGCATGGAACGCTCCTGCCATCTAACGGTAAAACTTGGCATAAGATATCCCCATTGCAGCGCATGCTGACGACCGCTGATATATGGTATTGTTTTAACATCCTATATTCTGAGGTGCTCCAGTGATTGCTATTAGCAAAGCTCGGAACTTGGGGACTTGTGTCGTGTGCATGAGTAAGGTTACAGGTACAACGTACACAAAGCTCACGCTGCAAGTGCTCAGGGACAGTCGTGTGTACTAAGAAAGTGGCCACAACTAATGACAGGAAGACGGACGAAGAAACTGTTATGTCGAAGCCAATGACATTCAGAGAATTATAGGTAAACGGTCTATTTGAGGAATTAGAAAATACGTGTTATTCGAATGGGTATTATAGAAGTTTGAAAATACATTTTTTTTTTTTTTATTTTAGATACAGAATTTCGTGGAGAATTCGGAAGAGATACATAATTTTTTTCGAATGGAGAGTTTATATTTTGTAAGTTGTGCCACACACAAACTAGAGGCTGGAAACGGAATTCATTGAAAGACATTGCAGTCCCTCAAATTGGAGAAAAATCTGTCCATAGCCACGGATCGAAACGTAGAGGGGCTTGCCCTAGTAGTGACACACTAATTGAAAAATATTTTCGTGAAAAACTTAGGATATACTTATCTTTCTCAGATACGAGATCAGCTAGCAACTGCTGAAAATGGAACAGAAAACAGTAACAGTGAAAAAATTCAGTATTTTAAGTCTACTACCGAAAAATCTTCGAATGTAGGTAGTCATACACTGTAATAAAATGTACACAGCAGAACAGTAAATTTGATATATTTCTCATGTTTATTTTTATTATATATATGCTATGAAATTACGTGTTTCAACCTACCATAATATTATAAATATGTTGTTGCAGCCAGAAACAACTTTTGTAGCAGACCTGACAGTACCTCCGTGCTGGAAGCGGGAGTTTGTTGACATTGAAGTCCGGTCGCTTAGTCACGTGCAAAGACACAAGTCCCCAAGTTCCGAGCTTTGGCTATTAGTCTGACGTTCGCTGATTCAAATCCTGCCAAGGACAATGTATTTCAAGGGATAATAAAAACTTTATCGTGCGTTCCTTCGGAAGGGGAAATAAAGCCGGGGATCTCATATCCTATATTTATGACAGGCCACAGAATTCTGGTGTAACACAATATTTGCTGAACATTTCCCACACACATTAAAACATATAGGTAGCACAATAGGCGCATATCGGTGTCCTAAATACGCGTAGGATTCCCCAGTCTTCCATGTGCAAGACATGTCATTTAAATCATTGCGGTATTGAAGTTTTCCATGTCCATTGAATTGCAATCTTCATTTAAGGTATATGTAGACCTTTACATACAAAAAAATTAGTTCTGTATAATTTTGCTCTGTAAAATTTTTATACAATTGAGAATGGTACTAGATACAGAATGAAGTGAACAGATCCCTTGAAATTATGTCTAAATTGTTTTTAACAATCATTTTGTTTATAATTTTGACATCAACTTGAAACATGATAGCTCATGCAGTTTTTAAGATAGAGCCACAGTTTTTTCACTGTTTTATAGCTAAAACTATTCTTTAGTGCCCGACATAGAGCCATTTTTTTATTTTTATTTACATTAATTAAATATTACCATATATGTAACTTACAATAATATTTTACGTTGCATAAATCATGTAAAAATCCATAGATAATTATTAATTATATTAATGTTATTTTACTCATTGTCAGGCACTTGGCGACATTTCGAGCTTCAAATGACACCAATATCTTCTTTGTATCACCATATTTGACTCAGATATCATGTTTGAAAGAATTAAATATTCTAAAATTACTATTTACAGGATATGAACCACAAACTTTCAGAGCCTAGAAGACTCCATTATCATATGTCACCCCTTAAGCAGCTTCATGTCGGTCCAGTTTCAGCTTCTTTCTGCCTCTCAAATACCTCCTCCTTGTTTTAACTTCAGGTGTAGAATGTTTTTTTTTTTGGCATTTTTGTCCCTATTTCCATTGATGCAACAAATCCTGCGATGGTGTTTGTCCCAGTGTTTATGCCCATCCTCCTCAGAATTGTAATTTCTACTTTTGAACTCGTATTAAAATGACGTACAACATCATTGACACACAAATTTACAGTTTTATGACTAACAGTAAAAGATTATAAATTACTTCATTATGTAAAAAAGTTTTTTCAATCTAATGATCATGCCCAGATATCTATGTATCTATTTCGGGACTAGAAAGAAGCTTATTTTACAAGCAATGCTGGACGAGGGCATTGACTGCTATGAAGATCACTCCAAAAGTAATGCACTCCAAAAGTAAGTGACCGTGGCTGATGACGCAGCATTTAGGAAAATGGGACTTATCTGAAAAACCATAAGGCATAAATCGAAAATTCTTATATCAAATTAAAGAGGTGAAAATTCTATATTAAAATAGTAATATTTTGAAAATTCTAATTTTTCATCATTTTATTGTGTTTTGTGGGTGTACATATACCTTAAACAGTCCTTCTGTTTGACTTATTTTGAACCAACATTTTAATGACATCCAGCTAGAAAAAATTGCATTGTGGTTTCAGTTATCACAACCGCAAGGATCGTGAAGAGAGACAAAGTTACATTGAACTCATTTCGAATATAACCAAAACGTGTACACGAAAGTTGCAAACGTGTATTTCATGTCCAAGTCCGAAAAAATATTTTTCCGTGATTGCTATAGTTTCTCCTTGCAGCAGAGTGAAGAAGCTAAAAGCACGACTTGCTACCGTTCTGCTGCCCTCCGAGTTGTGAAATTGTTTTAGCAAAACTGTACTCATATCTAAAAGTAGAGATGGGGAAGAATAGAGGTAATGAAGGAAAATAAAGGTCTGGCAGAGAGAATAAAACGAGAGAGAGACAAAGAGAGATAGCTGAGGCATTTGAATTTCTAGAACTGTGTTCCAACTGTTGCATTAGTGGCTGAGTGGAACGGAAAGGAAACGCCCGAGTGCTAAGAGAGGCTGCTTAGGACTGAGAAAATAGTAATATACGTTACAAGAGCGGTATGTTGACGTTTTCATGGTCGAGAAAAAGATTGAAAAAGCGAAACGAGTTGAGCTTTTTTAATTTCCGAAAACATGAAAACAAACATACCGCTCGTGTATCGTACATTATTTTGTGCGAAGATCGTTTATTACATACCTGAAAGACGAATTTCTAATTAGTTGCAATAAAATCTCCATCTTGGTTTCTGTTTAATGACGGCAATTTCGGAAAACCAAAATATCTTTCTTCAACATTGTTGCTATAAAATGTTTTCTGTGTTTACTATACTCCAGCAGGCCGTGATATACGTCTGTCTTTTTTTCCCCCCAGTCTATAAATGCGAACTTAAAACAAACGGTAAGGTTATGTAATGATTTATTTTTCATTTTAATATTTTAACAATATTATTTATATAACATATTGCAGTAATAACAACAGGCATCTGGAATCTTGTTGATTTTTTCACGGCTTCCTTAATGTTACTTGTATCAGGAATGCAATAAGTTTCGTGGAGTAGTAGAATTTACTTAATTTTTGCAAATATTGAAAAACAATAATTAACATTGCAATTTAGGTGAAATTGCAGTGGTAAGTTTCAATTTATAATTGTTACTATGTTAAACGTCTCTAAAAATAATATGTTAAAAGCCTAAAGCAGTAAAATGAATGTCGCGCTTAAGCGGTAAGAAGAGGGAAATTGTCATGTGTGTTACGTTGGGAATACTGAATGTGGTATTTCACACTTACCGCGTATTGGTTCTGTGCGGAAAACAAGCAAATACGCGCGATCTCGCACAAAAATAGTTGAAGTGATGTTTTACGAAAGATAAGCCACGATAAAATTGAACAAAATATGTGTAAACCTAACATATCATAAGCTATATAGTCTCATTTTACATCATTATGGTTCAGCTCCATTATACTTAGCCTACCCGTATTTTATGTTCAAATTCAAACTCAAATTCAAATTCAAATTTATTCACAATTTACATTTGAAATGATACATATGAATATATACCCGAAATGAGCATATGATCGTGCTCGGGTACAGTCCAGTAGTCTGCATAAATTTTAAAGAGATCAATAATAAAGTTGATTTAGAAATAACAACAACAACAACAATAATAATAATAATAATAATAATAATAATAATAATAATAATAATAATAAAATATCCGTAACGGAGATGATACAAAGATAGTAATACAAATTAATTCATTAATAATAATAATAATAATAATAATAATAATAATAATAATAATAATAATTATAATTATAATAATAATAGTAATAAAACAAAAATATTTACAATAATAAAATAAATAGTAAGACGGGTAAAATAAAATATAAAACCACTAGCGAGAGTTAACACAACTTAAATAAGCATATAATAACCAGAAAAAAAATGACGAACTCGAAAATCAACAGAAAAGTTTGTTGTATCGCAGACGACAGCAACCGGCGCGCCGTATTGACATTGTGTTGTGCATTAATGGTAGTAGGGGGGGGCCGAAGGTCTACGTAACTGCCGTTCTCTTCGAATCTTCTCATACAATCATGGGAAGTTAATGCTGCAAAAACAAAATGTCTACGAATCAAACTGTTCATTATTACCAGCATAGATACAAATAATACTGAAATATATTAATCAAGTTTTAGTTTTAGTTATAGATCTCCCCTTTTGTGCAAGAGATATCATATCAAAATATTTTATGAATGGCGGGGAAAATATAAATTTCAAGAACTCTCTAGTGACAGAGATAGTGACAAGTACAATCAAGTGTATCTGTGGCGATGCTAAGAAATCATTTATTGGATATATACACAGTTATTAATTAAGAAAATGACGTGTATATATATTTATTACAATGTTTTATCTTACAGGTTACATGCATCAGATAAATACAATAAATATTAGTAACATATAATGCTAGTAACATTTAAAATAATAATAAAAATTTATCATATATCATACAAACATTTTCACTTTATTTTTAAACTTAAGAATGTGTAGACTGCTTAGGTCTGGATTATTTTTCAATATTGAATTGCATAGTCTTGGTCCATAATTCCTACTGTGTCTTAATCCAGCTGTAGTGTGGCATTTAGGTTCTGCCAAAAGAGTTGGGACATTTCTCTGGTGTTATGTCTATGTTTTTAAGTTATAAAATTCATTCGATTTTTGTGAAAATAAATTAGTACTGTAAGTTTATATATTTGCTCAATTTTTAGTACTTCGAATTCAGAATAAATGAATTGTGTCGGATAATCAAGTGGTTTATGCAGACAAATTTTGATGATACGTTTTTGTAGTAATATTAATGAAGTTAGGATAGTCTTTGTCATTCCACCCCATCCTATTATTCCGTATTGAATGACTAATTGAAACAGTGGTCTTTTCAAGGATTAAGCATTCCTTCATGTTTGATGTTTAAAGAGTTCTTAAAATTTATTAAAGAACCCGGAATGTAAGAGTTTAATAAATTCACTACCATTGTATTGAATTTAGAGTGCACTGTCTCACAGTAAGACTTGCAACATCATTTAGACTGGACAAAATTTGGAAATATCCACAAATTTCTCACGTATATTGTCTAACACTTAAATTAACTTCATTTACATATCTTTTTCTCTCCGAACCCAACTTAAAATCAATTTCCTGCTGTACATAAGGATATAAAACTTTCCTTCATTGTAATTAAGATCTTATGGAGAAGTTCTAGAGGGATAGATATTCAATTATGAAGCAGAATTAAAGTGTATGGAAAGAAAATAAAACGAACAAAACCAAAGACAGAATTGAGTGAGTCTCCCTAAGATGACATACGTTTTCTTATTGCACGTTTTACTTGTCCCTCTGCAGTTCATTTCCTTCATCATGTTCGAATGAGATTACTTTGTATACAGACTGAAGGAAAGGTCTCCATACGATATTCATTCATTCTGCCAAAGAGTAGGTCTTCCACTGCAAACACAGCATTTTTCTATCTTTCCTGCTTTCTGCCTTCCTCTTAGTCTCCGCATATGTAGGCCTATAACTTACATATATTTTGCAAATCTAGTCTTTGAGGTGGAGCTCCTTGTAAAGCAGATTTGAATAATTTCAAGGGAAAAATTGTTCTGGTTGAACGTACCAGCGCTCTACCACTGAGCTACCCGGGAACTCTACCCGACACCGTCTCAACTTTTCCCTTTATATCCACACAACTCGCGTGGGCTGACGAATCGCCAGAGACCCACAACGAGCGCACACAATCTCTGTGTGACTTGGAATTGTGGTTTTCTGTTAACGTACACAGTAACGTATATATTATGCAAATCTAGTCTTTCAGGTGGAGCTCCCTGTAAAGCAGATTTGAACAATTTTTCCCTTGAAATTATTTACATATATTTATTCACTAAAACAGCATAAGGAATATAAAATACAATATCTACATGCCACTCCGCACAGAACTAGAGGTAGTTCCATCATAGGAATTTTTCAACGTGACCGCCGCCATAAGTGACGAAAAGAAGTAGACGTTCTTCCCATTCGTAATGAAGACAGAGGAGCTCTGCCGGCGATATGGTGTTGCAGGCATCAATCGTCCGTTGTTTCATCATGTCCAATGAGTGCACCTCTGTACATAGTGCGTTGGACATTGTGCCATTGTCACATATTCTGTGACACCAGCGAATAGGGATTTCAAAGAATGGACACTGAGCGAGTTTTCCTGTCTTTTGTTTCTCTGTGCGCCGGCGTTTCGTTCCACTTTCAAGCGCTAGGGTTAGTGTAATCGAGCACACGCCAAGATAATAATTGAGAATAGAGTTGAGACACAGGATCAAAACATCGCCTACCTTATTGCATAATCCAGTAACGCTTTGCTTCAAATAAATTCAAGTTAACAGCTTTTCCTTACTTCTCAGTGACAAACTAGTTATAATAATTGTTTAATTTTATATATAATAAATTATATTATAAAATAATAGAACACATTATAAAATTATGCCTAAAATTTGTTTAATATTTGTATACAATATAAGATAGGTATATGGTTTTACTTCTCATAAGAGTTTTGTTTTTCCATTTTCAGTGCTATTAAATCATTACATATTTTAATTGTTGATGGGGATCAACGTCTCAACTCTCATTATGAAGGAACTCTAGAGTCTAGACATTACAGTTAATAAAGGATTTATTATTTCATTGGTCCAGTTTATTTTATTTGAGTGTATAATGTACCTAGATGTATTAATTGTATGTGTTATATTTACGCTGTATTGACTGCTAGCTGGTGTGATGTCAGTGCCAACTCCTGGGAGAAAGCAGAATCTCACGCTCAGACTGGTTTGAAGGTCACTGAAATCAGTCCTGCTACATCAAAGGTACCGACGCGAAGTGTCCATACTGTATAATATCTATACGCTGTTGACACAGTACATGAGGGTAGGCCTCCAAAGAGAAACTGAGAGATAGAACTTAAACTGAGAGGGATTCGATCCGGCATCGGAGCTGGAATCCGGTGTGGCTTAGTAGATAAAGCGTAACCACGTAGAGCTGAAAACCCGGGTTCGAATCCCAGTGCCGGAGAGAAATTTTCTCTGTTCTATCGATCCTTCATCTAATTAATTAAGGTACGGTCACACGTCGCTACTTTTGCAGCGATGCAGTACAAAAAACTGCGCAACTCTCGTACTGAGAAGTGTGTACAACGGTGCAACCCAAAAGTAGCGGCTGCCGAACTTGCTGCCCGCTACTTTTTCATGCTGCGCGCAGCGACATGTGTACAGGGTTCTCAGGGTTGCAGCCGCAGCATTTTTGATATCGGTTTTGTTGAAACTTTTGCTGCGGTTGCGGCCAGTGTTGCCACCCAAATGTGCCAATGATACTTTTATTGTTTGGATGTATTTTAATGTTAGATGTGATGAAAATAAATTATTTGTAACAGTTATTAAATACACAACACAGTCTGAGCATATTTTCTAACGATATAATTCACTTTTTTAATTTTCTGAAGCGTAGTTTCAAACAGGAGGGTTGCCAACATTGATTACGTGAATATGCTGTTGGTTATCATTTAAGTATATAGGCGTTTTTAAAAGCTTTATAGTAAAAATAATGCCAATTTCTGAATACTAGTTAGGACAGAAAAGCAAATAATAGATAAGTAAGCTTTCGCATGAGTTTCTTAATAATGCGAACATAATCACAAGATGTATATTGAGAAGTCAACACGGAGATGGAAACCTGCAGCATGACTGAGGCTGCAAAAGTAGCGCCTTGTGTGTGAACAGACTCGCAACCTCCAGATGGAACTTTTGCTGCACTCGGGTTGCGCAGCACGAAAAGTAGATAGATAGATAGATAGATAGATAGATAAGTGCATTTATTGATGCATAATAAATTATACAAACTCATGTACACAAGATCCTTCGCACGAGCTCATACGGCCATTCGTGCTGTAACTATGCACAGTTTGAATCTTCAAAACGAAAATAATGCCTACTAATAATAAAATAGTGAAACAACAGTTATTATTATTACTACCGTTATCATTGATTACCACTATTATAACTAATCTAACTTTATACCAAACTTCACAAAAATAATACAAATAAAATAAAAGGAGATATGAAAAACAGACACGCACAGTGTCACACACACACACACACACACACATATATATATATACAGTATAAACAATTCAATTTCTTGTTGAAGCTGCACCAAATAATCCAAATAATAATTATAAAGGTAATACAGTATATAAATAAAAACATACACACGCAATAAAATACAAAATACACAAAAAAAGAAACATTATCTCCTAATTCTATCATTCGCTCAATGTTAATATTACTCATTGCAACACTAATAAATCTTTCTCTTATCCATCGGCTCCTCCCCTCGGCCAATTCCACCCTCAACTGTCGAACTTTTGCCAAAATTTTCCCACACTGTCATAGGATTTAACGTTATTTAATACAGCGTATGTCGCCAAGTGCCCCCTGCTAGATGTAATGAAGGACTCTGGCAGGAATCGTTTCCTCAGAGCTTCTGTGGCTTCACACTCCGACAAAATGTGGTGTGATGTCTCGCCTCTACCGCAAAGAGGACATATTCTCGCCCCCTCTTCGTTGACGATTTTAAGTGCCCTCCAGGCTCCTAGACGGAACCAGATTAAACCCAGTCTACCATCTTTGCTACCTCCATAGAGATATAGTTCGGCCCCCAATTTGTTTTGATCATCGATTGGATCTCCAGAGCAACCTTATCCCTACATTCCCCTTCTGTTATTTGCCTGTCTATATCCTTCAGGCGTTTCTTGACTTTCCGCCAGACATTTCGCTTGTTCCTGCAATCTTCCGCGATTATAAATCCCATGCCTATTTCTTCCAACCCTCTGCGTAATCTACCTGCCCAGGTTACTTGGTCTCTCCTCTCGAGTTGCTCCTATAACAGATCGCTCTAATAAGAGACTGATCTCCATGCACAATCCTCAAGTAGTACTTTAAAACTTTTATCTTGCATTCTATTGAGTCTCTATGGCGTCCGAATTCTCTTAGGATTCCGCTGTTAGCCGTTCCCCTCCCCACTCCCGCTATCCGTTTTAAAAAGTCGCTTTGTACCTGGTTAAGCTTTTCCGTTCTTCCCCAACCCCAAATTTCTGCCCCATACGTAATTGTAGATCTAACTACCGCGTTATATACTTTATCTAATAAATTTAGAGACTTCCGGGATTTTGTTACGTATCTTCAGCGTTTCTATCGCTTTAATCAATGCCCTATGTTTTGTAGTGTCTATATGTTTATTCCATTTTCCGTTCATCGTCATTGTTACCCCTAAGTAAACAAAACTTTTCACGTTGTTCAGTGCTCGGCCTTCGTATGTCCAAGTCTCCGTTTTACTGTAAACACATCCGTTCTTAAAGGTCATAGTCTTCGTCTTTTCAGTATTTACTTTTAATCCCCAGTCCCTAGAGTATATTTGAAGCTTGTCAAGTCCTTTCTGCAATCCCTTAACACTTTTAGAACATAATGTCAAATCGTCAGCGTATAATAGTACTGGAATATTCACGTCCTCTATGACGGGAGCGTCGATGTCCTCTCGTAACATAATCTCTGCTATATCGTCAATAAACAGGTTAAAAAGCAAGGGGGACAGTATGCAACCTTGTTTCACACCTCTGCGACTGCAAAAGCTTTCAGACACTCTGTTCATGTCGTACTTAACACAAAATTCCACTTTATTATATATCCCTGAAGCGCCTAATCATCTTGCCCGACATCCCTTTCATCCATAATTTATACCAAAGCGCTTCTCTCTCCACAGTGTCGAAAGCCTTTCGAAAATCCACGAAAGCGCAGTGCAATTTCCCCCTTTTCTAGACATTTGTTTCTGTTTCAGTGAATCCAAAATAAATATGTTGTCAACTGTGCTACGACCTTCCATAAAACCCATCTGAAATTTTGAAATTTTGCCATGCCGAGACACCCACCCCTTCATTCTTTCATACAAGATTTTACAATAGATTTTACCCATAGTAGGCAGTAAGGCCACGCCTCTATATGAGTCTGGAGATCCAATCGAACCCTTACTTTTATAGATAGGATGAATGATGGATGTAGCCCAAATTTCCGGGTACTTGCCATACTTAAATAAATCATTAAACACAATTTGCACCCTTTGTACAAATTTATCATTGACAAGAGCAGCCTTAAATATTTCTGATGGCAGACCATCCCAGCCTGGGGCTTTATTATTCTTCAAAGAGGAAACCGCTTTTCTAATTTCTGCCCGTGAAATATCTGCGTCCATCTCCGGAACCTCCGGAAACCCCAATAATTCTTCCGGTCCTATCACTAATCCCCCCCACATCTCTCCTTCCCCATAAACGCCCCTAAAATATTCCCGCCATACTTCTGGTGTAATTTCGTTCCTTACCCATCCCCCACCTCTTATTCTTTTAATAGTGTGCCACATTTCAGATATATCCCCGTTCTCTACCACTCTGCTCAGCTCACCTGCTTTCCTGAGTTCCCAGTTAATCTTTTTGAGCTGAATGATATCTTTGTAATTTCTCCTCAATTGAACATACCTTATCCTACTTTCATCATTCCCCACGCGTCTAAATACCCTTAGGGCTTCTTCAGCCATCTTCTTAGCCACCCTACATTCGTCGTCATACCAGTCATCCCGTTTGCTCCCCTTATTCTTTCTTAGTAGCGTGCAGCGCGCTACTTTTGGATTACGTGTGAACACGACACGCAACTTTTGCAGCTGCAATACAAAAGTTGCACAGCAAAAGTAGCGACGTGTGACCGTACCTTTAAGATTATCTGTGTTGGTTTTGGTTTCCACTCTTATATTGTATGATAAATTATAAACTAAGTAATTTAATGATTTCACACGTACTACTAACGTATAATAATTTTACATTAAATTCGATCTTTTTCTAAATATTCTGTTTAAAATAGTAGATATGCACTCTGTACTTGTGAAATGTTTATTATAAATATTTTCTTCCTTGTCTGGTACCGCTGCATTTCTATTTAATTGTATGAATCTGAAAATAGTAGACATTTGTGAAAAAAAAAATCCTTGCACCACAAATATGAAGCATTAAATACCATACCAAAATCCAACACTGCGGACCCTTCAGATTTAAAATTAATGTGTCAACGTCGGTGCTCTGATGTACACTCGCAGGCTTGCTAAAGTTTTAATTAGCCTCCTATGCTTGACGACTATCCAAGCATCACAAAAGCAATTAAAACAACACAGCGTAAACCATTCCCTGTATACTGCGGTGTTGTCACTCCACTGGTTACGGCGTAACATATTTGGTTGTAAGGCTTCGTTTCCCTAACGTTTTTGTTATCGAAAAGCTAGTTGGAAGTTCATCGTATTTACGTGGTACCTTTATTTCACCCCGCAGCTCAATATGCGTGGCATTTCTAGTTCAATTATTCAAAGGAGCAATTAGACCATGAAAATTAATGTTATTTCTACCCTTAAACAGCATAAATCAACGCAAGTCATTCTGCACAACTAGTTTGTATCCAGATCTACAGAGTGTAAGGAGTATAAAAGCCGTTCTTTTCACAGTCGTCGGGAACGGTCTACAGAATCAAAAAATATCCATACAACATAGGGTCAAAATTTGACAGTTTTCCCAGAAAAAATATTCCTTTTCTTATTTTATTTGCATTATACTGCTTATATTGTTAGTAAAATTACGAAAACAATTCCATCAGTAGGTATATCTAGCAAAGAGTTTATATTAGTTTAAATAAATACTTGTGTTCTATTACGTTTTCGTGAAATTAAATAAAAATGCATACTTAAATTTGTTAATATTCTGGCGTGAGAAACGTGGCAACATGTTCAATAGCAGTACTCTGTACAGACGTTAACTACGAGTCAGCTGAGTTCAAGCTCCCTGTCCATAGGTCTACTGCCGAGCGGATGGCAGTTCAGTACAGGTATTCGATAAACAACTTACAATGTCATTCACAGTTCAAGAATATCATATGTCATTAATTTATGAAGAAAGTCGTCGTAATTCAAGTGAGGCAAGAAGGATGTACCGTCAACGTTTTCCTCAAAGAAGGTTACCTAATCGGCGAACTTTTATAGCAGTTTCCCAACGATTATTAGAAACTGGGAGTCTCTTACCCCGTTTCGACAATCACATAAGCAGAAATTTGTTTAAAAATGATACTCCTTTACGAAAGCGGGAGGGATTAAAACGTTGCATTGGAAAAAAAAATCGTGTGATTTTGTGCTGCAGGAAACCATTTTACTTAACCCAGTTCTTCTAAACTAATTCCATTTCTAAAGTGATATTAGCGAAATCAGTAAAAAAAAAAATCCAAACCTTTTATTTTGGATGTATATGCTTAATGAAATGTGTTGAATATGACGACATTTTATATGCTGAAATAAAATTTCAAGCAATATGTTCATGACATGAATAATCATCAGTTAAAAAATAATAGCACTTATACCCCTTAGGAATATTGTTGAAAGGATATTTTGTTATTTCTTAATCATCGAGCTCACTGCCATAAGAATCAGCTAATTTTACTCGTAAGATTTCACAAAATATTTGTCTGTAATTCTTTTTTTTTACAGTCTGTATTTTAGTCGAAGTAATCCCTACCACGCAAAATAAAATTACAAAGGGGGTCAGAAGCAAAGGGGTACAAATGACATTTCTAGGAACATGAGTTAAGTGCACCCAGGACAAGCTAGAACATCTAAAATTTTAATGGCAAAGGGATATATCTTTTAACCATATCACACACTAAAATTGAAATAAAAAATTTCACGGAATTTATGAAAGCTTAGGTGCTTTCAACCAAATTTTATATAAAAAAAAAAACTTAAATGCACTTACATCCCTTTGCTTCTGACTCCTTCAAATAAGAACAAAACTTTGTAACAAAAACGTAAGTGTCTGGGTTTCCTTTTTCTCCTCGTAACATAATCAAGAAACTTTCGCCTTCTTTACTCTAGTGCAGCCGTGGCGAAAATGTGATCGTGCGCCAAGCCACTGTGTAACCTGCAACGTGCGTAGCACCTCTGGAGGGAGGCGGACACCCGAAGGGGAAGTGAAGCAACTGTCTGACTTATTAACGGATTTTCATTTTCCTTACGTCAAGCATTCAAATATAGTTTTATACAGTACAAGGCTACAAACTGATGTTTAGTACGTGTAACGAAGAAAGAAATGAATAAGAAAACCTAGGACACATTATCACAACCTAAAATGAATTGTCTTCAGAATGTCTCTGCGACAGAGTTTCAAAATCAAATTATTGTTAAATTTACTGCCAGTCGTAGTTGATCACTGTCAGTCGTGACCTAAATTTGATTTTTACTATTTTTATTGTTGAAAATAATTTTTCACAAACGTAAGTTATAGCGAACATGGCTTCAACAGAGCAAACGAAAGAACGAAGCTTCGGATATTTATTTTTTTTTTTGGCAAAGATTTGAAAAGTTTAACGTTTTTCAAGTCCTTTCATATAACTTTCATTTAACACCACGTTGTAAATCTGTGACTTTAAATTGAAGATCTAACCGCATTATTCGTACATCTACTGAAAAAGGATCGACGTACAGAGGTTAATAATAATAATAATAATAATAATAATAAAAAACACTTAACCATTTTTAATGTTTCATGAGAAACATGTAGTATAATGCCGTTTTATGTTACATAACCTTTTCCTCGTAATACTTGTGAACAAATCATACATTTAATATTCTCATCATATTGGCAGCAAAAAAATGAGTCCTCCCATCCTACTTCAAACTTTAGTTTTTGTAGAGGTACATTGTTTCGAGAGAGATATTGCGACGATACGCCACTCGCAGGTCAGAGACAAATACAAATGGAATTGTTCATTTATTGTTGACTCCAGTGAGTGAGAGGGTGGGGGTTATATTTAAGTGCTTGAGGAAGAAAAGAAAAGTTAAAATGCATAGCTATCATTGCGAGCCACTATGTGCTCGTGAGTCACATTTTCGCCACGGCTGCTCTAGTGCATTGCAAATACGTACGTATCTACTCAGTGTTATACATTTTGACAAAAGCACTTTGTTTAAAGCCTGCGTTACGTTAAGCATAATTAATATAGGTAATTGTTTCAATTCCTACGAATCGTACAGAAACCTACACACTGTGAAAGCTGAAACTTTCTACCTCCGTTGCTATCCATGTTCTGAAACAAGACGCCAAAACTTAGGTTAAGTTTATAGTATGAAGTTGATCAACGTCGTTAACAAATCGTGATGTTAACATTGTTACTAAACTATGCTCATCAACATTGTTAATTAAGCTCAATGGGAACTTACTTTGGTGAATTGAAATTTCATTACCGCTCTGGGATTCATGCCCGTTCCACCGCCTTCTAAATGTGTTACGTTGGCAGCTGGCTACATCTGCACGGGAAGGTTTACCACGTTGCAGGTCTCCTAGTATAGGTTGCAGCCAATCTATGTAGAAACAAAATAATCTGTTACTCGCCTTAAATCGTTCCCGGAACAATACATTCATTTATTTGAAGAAAAGGTTGTCGTCCTAAGACTTGTGTTACTTTATGTTACCATGGGACTTGAAATCTTAAGAGACTTAGAGTCGTCTTATAAAATGAGTGAATTTTAATTGACATGCTTATAAAAGAAAATTCAATGATTGTCTTATTTTAGTAAAATGAATTTTATGACGTCATAACAAAAGCTTTTCGTTTTGAAAGCACTCTACATGTAGTTGCTATAACAACGAGTTATTATTATTGTACCGAATAAGTTATATAAACAGTTTTGATATTTTAAATTCTAGTTGCATGTTAGTTATAATCAGATATCCTTTTACATGTTCTGGATTTTATAAATAAATAAATTAAACCTATTGCCTACTATATAAACTGTATATTGATTAAGATGTGTTAGATTAACTCAGAGCTCAACATGGCCCCCATGTTTGCGCACCCTGATATCAACTTAACTTTTTGATTTATTTTCATTCATTTATTTGCTAGTAAAAGGTTGTCGTCCTAAGACTTGTGTTATATTATGTTTTACCATGGGATATGAATTCTATTTTTTTTTTGTAGGTTATTTTACATTGACCCTTTATCATACATCTAGGTTAAATTTAAAGCGTAAATAAATAAGATAAATAAAAGGTAAATAATGCCGGTGTAAATAAATAAATAAACAAATGAGTCCGGGGTCCAACAACCGAAAGATACCCTTAAAGCATTTGCTCATTTGGGTTGATGTCTCTAAAACCCCGGAAAAAACCTCAACCAGGTAACTTGCCCCGAAAAAATCAAAACCTCAGTACCTTTTGAAAATGAGTGGCTAGACAGCTGCTAACCGTTACTCCACAGGTGTGGACAACTATGAATTAGAAAAATCTTAAGTTCAGATTTTAGAGTGTCATGAATTTTAATTGACATGAAAAGAAAATTTGATTGTCTTGATAGCAAAATTAATTTTATGAATGTTTTCGTTTTGTAATAGTAGCCTATATTTATTATGAAACTGGTTTATAATGTTATATTTTATTCCATGAGGAGTGGGTTCGATAATTTTTACTACTGGATTTTATTTATTGAAACGTTGTGCATACAACACTGAAAGATGAGAGATTCCTCAGAGCTCAACATGACCCCCATTGTGCACCCTGCAAAACTCATAACGGTGATGCAATTCAGCCCATGTCCGTTGTAACATAAGAAGGGTGATTTGTTGAAAAGCTTGAGTAATTTTTACTCTCAAATCATTAATGTTCCTGGGTTTCTGTGAATAGACAATATCTTTAACAAAACCCTACACGAAGAAGTCAGGAAGGGTTAGATCTGGGGAGTTTGGGGGTCAAGCAAACAGATAGCTGCTTTTCGTACTGGGTTTCGCCTGCGACTTATTGTATTTTTTTTAACACAGAAACTGTTTCTACAAGTGTTCGACACCACAACATTATTCAATCGTCATTTCGGAACAATCACCATACAAGATGAAACTAAACAGATACTCTTTTTAACACTGAATTTACCGCCTGCGACATTTGCCCGCATGTTTTTTTAACCATTTTAAACTTTTCGATAT
Organism: Periplaneta americana; assembly: GCA_025594305.2. Taxonomy (NCBI): domain Eukaryota; kingdom Metazoa; phylum Arthropoda; class Insecta; order Blattodea; family Blattidae; genus Periplaneta; species Periplaneta americana. The sequence goes on along the minus strand of JAJSOF020000015.1, from coordinate 128,082,326 downwards.
TCATTTGTTCAGATACCACAACATTATTCAATCGTATTTAGAAACATTACCATCTTTTAATCATAATATACCGTCAAAATTCTCTTTGAACTCATTTGCGATTTTTTTAACACTCTCAAATTTAGCATATCAAAGAACACATTGTGCCCGCTGTTGATTTGTAGTAGCCATTTTAATGCCAACAAAGGGAAATTTACGATATTCATTTGTCCTTTCAAATTATGCAAATTAAATAATTGTCATGAAAGGAGGAAAGTATACCCATCTTTAATCATTATATATCCTGAAAAATTTTTCCCACTATCGTGAAATATTGAAACTTATTATTTTAAGAAAATAATACCATTAGGGTTAATCGATTATCCATACCTAAAGACAGGATCAAGGAAGAATAAATTGTTCGAAATTCTTCAACAAAGATTTAAACAGATAGTCTTCATAGCCTTATATTGAATGGGAATGGGGAATTGAATTGAATTGAATTGAATTTCTTTGAATTGAACTGAAAAGGAAATTTTTGGACAAATCTTAAAATGTAGGAAAACGTAGTTTCTAAAGTGACATGGGGTTTGGGAAGATTTCAAGAAATAACATCTGATGATAAACCAAGCCTGTTTGCCATTTTAGTCTATACTTGAAGGTTACGCTGCTCCACTGAAGGAGCTCTAGAAAATTTTGAAGGGGAAAACCGAAAATGGACATAACCTCTTAGGTACCACATACGCGAGGGGGACGGAAATGTGATCAAAGTGATCGGGACAGGACGAGGAGGAGATGGCTGTGTAAATCTTTGTTTGCACATTGAAATGAACTGTGTCATTTTAGTTTTAGGAGGAGTTGAGAAATCTGTCGTCTGTTGTTCGATGACAAGGCAGGTGAAGACTGCACAATAAGGAAAGATACACTAATAATCTGAATCTACAAATTGAAGATTAATTGTTTTTCCCTATAACAAATAAAATTTGTAATGCATTTAATTTGTTTTTTAAAAACATAAACAGTGATCGACTTTATTTCGCAATATTTAAAAATCGATCTTAAACTAAAGGGCAATGGTTGATCGACTTTATATTTAAAGGTAAAGGATCACAAGTCAAATAAAAAACAGTTTTTATAGTAATTCAATTCTTGTAATGTCTTCATAAGTGAAGGATATGACGACAAAATGCTGTTTTAACGCTCCATTGCATAACCTCAATATCATTAAAACATTGAAAAATTTTGATCGACTTTACCCTCTTTTGCGGTAACCAGCAAGAAATTTTTCCCACTATCATAATAGACTTTATAAATTAGTATTATCCATACCCAAACGGATCAGACTGTAGATCTAATTCTTCACGCAAAGATTTAAACTCGAAAAAGACTTGATTTATGGTACTCTTTATAGCCTCTACAGCTTCATATGTATTTGAAAAAGGTGTTTGCAACCCCATACATGTCGGTAAATGCGTTCTGAACTCAAAAGCACCACAAACACATGTACGGAGTTCAGGTCTCCTACAAATGTCTATTTAACAGCTAAATTACTTCAAATAACTCCGTACTGACTGTGTGTAAAGAATTTTTATTGGCAATTAACTTCGGATGCAATAAAGCTACAAAAATCTCATTTATCTTGCTGTGTAACGACGCTTCCATGCCTCCGGCTATAAATTTCCAGCTTAAAATTGCTCTTTAGTCGGAATTATTAACAAGAACTTGAACCAACTTAATAGATGTAGTGTAATTACTAAGAAATCAGAAGTGTATAACGTATAAACTTTGTAAGAATTACATCCTCGGCCACACCATGCTGACTCCTTATCTTCGTGGATACATATCTTCGAAGTACGTGTGTATATTTTCTTTCTTCGCTGTAATTTAACGCAGGGCCGGAAGGGATTTACATGAGTCTGGAGTCATAAAACTTTTTACTGCAACTCTGGTTGTTTGGCACGGGATCAAAAAGATCGGCGATTGAGCCAGCTTACAGCACGGGGCACAGCCAGCTATTAACTAATAGCGCATGAAGTGTCACAAACAACTGCAGCACGACCCCCGCAATACGTCAGGAATATTACACCCGCAGTAGTGGTAATGCTGAATGCAAAATTTGGCTGCATTGTATTCTTAACTACCGCCACTGACCGAGTCCAGACATGTCTGTTGACATCAAAGCAGAACTTACCGTCCACGTCATGAGTTACGTTTGTTGATCTATTTCCATTGCAAATAATTCTACCGCTTAGAATTGTTTTCTTTTCCTTTTCGTTTAAACTTCTGTTGTAGATGCCCACAGGCCAGGGGACAACACACACAAGACACAGAGAACTGTATCTACTGAGTGAAAAGTATTTAAACCGACAAACCGGCAGAGGGCGTATGCGTTCTTAATTTCATGACTACTCTACAAATTCACATTTTGTTCTACGTCTTGACCCAGTGCAGTGCTTTATTAAACCGGCAGAGGGCGTATGCGTTCTTCAGTCCATGACTACTCTACAAAGAATTCACAAATTCACATCGTGTGCGTGACTACTTGAACAATTTCCAGGGAAGTGGATTGGCAGAGGCTGTCCTGTACCTTGGCCTCCTCGATCTCCTGATTTGACCCCTCTGGTTTTTTGTGTGGGAACAGATGCGTAATCTTGTAATTGAATCAGAAGATGATCTGGTGGCCCGGATATTTGCTGCAGCAGGGAAATAAACGATAATTCTGAAGTCTTTCATTGTTAGACAATCCAAATCCCGCCGATGTAATCACTGTGTACAGGTCAGTGGAGGTATTTTTGAACATCTTTTGCAGTGATTTTTGTGTGTAAAATTACGTTAACGATATTTTCTGAAGTCTTTCATTGTCTGACCAGAATTAAAACAATCCATGATCTAGTAAATTAGCTAAGATGCAAATCTAAAATATTTCGGTGCCGACAATAAATAAAAAGACATAGGAACAAACAAACATTAAAAACGATGAAAGAGTAATGGAACGGAGAAAAATTTTTGAACATCGGGTTTTGCAGTGATTTTTGATGTGTCGGACAGAAATGATTAACAACTCTAATTCATAGATGTCTATGAATCTTCTGTTATTTTCACGTCTTTCACGAAGTGACTTACGCATATCATATATACAGGGACATCATTTTATTTTACTTCATATGCGGGTTCTTTTTCATTTTTTTTGACCGACAATAAATAAAAAGACTAGGAACAAACAAAATAAAAAAACGATGAAAGAGTAATGGAACGGAGAAAAATTCTTTCCGGCGCTGGGATTTGAACCCGGGTTTTCAGCTCTACGTGCTGATGCTTTATCATAAGCCACACCGGATAAAGTATTTTTATTTTCAGTTTTTGAATGTACTTCACTCCCACCCCTTGTACTAATGAAGTTCAACCGTCCTGCACACAGATCGAAGACCGCATATACAATCATAGTAGCCTTACGGTCATAGTAAACAGTACGTTCCAAAAATATGTTCGCGTTTTCCAGTGACGAAAGAGCTTTCAATAATGAACCATTTTCGCACAGGTACTGTCGTCCATTTTTCTACGTCGTATCCCGGTTTCCCCCACCAGCTTTTATTCGCCAGCTATTGGCTGGGCTGTCGTCTTAGCTCTTTTGTCAGAACATTAATTTCTGTTAGGAATTGGACGTCTACGTTATATTATACAACTGTTTAAAACAACTTAAATAAAAGGGCCTCGTTAAGTAATTCACTGTCGCGTGATTTCCTCCCTTTCTACGACCCTACGACATAACCACTTGGACGGACAGTAGGTAGTATGTCTGAGTAATTTTATCTTTTCGGATCGGGCAGAAGTGAAGATTGAATTTACAGTACGTAAGGTACTCTTTTATAGAGTAGGTACAGAATTATTTCAACATGGGATTAGGTACAATAGTCTATAGTGCGATAATATGCACATTAGAACTGAAGCCTGTATCGAAAGGAACGGTCACCATTTTCAAAAATGTGTTTAAATATCCATATTATGATTATTTTTCAATTTAACTTCATTCTCTATATTGTATGCTAATGTGCTGTAGACAGTATAATATACACTGCATAATGAATACGTCCACATGGACAGCTCAGTTCATGAGTAAAAACACTTATTGTTAATACTATACTGTATTTTGATTAAACAAAAACCTAATGAAAATGATCAAACTCAAAAGCGCGATATTTCCTAGTTTACGTAAATGGATGAACTACTTTTCTTTCCTCCTATACGTAGTAAAGTCATTTGTTTGTATATTACGCCAGTATCATCGAACTCCAGTTGTGGAAGGGGTAGGAAACGGCGTTGATCCAAAGGTATAGCCAGGTTAATATTAAAAATGTTAGTAAAAATAAAATGATGTCCCTGTATTATTTTAATGTACCGAAGTGCATATGATATTTCCATGCAGATATTCTGCGTCATCATTCGATGAAAGAGTAATGGAACGGAGAAAAATTCTCTTCGGCGCCGGGATTTGAACCCGGGTTTTCAGCTCTACGTGCTGATGCTTTCTCCACTAAGCCACACCGGATACCCACCCCGGTGTCGGACAGAATCGTCTCAGATTAAATTCCAATTCTTGGGTTCCCTCAAATCCCGGATCAAACTCAAAACCGATCGAACTCCAGTTGTGGAAGGGGTAGGAAACGGCGTTGAGTCTAAAAAGAACTGTATTATTTTAAGGACATATTCGTCATCATTCATGTGCTGAGGTGCACTCGTTATGAGTTACTCTTTCATTGTATGATGACGCAGAATATCTGCATGGAAATATCATATGTACTTCGGTGCATTAAAATAATATAAACATTAAAAACTTTAAGATTAATGCAGCATATTATGAAAAGTTGAACTCTTAGCAGGGGTGCGAAATAACATGTAATATTTATTTTTCTGTGTAGTGGAATAACTTAACCAAAAAGGTCAATGACTATAGAAGAGAATTACGTAATTCATCTATTATCTTCCCACAAATAATTGCACTTCCACAAAAAAACAAAAACAAAAGAGAACGTTTATTTACTTCGCATTGAAATGAGCCACGCAACAAGCTGAACTGCTGGATTTATTCAGTCATAAATATGAGAGAATAGAATGTTGCATAAGAAGAGTGCTTCTAAAATACAAAGAAATAAAGCAAAACGAGTTAAAAGTTTCAAACTGTATTTCTTGTACTGGAGAATTTATGGGAAATATTTTCAAATGTGCTCTCCGTGAAAGCACTGCAGTCTCTTGTCCTTCAATTCTGTAAGACTTCCCTAACGTATGTTGAGATAGGTTACCAATATAACACACAAAGTTTTTCCATGAATTCAGATATTCCAATATCTTTATCCGCAATTCCTAGGAGTTCTATAGAGTAGTCGTAGTTTGAAATGCGATTCCTTCACTTTACTTGATAGCCTATAGCTTATTGTTTGGTTGCTACTTTGATAACGCAACGAATTCTGCTTTTAGTTAAGGCAATTTTAACACGAGGATTCATTATTACGTACGATAAGATGACTAGAAAAATTATATTTAATATTAGAGGCGAAAAATTCGCTCCGACGCCGGGGATTAAACCCGGGTCCTTGGGTCTACGTACCAAGCGCTCTCACCATCGAGCTACGCCGAAGTCCAATCCACAGAACCGGAACGAACCCCTCTCCTCCAGTGTTTTTTCCTTTGTAGCCTGACTCCAAGTTGGGCATGTATGTTGACATTTTTATAGGGCCTATTAAGTCAACTCCCATTATAGCCCTACAAGAAGTGCACTCAGTTGAGTGACTTGGTGGTCGGGATTCCACAGTAATATGCACTGTTGCTGGAAGAATTACGTAAAGATTATTATTTTTTTGGTCCTACAGAATACATCTGTTATGGTAACAATTAATATTAGAGTAGAAAAATTCGCTCCGACTCCGGGGATCGAACCCGAGTCCTTTATTCTACGTACCAAGCGCTCTCACCATTGAGCTACGCCGAAGTTCAATCCACAGTACCTACCAAACCACTGGGTTACATATCCTTGTACCAACACTAGACATCTCTGGTTATGAGGTCAGCATGGCGCGCAACCACTGCGGAGACAACGCAGGACAATGCACGACAAGGGACAACCACCCAGTCCTGTGGATGTAGTAAATTTGTATGTTTAATGGGAAGCGAGTAAGCTATCTACAAAGCCACCGTAACATATACAGAAAATTTAGGAAAACATTTGAAAACGAAATTTGTTTTTATACTGTCGTCTTTTCTTTAATAGCCTATACTATAATATTTTATAAGTATTTCACTTTAGAAAGGGCTCTAATCTTCTAACGTGGTTTCCATACAAAGTTAACGTTACTCATTGGAGAAACCGAACTACTTGTTGAAAACCTGGTCCAAAGTCGATGTAAAAACGAGTGTGTTAAGAGTCTGGGTTCTGTTATTTGATAGTTCCCATATTTCTTTTCGGATTGCTCATGAATAATTTAAAATATTAGGGCCTAAGTACTGTACCTCCAAGTAAAATGCACCTTTGGCAGATTAGATAATAATCTACTATTTTCGTTTTGAAGATTCATTTCATTCATTCATTGTTTTCTGGCCAAGGGCAGGTCTTTCACTGCAAACCCAGCATTCTCCTATTTTCTACCTGCCTCTTTGTTCCCGCATATGATCCATATATCTTAACGATAACTTCTTCTGCCCGAAACCCTTCTCCCGTTCATCATTCCTTCCATTGCATCCTTCAGTAAGCAGTTTCTTCTCAGCCAGTGATTCAGCAATTTCTTTCTCTCTTCCTGATCAGTTTGAGCATTATTCTTTCTGCAGCCACTCTTCGCAATACAGCTTCAATTCTTATTCTGTCTGCCCATTTCACACGTTCCATTCTCTTCCATATCCATATTTCACATTCACTTCGTCGTAATGTCCATGTTTCTGCCCCAGAGACAATGCCACACTCCAAACAAAGACTTCACTAATCTCTTCCTTAGTGTTTCGAAGATAAAGAGAATAATTCCAAGGAGTTTTAGGTGGATTTGTGTTGATCAAAGTGTGTCATGTCATACTTTCAAGGGGACATTCAGGTGCGGTCCAGACGAAAATTTGACTACACAAACATGTCTAAGAGCGGCCCGATATTTTATAGCAAGGTCCATGTGCGACTAGATCTACGTAGGTTTAAGTAATTAACTCTGCTCATGACGTGAAATGTAAATAATATAATGCAGTTAACTTTATGTGGTTCGAAAATTTGCCATAAGTAATAATTTTAATTCAAAAGGGTCGCTCTTTTAAACCTGTTGAATCTTTCCTCTATTAGTTTACATTACTTTCGCCGTCTATGAAATCTATAGAGAATCTTATGGATACGTCATGTCATGCGGTGCGGACTCGTAGAACACACTCTCGTGGCTGTTTAGTTCGCGTTTAGTGTCCGTCGTGTATGCCACAGAGAGCATGGATTTGGTGAGAGATCAAAAGGGGAAGGATTTAATCGTGAAAGACGGTCACAAGTTTCGCCATCACAAGGACCATTAGAATGGATTTTCAAGGTGGATTTGTACCAGGAAATCATGTAAGTCCTACTTTAAAATAAAATAAATCAAATCAAACAGTGAAAAGTAACCAGGAACATAATCATGAAAAGAAAACTGAAATGATACTAAATAGACAAGAACTTAGTAACACTCTTACGAGGAAAACAAGCGAAACGTTACATGAAAAGTCCAGCAAATTAGTACAAAGTGAATTACAGAAGTATGATATAGATACGATTTCGTACGACGATGTACAGTCGATTTCGAGGGTAAATAATGATAATCCACATATACAAATTGCATACATTTTAATTTTTAGTGCAAACACCAGAGGATTGACATATTTCTCAAGCAGAATAATCCAATATTTGTTAACATATTTACATAATGATTTAACCAAATCAGAGATAATGTAGCTTATAGGCTGTTGATAACTAAAAAACTGTCAAACTCAATTTTCAGAGTTACTACTATTTACCCCCGAGGTCTTCAATTGTTGAGCGGGCGAAAATATTTCAAGATCTGTAGCGTAGTTACAAGAGGCGATACAGTGGAACTCCACAAATAGACACAGCAATGGTCCGTGTGCGAGACGAGGTACGAACGCTATCTTTCTACGGAGTACTGCGGACATTGGTAAACATAAGGGATGTACAATGTTTTTTATGACGTGCGGACCGAAACATAAATAATTAACGTACATAATTTTAATTAATATATTGTAGTATATGCAAAATATACGCTATAACAAAACAAATCCGTGATTAAGTATAATATATACGTGATACATCTGAAACATAAAACAAACTTCTGGAGAAAAACTCTCAAAGTGTGTCTACATATAGGGCTTTCATTTCAAAACTTCCCATTCTAAATAACTAGTTAATTAAATTGAATTAAATTTAAACAAAAAAAAACACATGAATTTAGATATTGAGCGGGAAGTCTTAAACCAGGCTTAATTGCATTTTAGATTTCACCTTCAACTTCCAGCCACTCCCACTTTGAAATTTCAAATGCCACCCCTATATTTTTATACTAAATGAAAGAGCATTCAATTGTTTATACACCACATTCATTTGTTTACACATCTTTTCTTTTCTATCGTCGCCTGGCAACCTGGATTATTGTTATTGTTGATTAGAGCCGAAGAGAATAAAGCTACAAAAACTTATTGAGCATTTCTTGTAATAGTTGTGTTTGTGTATTAAATTATTTTAAAATTGAGTATACTCTTCAAGAGAGAACATAAATCATCCTTATTGATTAAATTTAGTAAATTACACAAAAAAACTGTGTTTTCATCCTTCAATCAACTGATAATACAGGGACATCATTTTATTTTTACTGACATTTTTAATATTAACCTGGCTATACCTTTAGAGAAAAGAAACACCTTTTGCTACCCCCTTCCACGACTGTAGTTCGATGATACTGACGTAAAACACAAAAAATCACTTTACTAGGTATAGGAAGGAAGAAAAGTAGTTCATCGAATTACGTAAACTAGGAAATATCGCGATTTTGAGTTTGATAATTTTCATTAGGTTTTTGTTTAATCAAAATGCAGTACTGTATTAAGAATAAGTGTTTTTACTCACGAACTGAGTTATCCATGCGAATGTATTCATTATGCAGTGTATATTATACTGTCTACAGCACATTAGCGTACAATTTAGAGAATGAAGTTAAATAGAAAAATAATCATAATATGCATATTTAAACACATTTTTGAAAGTGGTGGCTGTTCATTTCGATACAGGCTTCAGTTCTTTTGTGCATATTATCGCACTATAGACTATTGCATCTAATTCCAATTACCAGTTTCGTCCTTCGTACTAGTAACTCATGTTGAAATAATTCTGTACCTACTCTATAAAAGAGTGCCTTACGTACTGTAAATTCAATCTTCACTTCTGCCCGACCCGCACAGATAAAATTACTCAGACATGCTATCTACTGTCCGTCCAAGTGGTTATGCTGCAGGATCGTGGAAGGGGGGGGGATCACGTGACAGTTGATTACTTAACGAGACTCTTTTATTTAAGTTATTTTAAACAGTTGTATAATATTACGTAGACGTTCAATTCCTAACAGAAATTAATGTTTTCAGAAAAGAGTTAAGACAGCCCAGCTTTTACAGAGGGGCGAGCAGAAGCAGGTGGGGGAAATCAGGATGCGACGTAGGCAAACGGACAGTACCTGTGCGAAAATATGATTCAATATTGGAAGCTCTTTCGTCACTAGAAAACGCGAACATATTTCTGGAACGTACTATACTCACTAACTCAGTGCTGTTTACTATATGCGGCCTTGATTCTGTCTGGAGGACAGTTGGTACTTCATTAGTAGAAGGGGTGGGAGTGAAGTACATTCAAAAACTCAGGTACAATAAAAATTGAAGTAAAAATAAAATGATGTCCCTGTACAAAACTCCTTATAATCACTACAGAATGCCTCGTATTTAGATGAATTTTGTTTTATCCCATGCACTGTTCTGATCGAAATGTCAAATTCTTGAGCGATGGCTCTGATTGAGTCACCTTTTTAAACCGTTCCAATAGTTGTAACTTCTGCTTCAACATAAGTACACATTTTTTGTTCCCTGCCTTGCTGCCAACGTGTACGAGTATCTGCACACTACTGCACTGGTTCAACTGGTTAGCCCTGTGCAGCACGGGACAGGGTGCGTTGACTTACTTGTATCGTGAAGAATACGAGAGTGAGCGTCTATTTGTGGAGTTGCACTGTAGTTTTAATTTCTTCTCAGCATAGATATGCAATATTCAAGCAGAAAAGCGAAGCGAATATCTCGTCAATATATGACCGAATACTTTCGGTTGGGAGCATGCGCAGTGTGGCATTCTTTGATTTAGAAAAAACTGTCTACTACACATTCCGATACCAAACATTTACACTATTTTCTTCTGTGATGTCTGTGATGTTGATGATGTGTTACGTCATTAGTTATTCATTACTGTGTCTGTTGGTTTAGTAGGCAGTGGATTTGAGTTTTTACGTTTTCGATGTTGGTATAAGTTTTTTTTTTTTTTTCCCTGAGTGGATTTTAGAACTTCATTTGATTGTTATGTTGTTCGAGAATGGTTTATTCGATGATGGATGTGAGTAACAGGGCTGACGTCTGATTTGCGTTTCGTTATGGGCTAGATGGGTTAAATGAGGGGCTAGCTGAGTGACATGAAACCGAGGTACAGTAGAACCCCGATCATCCGTCACCCTATTAACCGATTGTCGGATTATCCGACTGTCCTACTTTGAAAAGAAATTTTTTTTTTTTTTTTTTTTGCTATAGAAACATATGAAATACGTACTACTACAGATTATACAGGACATCACTTTATTTTTACCAACGTTTTTAACATTAACCTGGCTATAGGCTACTCGGAAACGCTGTTACCCCCTTCCATTACATGAGTTTGGTGTTACTAGTGCAATATATAAACAAATCATTTTAATAGCTATAGGAGGAGAGAAAAGCAGTGTATCCATTTATGTTACAGGGAAATACGATATTTCGATTTTCAGTTTGTTTATTAATTTTACGGTATGTCATTAAAATACAGTAGAGTAGCAATAGTTTTTTTTTTTTTTTCACAAAAACTCAACTCTTCAGGCGGTTGTATTCATTATATAATGGCTACTTTATTCAGCATATTACCGTACTATCTGTAACTGTAATCTTCACTTTGCTCAGTCCACATAGATAAAGTTATTCAGTCATGCTACACACCGCACCTGTGCGAAATAAGCAGGGCCAGGTGTTTATGGAGATCGCGAAAATCACGACATTGAAATAGATGTACAATAGATTTTTACTAATTTTTATGAATTAAGTGATTCTGATTAATAATATGCTGATAAAATAATCACGACAAATCGCGAAATAGAGTTCTAATAGCGAAATATGAACACATTCGCGAATTATTATTATTGTGTCGTTTTATAGCGAATTTCATATTCTGAGTTCTTTTTTCGGACTTTTTTTTTTCATTTGAATTTGTTATACATTCAAGTAGGCTACATTACATGGTATTCCAGGTGTTCTGATTACATTAGTGAACTCAAAAGACGAAGAATTCAACATTTCACTAATGATTTGAAAGTATTAATTTGAGAGCTGCAAGTTTCTTTCGTTTTTAATGAATGTGTGTTAAATGCAGTCTCAATCCAACAAATATTGTCTATTGGGCATTGGCCATACCTCACCTTTACCAGAATCCAACGATTATGGTTATGGTTTATTTTAACGACGCTCGCAACTGCAGAGGTTATATCAGCGTCGCCGGATGTGCCGGAATTTTGTCCCGCAGGAGTTCTTTTACATGCCAGTAAATCGACTGACATGAGCCTGTCGCATTTAAGCACACTTAAATGCCATCGACTTGGCCCGGGATCGAACCCGCAACCTTGGGCATAGAAGGCCAGCGCTATACCAACTTGCCAACCAGGGCGACGAATCCAACGAACCTTTAATGTTAATTATTATTTGGAAAGTAGTATTCATACTGAGTTAATACTCCAATGTCAAAATAATTGTATTTTCTAAAATTTCCATTAATACCCGCCAAGACTACAAATCAATCTCCAACATTCTCCGTCCACACCAATATTAAAAAACACAAATGATAAAATTAATCTCCATAAATACCTGTCCCTGGAAATAAGCTTCAATAATGTAGGATCTTTCTTCTATAGAAGACGCAACTATATTTCTGAAACACACTACACTCTGTAGTGTTTACTTCACTGCTGGCAGACTTCGAATGCAACAGCGGCTGTAAGTTTGTGCGGCTGACGGGAGCAAGAACATTAGTGAAAGGGGTGGGAGTCAAGTACATTCAGAAAGGCAGGTACAATAAAAATGCAAGTAAAATAAAATGATGTCCCGGTATTAGTACCAGTACGTATTTTTTTCTAGAGTGTTATTACAAGCCTTGACACACAGATTGGTCTACTGTTCGAGTCGCCGTACTCTACAACTTCTACTGTATATAAAGTATATTCCATGAGTGACAAAAGAAAACGTGTTGTGCTAAATACCGGAAAAGTGCAAATAATTGAGTAGTTTGGAGAAAGACAAACTGTGGCTCATCTCGCATCAGAACACGAGATTGATGTTACAAGGAATTTCCTTGCCCCTTAAAAACTTGTCGTTGACAACCAGACTTAAATTAGAGAAATACTGATTCACTACCTAGCATGTTAAACACAAGATCAGGGAAGAAATTTAAAAAGTGCAGGTATTATCCACTTAATTTACGAAAATATTTTATAGTACGGATTATCCGACTTTTTCGATTAACCATTCAGTCCATCCCCTTCATTACTACGGATAATAGAGGTTCTACTGTATGTAAGAAGGTTAGTGGGTTAGTTGAGGGGGTATTTAAGGGGTTAAGTACAGCTTAGAGCAGTAAATTTTTTTTCCTCCATTAGCTACAGTTGTTCTCAGTAGAAGTTCCTATACTACCCTGAGTTGATGTAAACAACACGACTTCTATAACACGAGACGTAGTTAACTAACTTCATAGGTTCGGTGTCCGAAGTTGCAGACCTATGATCAGTAACGGCAATGTTTCTCTAAATTTCACTCTTTCCAGCTCTCCACTTGTTTCCAGCATATTGTTAGCAATGATTGACCGCAATGTTGTTTTAAAGCCCACTGCCTACAACTCATTTTGCGTAATGCTGCGTATTTTTCTGCTGACCGAAGAAGTCCTATTCACAGAGGCCAGCATTATAAAAGAAAGAATAAAATTTGTTGTACTTTTGACAACTCTGTGGATACTTTCCGAGAGGTGGCTCCTTTGACTTTTACTTCACACTTTTAGATAGTTCGTGATCAAATATTGTGATCGGATAGGCCTATTCTAGAAATTTTTAAGGGGTGAAATGACATAATGAACTTCATTTTCACAGCATATTTCCGAAGCGTTCAGTAACAGTTTATCATCAGTGATTATGGAGTTAGTAAGACTCTATATTTTCAACCACTGTGAAGTAACGGTTAGCATACCTCACCGTGAAACGAGCGAGCCGGGGTTCAATTCTGGTTGGGACAAGTTACCTGGTTGATATTTTTCCGAGTATTTTCCTCAGCCCGTAAGAGCAAAAGCTGGGTATCTTTCGGCGCTGGACCTTGGAGTCATTTCACCGACATTATCACCTTCATCTCACTCAGACTAGCTAGATAACCATAGCAGTTGATAAAGCGTCGTAAAAATAGCCAATTAAAATAAAAAAAAACTATTAAAACAGTTGAAGATATGTTTTACGTAGGAAAACCTTTGTTTAGCAAACTTAAAAAAAACTGCGCAAAATCTACATTCTTTTTTTCTCGATAATTAAAAACACACCTTCTTCAAACACATTTTAAAGTATGCAACTTTGTTCCATAAAACTGACGCCGAGTAGAAAATTGTATAAAATACTAGTTTTTCTATTCGACTTACATTACGTGTAATTTACGTAAAATATCTGTAATGTAATTTACGCGGCCAACCCTGGTTGCGGTTTGCTTTAGTGCGTTTCACTAGTCGCAGCTGCCCCCCAGTCGTATACAGCACAGTGACCTCTGTGTGTATACAAGCGACGCGTGCCCGTGGCATGGATCCTTTGCCCTGTTCTACTTTTCGCTTTGCAGTGCTTCAAATTCCCTGATTTAGTAGTGATACACAGTGATATTCCTCTAAGAGAAAATCTTGCCAGTAGTGTGCACTTGTATCTAACATATGTAGGCATACTAGTAGTAATGATTCATCGTACTATTTCTCCTAATTCCATTATTACTAGTGTCCACATTATCTGGCGTAATACTAGTAATGATTCATCGTACTATTTCTCCCAATTCCATTATTATTAGTGCCCATTATTGCGTAATACTAGTAATGATTCATCGTTCTATTTCTCCCAATTCCATTATTATTAGTGTCCATTATTGCGTAATACTAGTAATGATTCATCGTTCTATTTCTCCTAATTGCATTATTACTAGTGTCCAATTTATTTAGCGTAATACTAGTAATGATTCATCAAACTATTTCTCCTAATTCCATTATTATTAGTGTCCACTATTGCGTAATACTAGTAATGATTCATCATACTATTTCTCTCAATTCCATTATTATTAGTGTCCACTATTGCGTAATACTAGTAATGATTAATCGTACTATTTCGGCCTCCTAACTCCGGCCATTATTACTATGATTGGATGGCTTCTATCATTATTACAGCGTAATACTACGAGTAATGATTCATCGTAGTATTTCGAAGGAGGAATGGTATATCTGTCAGGGACCGGTCTAATTCCATTATTATTAGTGTCCACTATTGCGTAATACTAGTAATGAGTCATCGTTCTATTTCTCCTAATTACATTATTATTAATTTCCATTTTATCTTATTAGTAATGGTTTCCTAATTCCATTATTATTATCTATTGCGTAATACTAGTAATGATTCATCATCTATTTCTCCATTATTACTAATTCCATTATTATTAGATTCATCATACTATTTGTCCTAATTCCATTATTATTATCAACGTTTGCGTAATACTAGTAATGATTCATCGTTCTATTTCTCCTAATTACATTATTACTAATGTCCACTTTATCTAGCATAATACTAGTAATGTTTCATCATACTATTTCTCCTAATTCCATTATTACTAATGTCCACTTTATCTGGCGTAATACTAATAATGATTCATCATACTATTTCTCCTAATTCCATTATTACTAATGTCCACTTTATCTAGCGTAATACTAGTAATGATTCATCATACTATTTCTCTAATTCTATTATTATTAGTGTCCATTATTGCGTAATACTAGTAATGATTCATCGTTCTATTTCTCCTAATTACATTATTACTAGTGTCCACTTTATCTAGTGTAATATTAGTAATGGTTCACCGTAATAAAACTCTAAGGCTCACTCCCACCCGATGGGTACCTATATCTTACGTACTGAATAATAATAACACTCATTAATGTTGAGTTCGTCATTTATCGAAGTGGCTGCTCCAGACCGAATTGGCACGTCACTAATCACAAGCATATAAATCATACCAAAATAATATGGTAAACATAAGTGTCACTAATATTCTTGAGAAATGTAATGTTCAACTCTATTCAGACTTATTAGCCTATATATATATATATATATATATTTTTTTTTCAAAATTTCCTCTTATGGAATAACTGTCTGCTGGGCTTTTAAGCTCAACAAATGGATTTGTAAACACGAAGGACTCTCCAACAGCGAATGGCGCGATGGCATTAAAATGGTTGGAAATGTTGCTGCAGTAAGTGCTGTGCCAGGAAGATTCAGGACAACCGTTGTAGGCATTGCCACAACGAGGTTGAAACTCTTGCACACGTCTGGAATCCTGTCCGCACGGCGAAGCTCTGCGAAACGCTATACACCACCAAGTACGATCAATTATAG
Source organism: Periplaneta americana (assembly GCA_025594305.2). NCBI lineage: Eukaryota > Metazoa > Arthropoda > Insecta > Blattodea > Blattidae > Periplaneta > Periplaneta americana. The sequence continues at coordinate 128,066,349 of JAJSOF020000015.1, read as the reverse complement.
CCACTGGCCTTAAACATGCCGATTAGAACACCTTTGAAGAAGTACATGGTCTCTCCGTCACTGGCAGTACATGGCGCATAGGTATAATAGCTTTCAAGGAATCTAAAAGATCTGGATTCATAATTGATCCCACTGTGCGTTTCGAAACAAAAGAGGAACAGCCAGCAGAAGTGGATAATGAAAAAAAGAATATCTACAATCCTACCATTCCCTATTACCTCAAAAAATACCAGCTAAAAGAGCTTGAAGTAATCGGACTTCTGGTTGGAGCAAGAGGTACCGCTACTCTCTTCATGAAAGATGTGTTTAAGAGGCTTGGAATACCTACATCTATTATTCCGATTGTAACCTTAGTTGCATTGAAAGGATCAATTGCTCTCCTGAAGAATCACCTATATTCGAAATCAAACTAAGTTCAGTAGCATTCTTTACTTTTTTGTAACACTTACCTTTCTAAAAATAGGTATATTTTCAATAATCTCAAAAAAATTATTTGCATTTATGTACTTGTAGGAATTTCATTGTTAAAACAAAATCAATGGTTTTTCATGAACTTGTAAAAATTTCTTTGTCCCTTGTGGCAGCTCACGAATGGTGAGAAGATATATAAATTTAAAAATTCCCAAGGTTTTGTTCCTACCCACAAAGCAAATATGATAAATTGTAGCCTACGTGTTTTGAGCTACAGTGGTACTCCACTCGATAAGACCCTCGTGAGGAGGGTTTGCACAACGCTGGCTTCCAGAAACATCGCATTATTCAGGTCACGCTCTCAATATCAGCAGCTCCAAATCCGCATCTCGATCTGCGGCTGCCTCGTCAAATTTTTACTCCGATCAGATTTCTAAATACCTCGTGCCTCGAGTAGCTCAGTGGTAAACCCGAAGGATCTCTCTTCAAGTTTGAAATTCTCATTGTATTGCGTCCAGAATGATTAAATGTTTTGGTCGTTTGGCCACGGAGTGACGGGTTCTCGCAGGGTAGGTTCTGCGAGCTGCGTTTCTCTGTCAAGTAATTACAGCACGAAGTGAGGAACGATAGGATTTGTGAAGCTTAACAAGAGATTGCTGCCAGCTGAGTAATTAGAATGTAAAACAGATAGACCTACAGTATAAAGCTAAAGTACGAGTACCAACAGTTAGGCCTATTATTAGACTGCGTGGCTAAGGACCCTTATCTTCTAAGTTAAGTATGACTGGAGTCTTCCGTGGCGATTATATTGAACTCCGAAGTAAACAAGACATGGACTACCTTACAGACGTACACTATGAGTATCCTCGAGACAATAAACCAAACATTTCGTACTAACGTACCTAGTTCATACGATCCTCGACTTCTTAGCGGTGTTAATGTTATGTTCTTCACAGTAAGGAATTGCAATGTACAGATAAGTACATTTATTTATTTATATTTATTTATTTATTCATTCATTTATTCATTTATTTATCTATTTATCTATTTATTTATTTATTATTTTGCTAATAATTGTAACATAATAGTACATTATAGGCAAGTTTCATACGACTTTTTATGCTCGACCATATTTCTAACTTGAAATTAGTCAGAAGTATCATTTTATTTGTATCTGACTCAAGATCGGAAGTGACCTTGTGCATAGCTCGTGTGAGATGTGCGCAGACGCGAAAGTATTGATTTTTTCCGAGGAACAATAATGTCATTGTATGACTTGAGGTTTTCCCGGCGTTTGATGTAGAATAACTCTTCTCGGGTTCTCAAGAAGATGGCAGAGCTGCCAGCTTCGTCCCTGAAGAAGATGGAAGCTAATCTCCAACTCACCTGGCTGAGAACCCGAGAAGAGTTATTCTACAATAATGTCATTGACCTTGATGTAGAGAATAACATGAACTAATTTTGGTATAACCTGGAAATTGATAGAATTGAAAAACGAGATAACAAATTGAATTTATTTGAATATTATTTACAATTAACGCTAATTATTATAGTAACAGAAATAACCTTCTGCTACAATATTGGATTTTCAGCCTCCGTGACGTTTTCCTCGTCTTTCGATTGCATATCCGAGAATAATCGAAAACCTGAACTTTAATGAATAGGTGTACTTTAATGACATGCATTAAAGGTGTACAATTACTACATTTCGGCATGGTCGAGCATAAAATATAATATATACAGAAAAACTTTAGCTCGCCCCTGAAAGAGTAGAACTCGTGCTCAGGGGCGGATTCCTGAATTGAAATTAATAATTATACAATACAATTTATCTTATGTCTACTATGCAGTTATATTATATAAATTTAAATTTACAATTTTTCAATTTTTATAAAATCCATACATAACTTTTTAAATTTAATACTAGAAGTATTAGAATTGACAAGATTAGGATATTTAAATATACATTTGTTATATTATATTCTTGGGCCTAAATTACTACTATGATTAAATACTGTAACATTGTTGCATTTTGGTTCAAACAATCTTAAAGAATTCATACCTTTTGTTTCATAACTATGAGAATACAATTCAAAATTATTTCGATTTTTATGTAAAACGTTATGGTTTTTTATTAACTACAATATAATATGTGCCGGAATTTTTTGTCTTAAGTTTTTAAAGTCTAAAAACAATTTTTCGACATTTTTAGATGAAAAATCAATATGAAATTTGGTTTAAAAACAAATTTTGAGATGGAAAATCAATAGGTTTTAATTTTTATTTTCTTCTGTAATAAATAAAGTGAATTAAAATTGGATTTAAATGAGCTACCCATCCTATAATTCCATACATAATTAACGATTAAAATACAATTAAATATAATGTGCGTAATAAACTTATTGACAAGTACATATATACGTAGATTGTCAAAAGAAAAAGTGGTACGTTTATCAGTTAGACAATTTTTATACTGCGAGAAGCTTCTTTCGATATTGCGTAAGGGTCGGCCTCGGTAGCGTAGTTGGTATAGTGCTGGCCTTCTATGCTCGAAGGTGTGGATTCGATCCAGGCCCAGGTCGATGGCATTTAAGTGTGTTTAAATGCGACAGTCATCGACCTAATATTAACCAGTATATACTGTTGATCTATTATATATTATTATTTTTTTAGTCAGGGCACAGCCTTCTTGATACTGTGGTCAGGCGAAGTAGGTTCCATTTCGTTCTTTTGTGTTGTCAGAAGTGGTGACCACGAAACTATATGAAGAAGACAGCTGATTATTGTTGTACGTTTAAGTATGTAATCTTATGCGAGTGACGGGTGGATGAACCAAAGCACATAAATCTTGTTTCCAGACATATTGTTGTCTCTAATGCGAGTAGATCCGTATAAAATGTCATAGGTAAGATTGAAGTTCTTGCTCAAAATTTACAGCTTCAGTTATCCAATCCAGCTCTAGTGAATGCTACTGTAGTATTTTACAAGATGAAACAATAACAGGGCATGTAAATCACTTTTTATTTCAGATATACAGTCAACAATTAGACATGTTACTACACCAAGCGAAGTTAAAACTGTCATCATCATGTTTTCAGATTCTAAATCATGTGGACCAATGGAAACCCTAACCTAGCACTAATAAATTTTCTTGAAATGTTATAATTCATGTAACAAAAATATATACTACAGTTCTTCGCCTTCGCAGATTCTCGCAGACACGGAAACCAGCTACAGTCATAGCTATAACTAAAGAAAATAAATGCCTTACTCTTCCTAAAGCAGAAGACCTACCAGTCCCCTTAATACACGTGGAATTGTACATGCTCTTAATTCCACATCCAAGCAACTACCTTGCCTCTCGGTTTACTCTTCTAGCTTCACATCATAATCGTACTACTCGTTCACAGGACAATTTAATGCTATCATACCACACCATCAGACATCTCTGTACTCGAGTTCGTCCTCAAAAGTCTGCGTGACAGACGGATCAGCTACCGTAAGGATTTTTTCTTCCCTTAAATTTGTGTTGCCGTGTGTTTTCAAAATAACGTTTAAATATTTTTATGCTCGACCATGCCGAAATGTAGTAATTATACACCTGGCAGGAGCCCTTTAATGGACCTCATTAAAGTACACCTATTCATTAAAGTTCAGGTGTTCCACTAATCAGAAAACACCATTGTAGCAATATGAAAGAGCAAGTATCGAGTATTCTCGGATATGCAATCGAAAGACAACTAACGAAACGTCACGGAGGCTGGAAATCCAATACTGTCGCAGAACGTTAAGTTCTGTTACTATAATAATTAGCGTTAATTGTAAATAATATTCAAATAAATTCAATTTGTCATCTCGTTTTTCAATGTCTAAATCAATTTCAACGTTATATCAAGATTATTGTTCATTTTACTCTCTAGATTATATCAAGGTCAATGACATTTCTTTCTTGGAAAAAATCAATACTTTCGCGTCTGCGCACATCTCACAATTTACTAGATATCGCACAAGGTCAGTTCTGCTCCCCAGTCAGATAAGAATAACATGAATACTTATGAATAATTTCAAGTTAGAAATATGGTCGAGCATAAAAAGTCGTATGAAACTTGCCTATAATGGTAATTAAGACGCTCGTATGAAAATTATGAAACTCGCTTGCGCTCGTTTCATAAACATACTCGCGTCTTAATTACTACCATTATAGGATCGTTGCATAATGTACTAATTTAGGGCACACTTACTTTCAAGGATTTAAAAAATAACCGAATTGTTTATTTTTATGTTTTAAGAATTTCGTAACATCAAACCAGAGTTGAATTATCTTAACACTTCTGCAAGTCATCCATTTCACAGAGCTCTTGAATATAATCAGTAGGGCTCGGATTTTTAGGTGCTAAAAATTGGGAAAATATTTATTTTTTATGTGCAAAAAGTCGGGAAAATGTGACAAAAAAGCAAACATATTTAATTATATTCCAATACTTTATGTGAATACAAACAATATGCAGTACTCACCAGTATAAATTATGCTGTCTCGCCAACTGCTGAAGAATTACAGTACACAATGAGATTCATCCTCAAGTTGGCCATTACAAATGACTGACGATATCGCGGAACACTGCCTTGTACTGGGAAAAAGAGCGCCCTGGCCTTGAGAAACAACATGCACTCCCTAGAGACATGTTTAAGATTGTGGAAACGGAAACAGAGGCAGCTGATGTTTAAAATTTTATAATTGCTTCCTGAATCAACATTATGACAAAAGTTACAAGGCACTCCAAAATGACTTAAACATCATAATGTTTGTTTGTTAATACAATTTTTTTTAGTAATGACAGATCTTAACGCTTGTGCTGAGAGCGCAGACTGCAGTTCCACAGATCCATGGCAATTCCAAGAAACAATAGCCAGCTATCACGTCTAATCACTAAACATTCGGGTAATAATTAATCTGAAATGGGGCTTTTATCGAAATTTATTTGATGGAGACTTAATTTTTGTGTGTGTTTATGTAAATATTTGAAAATATATAAAACTGGTTTTACATTTAAAAATTAATAAATCTGTTTTTATTGTGAAATAAAATTTAAAAATATTTGCTCAGTCGTTGATCTTGTGGAAACGGAAACAAAAATTTAAAACACAATTAAGAATCTCCATTACAGTGAAAATAAAATATTTATTTACGTAAGAATCCTAGCCCTAATAATCAGTCCTGAAAATAGAAACATTAAACTGTTTTTATGAGCTGACTTTACATCAGTGAAAATAAAATATTTATTGTGATCGAAACATTAAAGGCGATTGATCAGGCGATTGAGAGAATATCATCGAAATGATAGCCGTCCAAATCTTCGATTTAAAATATCGGCATCCTAATCTATTCAAATGAACAAAAAAAGAAAATATAAATTAATGTTAAAAAAATACATAATGAAATTTAAAAAAAAAAGAATGTTCACCGACAAGATTTGGTAGTTATCAAAACGATAAAAATTTATTGAAAATAAATAATATACATTGAATATTATAAAGATGAATAGAGATGGTGATTGAGGATGTTCAGTGAAGATTTTAAAATGGTTGATGCAATTGTCTGAAGAGTCTGATCAGGAACCTTTAATTTTCTGAGGATCTCCAATGTAAATTTGGGAATTGTTCCTCGCGCGCCAAACATAAGTCCAATGACATTCCAATCTTGAATATTATATTTATGACTGAGATCATGACAGCATGGAAGGTAAATAGCGCTTTTCTCTTCATGTATCTGCTTTGGTTGATCTTCATTAATTTCGAACCTTACAGTAGGGTCAAGAATGAGACCAGTTTTTTTTTATCTCGGTCAGTTATTATGATGTCAGCACGCCGTGTAGATCCTTCCGTAGAAAGACATTGAACTTCCTCATATACTTCGTATTCACCATGTTCCCTTAATCTGTTAGCAATTATTGAGCGGACTGTGTTATGTCTGTCAATTCGCAGTAATTCGCCCTGAGGGCAGAACCCTAGCACGTGGGGTAAAGTTCCATGCTCATTGCTTCTCCTGCAATGGTTACTGCTAAGGCTTCTACCGGGGAGAGATCTAACTGCGATGACATTGTAAAAATTTACAATTCGCAGGGAAACATTTTGCAGAACAGTAAGTGCCGGTACTCAGGACTGGCTGCCTCTTCAAGAGTGCTCCTTCGTTCTCAAGCCGTCTTGTTTCTCTCTTCCTCCCAGCGAGAAACTAGAAACTTGGCTTGACATTTTAATTGATGCTTAAATGTAACTTAGTAGGACGTGGAGTGATTGATTAAATCCGATTCTGTTCTTAGAGTTGTCGATAAAAAGTTGCCCTCCTAATTGATTAGCCTCTTTTCTGTTATGAACTACAGTATGTCAGGTCTTAAAGGACACTTTTCCATACCTAATTGCTGGAAATAGCGTTGCGATAATCAAGGTAACAAATCTGAAGGGTAAAGTCTAAAAGCGATCAGTCACATTTTGCTAATTTGATTACGCGTTGTTGAATGAGAGCTTAATGATAGACTATGTAAACTATACGTTTCTGTTTAAAAATTTTTTTACGGAAATACCGTACAAAAATGGACCTCTTTCTTATTCGAGAAGCTTTTAGGGGTCTGCGCCAACTTTAGGGACTCATGCGGTCACGTTATACGTTGAGCTTCACTGCGCTTTATACAGGGACATCATTTTATTTTTACTAACATTTTTAATATTAACTGTCTATACCTCTGGATCAACGCCGTTTGTTTTACCCCCTTCCACGACTGTAGTTCGATGATACTGGCGTGATATACAAACAAATCACTTTACTAGGTATAGGAGGGAAGAAAAGTAGTTCATCCATTTACGTAAACTAGGAAATAACACGATTTTGAGTTTGATAATTTTCATTAGGTTTTTGTTTAATCAAAATACAGTACAGTATTAACAGTGAGTGTTTTTACTCACGAACTGAGCTGTCCATGCGGACGTATTCATTATGCAGTGTCTATTTTATTTTATTGGTTTATTTTACGACGCTTTATCAACATCTAGGTTATTTAGCGTCTGAATGAAATTAAGGTGATAATGGCGGTGAAATGAGTCCGGGGTCCAGCACCGAAAGTTACCCAGCATTTGCTCGTATTGGGTTGAGGGAAAACCCCGGAAAAAACCTCAACCAGGTAACTTGCTCCGACCGGGATTCGAACCCGGGCCACCTGGTTTCGCGGCCAGTCGTGCTGACCGTTACTCCACAGGTGTGGACTGCAGTGTCTATTATACTGTCTATAGCACATTAGCATACACTATAGACAATGATGTTGAATTGAAAAATAATCAAATATGGATATTTAAACACTTTTTTGAAAATGGTGGCCGTTAATTTCGATACAGGCTTCAGTTCTAATGTGCATGTTATTGCACCTAATTCCAATTACCAGTTTCGTCCTTCGTACCAGTAACTCATGTTGAAATATTATGTCTGTACCTACTCTATAAAAGAGTACCTTACTTACTGTAAATTCAATCTTCACTTCTGCCCGATCCGAAAAGATAAAATTACTCAGGGAAGCTATCTACTGTCCGTCCAAGTGTTATGTCGCAGGGTCGTAGAAAGGGGGAAAATCACGTGACAGTTAATTACTTAACGAGACCCTTTTATTTAACTTATCTTAAACAGTTGTATAATATTACGTAGACGTCCAATTCCTAACAGAAATTAATGTTTTTAGAAAAGAGCTAAGACAGCCCAGCCACTAGCCTTTACAGAGAAGCGAATAGAAGCGAGTGGGGGAAACCATGTCCCATAGGCAAATTGACGCAGTACCTGTGCGAAAATGATTCAATATGGAAAGCTCTTTCGTCACTGGAAAATGCGAACTTATTTTTGAAACGTACTGTTTACTGTCACCGTAAGGCTACTATGACTGTATATGCGGCCTTGGTTCTGTGTGGAGGACGATTGAACTTCATTAGTAGAAGAGGTGGGAGTGAAGTACATTAAAAAAAAAACTCAGGTACAATAAATAAAATGATGTCCCTGTACAAAGTTATTCTGTGAAGATATAGCATGAAGTTGCTAATCGTTGCGTTTTTCACCGGTGTCAAGGACTGTAATTAAGTGTGCGTATATGTGTGTATTGGAATGTGTTAGAGGACAGTTTCAAACTACTTAGAACTTTCAGATTTGCTACGAAATTGCTTTACAACTCACGATGTAAGTATTCTACGTTTACATTATATTTCGTAAGGTACGTTTTCCACTGTAAAAGAAGAAAGAAGTTTCGTAACTAAATAACAAAGAGATGAACTTTTTATGCTGGATGTAGGTTCCGTTTAAAACCCTCCACCACAAAGCATTTAAACCATTTTATTCCTGCAGGCTCAAAGTATTACGTGTCTCTGCAAGAGCTTGAATTTTTGTTATCATTATTCACCACATGGTTTGGACATAGTTGTCCGTTTCAACTCCGCATAATTTGTTCCGTTGTATTTTATGTGGTCGTTCCAACCTTCCTTCTCTTTGCTTTATTTGTACCGCTTCGGTTATTGATTGGCTCTTCCAATTATCATCCTTTCAACATAAACTTCCAAATTTGTTCTATATAATTCGTATGACTGATATAGTTATCGCGTTTGGCTCTTCAGCCTTTTCCTCTAAAAATATTTAAGTCTATTTGCTGCACCCATTTTAGCTGATTTTAGCATCCTAAATGTGCAACAATATTATATTGTATATAAAGCATTACATGACACATTCCTATTATAAATTTGCGGAGGATTTGGCATTTTGTCTAACCTCTGAGATGGTGTCTCAAGAAAGAGAAATAATTTAACTTATCTTCAGAGTATTATTCCCTGGATAGGCCTCTCATAAATGTAGCTGATTTTAGCATCCTAAATGTGCAGCAATATTATATTGTATGTAAGGAATTACTTGACACATTCCTATTATAAATTTTCGGGGGATTTGGCATTTTGTCTAACCTCTGAGATGATGTCTCAAGAAAGAGAAATAATTCAACTTATCTCCAAAGTATTATTTCCTGGTTAGGCCTATCATAAATGTAGTTGATTTTAGCATCCTAAATGTGCAGCAATATTATATTGAATGTAAAGCATTACATGACACATTCCTATTATAAATTTTCGGAGGATTTGGCAATTTGTCTAACCTCTGAGATGATGTCTCAAGAAAGAGAAATAATTTAACTTATCTTCAGAGTATTATTTCCTGGATAGGCATCTCATAAATGTAGCTGATTTTAGCTTCCTAAATGTGTAGCAATATTATATTGAATGTGAAGCATTACATGACACATTCCTATTATAAATTTTCGGAGGATTTGGCATTTTGTCTAACCTCTGAGATGGTGTCTCAAGAAAGAGAAATAATTCAACTTATCTTCAAAGTATTATTTCCTGGATAGGCCTATCATAAATGTAGCTGATTTTAGCATTCCAAATGTGCAGCAATATTATATTGTATGTAAAGCATTACTTGACACATTCCTATTATAAATTTTCGGAGGATTTGACATTTTGTCTAACCTCTGAGAAGGTGTCCCAAGAAAGAGAAATAATTTAACTTATCTTCAGAGTATTATTTCCTGGATAGGCCTATCATAAATGTAGCTGATTTTAGCATCCTAAATGTGCAGCAATATTATATTGTATGTAAGGAATTACTTGACACATTCCTATTATAAATTTTCGGGGGATTTGGCATTTTGTCTAACCCCTGAGATCGTGTTTCAAGAAAGAGATCTAGCCTAATTCAACTTATCTTCAAAGTATTATTTCCTGGATAGGCTTATCATAAATGTAACAACTTAAACACATTTCTTATTTTTACTTTCTCATCATATGAAGAATGAAAAATTCTATTGAGTTATTGCAAAAAAGATCTATTACAATATATCCAGGAAAACACACAAGTTTCACATCAATGCCATAGAAAAGTGACTACGCGAATATTATTCGTGTCTTAATAGACAGCGACTTTTCCTGAACGATTGGTCGAATTTTTATTTATATCCTATATATAAAAGTCATTATATCCGGGAATCTTAAGATTTTCTTTCGTGATTTTTTGCATCAACTGGTCTTCATTTCACCGGCATTAGCAACCTAAACAATGCTTTATTCACATCAGTGAATTAAAATTTTTCAAATCGCTCTCTCCATGACAATCAACATATTAGCAACAATAAAATCTATACATGCTTTCTTTTAAGACTTTTTCAAAAACATCACATTACAAAGAAAAAGCCTACAATTTAAAATTAAATTTAGATACCAGTAAAATATAAAATATTGTATAGCACACGGGAGTGAACAGATTTTATACGTTCGTTGAAATTGTTATCATTATTCTTAGACTATTATTATTATTATTATTATTATTATTATTATTATTATTACTATTATGTAACAGTGCAGGATAAAAATGTAGTACCGTATGACATGAAAGTATTATGTAATTAAAACTTCTTATAATTATAAATTTTCAATAAATTGTATAAGCTCATCAACTTACGCAGAAAATTCCAAATAATAATTTGGAACAAAAAATCAAATCTTGAGTATTTTTTATTTGACCTCTGATCTCACCTTAAGGGCTAGTGTCTTTGGCTACAAAATCTGATGATGGAAGAGTGGAACAGAGAAAAATTCTCTCCTGCACCAGGATTTGAACCCTGGTTTTTAGCTTCACGTGCTGACGCTCTATCCACTAAGCCACACCGGATTCCCATCCCGATGTCGGATCGAATCCTCTCAGTTTAAGTTCCACCTCTTGGGTTTCCTCTAATGGCCTACCCTCATGTACTGCGTCATAGATGTATGGCAGTTGGCACAATGTCCACACATGTGCAGAGGTGCACTCGTACTTCGGTACATCGTAATATATGATATGCGGAAAATAATCACTTAGTGATTTAAGACGGCGCTTATTCCGTCGGATCCCGGCCACTTAGTCACTCATAACGAGTGCACCTCTGCACATGTGTGGACATTGTGCCACTGTCATACATATACGACGCAGTGCATGAGGGTAGGCCACTAGAGGGAACCCAAGAGGTGGAACTTAAATTGAGAGGATTCAATCCGACATCGGGATGGGAATCCGATGTGGCTTAGTGGATAGTGCGTCAGCACGTAGAGCTGAAAACCCGTGTTCAAATCCCGGTGTCGGAGAGAAGTTTTCTCTGTTACAGTCTTCCATCATCATATAATGACGCAGAATTTCTGCACTAAAATAGCATATGTACTTCGGTACATCGTAATATATGATATGCGGAAAATAATCATCTTGTGATTTAAGACGGCGCTTATTCCGTCGGATCCCGGCCACTTAGTCACTCATAACGAGAGCACCTCTGCACACGTGTGGACATTGTGCTGTCATACATCTATGAGGGTAGGCCATTAGAGGGAACCCAAGAGGTGGAACTTAAACTGAAAGGATTCGATCCGACATCGGGATGGGAATCCGGTGTGGCTTAGTGGATAGAGCGTCAGCACGTAGAGCTGAAAACCCAGGTTCAAATCCCGGTGCCGGAGAGAATTTTTCTCTGTTCCACTCTTCCATCATCATATAATGACGCAGAATTTCTGCACTGAAATATCATATTATGTACTTCGGTACATCGTAATAAAATGAATCTAAACTGGGTTTTAGAGACTAGAACTGGGATGGATTCTTGCATTTAGATTTCTATCGGTTCGTTGCTCACTTTCCAATGCGATTATTGTTCCAGTCCGATGTGACTCCGGCGGCATTCATGAATCCGATGCTGACAGGTTGGTTATCGTACTTCAGCCTTGACGTCCCCAGAAGAGTACCTTGTAATCAGGCAGCGCATTTTCGTTCCCAAACAAGTTAGGGAAGTTATCAATTAGTATATCCTGGAGTTTCAGGGTTCAATAAGAAGGGAAGCGATCCGTACAACTCATTGCAGTATGTAAACTTTGCTCAGATTCTTTCCGGGAGCACCATTTCCTAACTTGGTGGCATTGCATGGCCTTCGTGTTTACTCCATCCGACAGCTTCAGATTTTTCTTATTGGAATACTAGAAAGAAAGGGACTTATTTGAAAAATACTTCAGAGTTACAGGACAAGGTTCATAGTGAAGTTGACATCATTGATCTGTAGTTACAGGTTCGTGTCATGGCAGCTGCAGTTCTGTATATTACACCTGAAAGATGTAATTTTTAAGAGCTACTTCAGTTGTTCTGCAAGTAAAGCAAATGCTAGAATTTGATAAATCTACAGGGACATCATTTTATTTTTACTAACATTTTTAATATTAACCTGGCTATATCTTTGGATTAAAAGTCTAGAACCGGAAACACCGCTTGCTCCCCCTTCCGAGACTGGAGTTGGATGATACTGCCGTAAAATACAAATCACTTCACTAGGTATAGGAGGGAAGAAAAGTAATTCATCCATTTACGTAAACTAGGAAATATCGCTATTTTGAGTTTGACAATTTTCATTAGGTTTTTATTTAATCAAAATACAGTACTGTATTAACACTTAGTGTTTTTACTCATGAATTGAACTATCCAGTCGGACGTATTAATTATGCTGTGTATATTGTACTGTTACAGCACATTGGCGTACAATATAGAGAATGAAGTTAAATTAAAAAATAATCATAATACGGATATTTAAACACATTTTTGAAAATGGTGGCCATTCATTTCGATACAGGCTCCAGTTCTTTTATGCATATTATCGCACTATAGACTATTGTACCTAATTCCAACTACCAGTTTCGTCCTTCGTACGAGTAACTCATGTTGAAATAATTCTATGCCTACTTTATAAAAGAGTACCTTACGTACTGTAAATTTAATCTTCACTTCTGCCCGATCCGAAAAGATAAAATTACTCAGACATTCTATCTACTGTCCGTCCAAGTGGTTTTGTCGCAGGGTCGTAGAAAGGGGGGGGGTAAATCACGTGACAGTTAATTACTTAACTAGGCCCTTTTATTTAAGTTATTTTAAACAGTTATATAATATTACGTAGACGTCCAATTCCTAACAGAAATTAATGTTTTTAGAAAAGAGCTAAGACAGCCCAGGTACTAGACTTTACAGAGGGGCGAACAGAAGCAGGTGGGGGAAACCGGGACGCGACGTAAGCAAACGGACGACAGTACCTGTGCGAAAATATGATTCAATATTAAAAGCTCTTTCGTCGCTGGAAAACGCGAACATATTTCTGGAACGTATTATACTCACTAACTCAGTACTGCATACGCGGTCTTGGTTCTGTGTGGAGAACGGTTGTAAGTTTACTAGTAGACGGGGTGGGAGTGAAGTACATTAAAAAACTCAGGTACAATAAAAATTGAAGTAAAAATAAAATGATGTCTTGTATAAGTTGCTTACATACACTTTTGATTCAATGTAAAATATTTTATTTCACTTTAAAAAATAGTTCACTTGTACTATCCGGAACATTATAAAATGTGATTGTATCGACCAGTGATTATATGTACTTTTATTTTTTTGTAGAGTTGGGAAGCTCTGCCGCCAGATACCGCCACGTTCACACCGGACATCACTCCGCTCATCCTGGCAGCACATCGAGACAACTACGAGATCATCAAGATCCTTCTGGACCGAGGTGCCACCCTGCCCATGCCCCACGACGTCAGGTAAGAAACAATGCCCGTCTTCCTTTATGGTGTTTTCTAAAAAATTAGTTAAATGGTATAATGTGTACGGCCGGACGAATAGACATTTACATGCTGATCTAGGAAGCCGTAAATTATGAGTAAATTCCTCAGGAAACAGAGTTATACCGCGTCCACGAAGTCTCTAACACAGGGATGCAAAACTGAGCCCTAGTTGTGGCATTCGTCACAAGCCGGATTACGTCTTTTATCCCTTCCCTCAATCAGCGTAGTCCGAATCTCACCGGACCGGTGGACAACAATGACGTCATGCTGCAGCGAATTAGGAACAAAACTGCTGGAAGGATTGATGGATGTCATGGCGACTGTATAAGTTGTTGTCTGTGCTACGCTAGCAAAATTTTGCGAAATTTCCGTACTGCCATCTCGTTCAAAGAAAATAGAGCATAAACAATTTATTTCTTGAACCGGTAGTAATAACTGGTCCGTTAACATGTTCGCTCATAAGCCATTAACATATTATTTTACGTTGTGCTCATTACAAACAATACAGCAGAACTAAAGCAGAACACACCGCCATGACACAACAGTGCACGATGTCATTCGTCTGCTAATTCCCGCCCAATACAAGAACCAATCAGATTCAATGATGGCGGCTGATGGAGACTGCCACCACCTCTGCAAGCTGATGGCACCGGTGCGACACCGGTGGAGCATCAATGACGTCATCGGTGGAATTTGGAACACCGTGATGCCATCGGATTGCTCACCGGTGAGATTCGGAATACGCTCAATACCACGGGTCACTCACATTATAAGGTAAAGTGGGTTTGTATTCACTGTATAGTGGTGGAATTCAACGCAATGTCTTTTGGAAAATACCAGTTTGAAGATCAATGGAAAAATTAATACTTCTCTATTCAAAACCATCACAAAACATGTAAAAGTCCTGTGTTTGGTTTTACGTAAGTATGTGAGCAAATATTCTTCAAAAAAGAGCGATGATCGGTTTAAATTAACGGATACACATCTGATATACCTTAGGCATTGTAGCCTAATATAACGAAAATTGGGAACCAAAAAAATGCAGAGATTTGGCGCACGTTACAGTTGAAGGTGTAAGTTAATTGTAAAGCGTCCTTAAATTAAAACGTTAAAAGTGTTACAAATTGTTAAGAAAAAGTAATTTACCTTAATGACATTAAGGTATAATATCTTTCTCAACAATTTTTAACACTTTTAACGTTTTAATTTAAGGAAGTTTTACAGTTTTAACGCAAGAAGGAAACATGTAAGAGTTATCAGTTATGCAAAAGCCATGGAGTCAATGATAAGCTAGAAGGGGAAGCCTTTATTTGTGATCAATGGATTCAAATTTAGACATCATTAGGATCTACGGAACAATATTTCGCGTTGAGCATGCTGCATGAAATCTTGTAAATGTTTCATAAAATTAAGTGTTAAAAATGAAATCATTGAAAGCAATCAAGAACACAACCACAACAAACCAGACAAAGTGTTAATCAACAGTATGGGCAGAATTTGTAGCAACAACAATGAGAACGACTAATGGCTGCGAGCAGGGGCGGCTCTTGGGGTAGTGCCAGTGTGCCATGGCACCATCAATGAAAGAAACAAAAAATAATATCCTAAAAAGCAGTTGTAATAGTTTATTTATACACATTTGATTCGTATTTCATTTGAACGAGCACGCGCACAGATCGGGACGCACTCTTGCAGCGTTTTTCCGAACGTTGGAGCCACTTCGGTGTGGCACTGCCTGCGTTCATATAACACTGTACAAAAGGCTACTGATTCTAGTTTATACGCGTTTCTTATGGCAGACACTGAGCCGAATTCAATTTGACTCAATAGTTAACATTCCGCCCGCTAGAGCTCAGTAATGCAGAAATTTCACTAGATGGCAGGGTTGTTGAAAACGTTAGGAAGGGAACCATCAACCGCAGACTTGCACGAAAACACAAGTTAAAGTTCCTCGCCAAATGTTAATGTAATGTTGCCAATTCAAAACTAATGTACATAACTTGGATTTGAATGTGTAAATTATTATCCATTTAACTATATTGAATGCAGAGATAGTCATTGTTCTTTTTATAAAGATAAAATATTTTTTTCATATTATGTAAAGCTGTTTGTTAATGTTGTGTAATATTTGTTTTATTTTGCGGCAACTAAATATCGCTACACTGTTGCTATAGTATTGATGCTTCTGTTAACGATACGTGAGTTCTGTGCAGGACATGAACATGTGTTATTTAGGCCGCTGCCTTGGATTTATCGGCCTGTTAAATAAAGTGCAAACGTGTTTGTTTATTATCTATATTACTGTTTACTGTATTTTTATTTTACTAGTTATAAAACTTATTTGTATTTTTTGAGTTTAAAATTAACCCTAATATTTATAAAAGGGTTTATTTGAATAAATTTACTACTAACAATACTGTGAAAGTTTTGCATTATCTATATCTGTAAATTTCGTTATTTGTTTCGGAAATGTTATTGTAACTGTTACTAGATGCATTATTAACTGTACACCTGGTAAAATAGCTGGTTTAATTAATGTGTTTTATTTAACATAATGCAAACGTGAGCTGCGATTATCAATTTCACTAGGGTAATTTGCGTACAACCTTTTTTCATTTTTGGCACCACCACCAGAATACCTCACCGGCCGCCACTGGCTGAGAGTCATTTCATTCGAAACGTAATAGTCTGTTTTATATTGCTCACCCAAACATTTACCATTTTATAGAAGTTTTGAAAGAAATACAAAGCGAAACGTACTTAAAACTGCGTACTGACAGAGCTCTGCCATTTAAACAGGCAAGGGGGGAGAAAGAAGCTTTTATTCGTAAAAACATGATTGATTTGCAGCAAGGTCATATAACAAGATTGGATTTCATCCGGAATCTCTCATTTAGGTTGCAACCAATACGTTGGTACGTTTGTAATTTTATGGTGAAAATGCAACTTGTGAATTTTAATACATTTTATGGTGAAAAATGATACTACCAACATTGTATGGTGAAGATGCCACAAACGACATTTTTAACCTACCTGTAACGTTTAAATTGGTGATGTTACAGCCAGTCCTAAGTTTGTAAAATGGGAAGGGACGCAACTGAAGTATGACCCAAAAAATATAGGGACGCAACTGATGTATGACCCAAAAAATATAGGGACGCAACTGACGTATGACCCAAAAAATATAGGGACGCAACTGACGGACAAAAAATATAGGGACGCAACTGACGTATGTAGGGACGCAACTGAAACCAAAAATATGACCTGACGTATGACCCAAAAAATATAGGGGCAACTGAAGTATGACCCAAAAAAATCGCAACTGATGTACGACCCCCAACTGACGTATAAAACTGACCGCGGGTCGCAATCGCCTGTCCCCGGTTCTCGCAGTATATGATGAAACGTCTATAGAAACATGTTCTCTCCATGTAATTCGGTTTCCCAGTCATTTCCCATAGCATTTGTTATTGTCCCTGAAGAATCTCTGTATATTAAATGGGATGTTAAGTAAGGAATTCACAATGGGAGCTTAGGAATCGAAGAGCATACATCGAGCAGTAGGCCTACCAATAAAGGACTTTACGTTATGCAGGGCGCATTGCCAAAATTCCTCCTACTTTAAAGCGTTTAATAAAAGAACAGACTAATTCTAGTGTTAAAAAAGCCCGTAATAAATAACCGATTGCACCGCCCGGAACATGGGAACGGCAACCGAGAAGGCTATTGCAGAGAGGAAGCACTATCCAATCTTTTATTCAAGTCGTTTCGGAGTACGACAGTCATCTGTTTTAAGACGTCTGCCACTAGAAGACCGGGATTTAAGTGTTACTGGTTTCCATCTGGATACGATATTGCCTGCCCTCTAACGAATGCAAATGTTTTGAGTTAGCAGACAACTTGGTGTTCTGGCACTCTGGGGAATAGGACTTCGAAGACCATAAAACTTTCGTTGCACTATTCCCGCTAATTGCGTGGTCTCGTATTCTAATACGCCGCGACCACACAGAACTCAACTGCAAGTGCATTCCTATCACAGTGTACTGCTGTAATCAAATTCAGAGTTATAAAATGTAATTATATGATAGAGATTTACTATCTGCCTGAATCTACGCCGCTCAATGCTATTGTCATAGAAGATTAACGAATTCAAAAGACTCCAACTTCATTCAAATTCTTCAATTTTCGTTTGCAGCTCGTGGATCTTAAAACTCCATACGACGAAAGCTTTAAACCGGGAATGTCAAGGACACTGACAAGTTTATGAATTGTTATCTATCAGAGTGCACTTTACGAGCTCTATGATTTGAGTGAGCGTAAGAGAAATCATCAGTCAAGGGTGTACGTTGTACAGAGAATAAGTTACTCCAGCTGCAATGTAAAGTTAATAGGCTACTAGGTTAGATCTATGCATTAGCCCTACTAGATCATTTATTAAGGCAATTTATGTTTCGGATATCATTTTAAATAATATTTCTTTGATCTTTTTTATTTATTTTATTTTAGTAGGTTATTTTACGACGCTTTATCAATAGCTTAGGTTATTTAGCGTCTGAATGAGATGGTGATAATGCCGGTGAGGAAAGGTGAGGTAAGGAAAGAAGAAAGGTAAGGAATAAAGAAAGAGAGGAAGGGAGGGAGGCGAGGGGAGAAAGAAAGAAGGGAAGTAAGGGGAAAGGAGGGGAGGGGGGGGAGATGAGTAGAGAAGGCGAGGGAGGGGGAGAGAGAGAGAGTACATAATTTCGCATAAATTCATTTCAGCGCACCGTGTCATTCTTTCTGCGTAGGCTATCTTAAGTTGCTTGTTGAATTATGTCTGCACTGGAAATCTGTTCTCAAATTGTGCAAGAGGACCTTCCTTGGTGGTAAAGATACTCCAATCGTGATGCTAGTCATTATTTATGTACGTCTTGTTCTAAGGTTAAACAAGAATAGTTCGAATATGTTCTTTACTCTAATATAAATACGCGAGGACAATTGTTCTGAAGTGTGGACAGTAAGCTTACATGCAGACACGTTTTTGTGATGAGAAACTAGGTCGGTGAACTGCCAGCCGTCTTCTTTCCCTTGCATCGTGCTAAGGTGGTGTAGAAGCCTGAAAAGAGAGAAGGGTTTATCGAATTCCTGCACTTCAATATCTGCAGTTCGGTCCAGGCTCGGTGTGTTTGTTTTCGTGCACTGTTCTCACTTTACTATGAAAGAAAGCCGTACAGAATCACAGCCATACCTTCCCAGGGCTGTCCACGTTCATGGCTAATGCATCGGTAATGTCACTCACTCACTTTACTTTTTCTTCCACTTGTCAATCCTGAAGTAAGTTATATCGATCTTACCGAAGACTGTTGTCCAAATGTCTTCAAGGAACTGCTTCACCATAATATGTGATCCTCCACGCTTTTCTGGATTTAATTTGGTTCGAATGCTCATATCGTAATCGTATAATGATATTGTTAAAGTAACATTTTAGTGCATGAGTGGAATGTAGAAATTTCAGTAAATATTCTCAACAGAAGTTCCAGGGAATTGTGTAATAGCAATATGCGTTACAAGAGCGGTATGTTGAAGTTTTCATGCTCGAGGAAACGTAGTTGAGCTTTTTTTTAATTTCCGAGAATTGAAAGAAAACATACCGCTCGTGTATTGTACATTAATTTGTGCGAAGATCGTTTATTACATACCTGAGAGAGGAATTTCTAATTAGTTGCAATGAAATCCCCATCTTGGTTTCTGTTCAATGACGGCAAATTTGCAAAACAAAAAATCTGTCTTCAACGTTGTTGCTTTAAAATGTTTTCTGTGTTTACTATACTCCAGCAGGCCGAGATATATGTCTGTCTTTTTTCCCCCAGTCTATAAATGAGAACTTAAAACAAACGGTAAGGTTATGTATGGATTTATTTTTCATTTTAATATTGTAACAATATTATTTATATAACATATTGCAGTAATAACATCGGCAAGTTTAATTTTGCCGGTCTTGTTGATTTTTTCACGGCTTCCTTTAATGCATCACGAATGCAGTAACTTTAGTGGAGTTGTAGAGTTTACTTAATTTTTTTAAATATTTAAAAACAATAATTAACAGTGTAATTTAGGTGAGATTGCAGTGGTAAGTTTCCAATTTATAATTATTACTATATTGAACGCCTCTGAAAATAATATGTTAAAAGCCTAAAGCAGTAAAATCAATATGTCACTTAAGCGGTAAGAAGAGGGAAATTGTTATGTGTGTTAGGTTGGGAATACTGAATGTGGAATTTTACACTTTCCGCGGATTGGTTTTGTGCGGAAACCAAGCAAATACGCAAGATCTCGCACAAAAATTAAAGTAGAACAATATATATTTGTTTCTTATTTAGTTTGATTGTTCAAACTTCGAGAGGAATGGTAAGCTTATGCTTATCACAGTCATCGACCTATACCAATGTCAAGTCTGATGCTATTGTTTCTTTAGCCTCTTCTTCCATTGTTTTTCTTGACACTTAAGACAGTGATTTCTATTTGCATATGAAGAGTCCACTGCAAGAATGATGGATGTCATTTGGAATACATTTTGCAGGATAAGCAATTGAAAGTTTGAAATCCTTAACGCTCAAAGCTTAACTGTCATTTTCCGATCTTTACTGGACAATGACTATCAGTGTTAATGCCATATAAAGGCTGGTTCACAATAAACCGGAAACGAGAATCGGAACGAAAACGAAAACGGTAAAATTGTTAAAATGTGTACATTTAAATGTGAGCATTCACAATTAACGAAAAGCTTGCCGGAGCCCGGGATCGGGAACGGAGAGTTGGCCAAGTTTCAACTTTGGCGTTCACGTTTCCTATCACAGCCCACTAGATTCATTCTATTGCCATCTAAAAGCTATTTTGTCGTCATATATTTTGTAGCAAGAAGACCGTGACATAACCTATGCATTATTTTGTTCTGTGCTGTGCATCATGGAGCAAGTTTTATTTGATGAGATTCTAATATTGAGTGTTGAGGAAAATCCTCACGTTTACGATAAGCGGCGCGCCTCGTATAAAGATGAGAAAATGAAGGAGAATACGTGGCTTTCAATAGCTGCATCTTTGAACACCTATCTTAAGCAAATCATATTTTATTATTGTATTGGTTGTATTACACACTACATATTCATACTTCAATTCAATAACTAGGGCCTACTATTGTGTTCATTTTTGTTCTATTACAAATGTTTCTTCTCTAATTATTTTACGTTATGGTAGACTTAAGTAGGTTGTGATAATAAAGATGCATGGGGATATTAATAGTACCGTACCTAATGAAATGTTTCAGTTGAAATTTCGAAGTTGGTTAACCTGTGTTTATGTTGGCTGCCTTGTACTCATGAGAGAACGACATTGGTCAATTATACACAACTAACATCAGAATGCATAATATCGACTTTACATATCGTTATTGACATGCATATCGATATGAATAGTCGTCTACGTTCTCGGTTTATTGTGAATCAAAAATTTCATATTCACTTCCTCTGCTTCTCGTTTTCATTCTGGTTCTCGTTCCCGGTTTATTGTGAACCAGCCTTTATTCTCTATGTACATTCTATATGTCTTAAGCTATGCATTGACAGTCTTTGGTTCATTTTCGACAAGAAAGTGACATCCATCATTCTTGCAGTGGACCCTTCATTCACATAGTAAAATAATAGCCTATAACAAATTAAAATTAATATTTTCTTCATCATAAAATGTGCAGTTTTGAAACTATAATTAAATGCACTTTTTTTTAAGAATTTATTGATCGATCTGCGCATTTAGCGCTATACAGATCATTTTAAATAAAATATGAATACAACACATGACACTGAACTGAGGACAGCCTAGATTGGGCTCCTCAATGAATTTTTTTTTATTTTATTGGGTTATTTTACGACGCTGTACCAACATCTAGGTCATGTAGCGTCTGAATGAAATGGTGATAATGCCGGTGAAATGAGTCTGGGGTCCAGCACCGAAAGTTACCCAGCATTTGCTCGTATTAGGTTGAGGGAAAACCCCGGAAAAACCTTAACCAGGTAACTTGCCCCGACCAGGATTCGAACCCGGGCCACCTGGTTTCGCGGCCAGACGCGCTGACCGTTACTCCACAGGTGTGGACTCCTCAATGAATAAAAATGATTGTTAATAAATAATTATTTACATAGGTTGGTGTGATGATAAATTTTGATTATAATATTAGGTCCATTGGAAGTCGGCTCTTGATTCCGGTGGGAAATGTGGACTTCCTTCCGAGAGAGTAGTGGATAGCGCCTGGAACATTTTCTAGGTTGTTATAGAACTTCTTAGCCTGTGAATGAATAAACTGTATGATTGTGTCAATACCAGTTTCTCTGTGTAGTTGGCTGTTACGGACAAACCAAGGAGAATTGAGTGAAATTCGTAGGACTCTATTTTGAAATGACTGGATGTGTTTAATTTCACTTATTGCAGCTCCTCCCCAGACAAAAATGCACTTGGAATGCAGTGATCTGAAATTCATAACTTTATTGCGAATTGCATTATGAAATTGATTTCATGAAAGGCTCAATGACGATTCTTGCGTTTTTACATTAATACGTGTAAAACACACACATTTAAACGT
The DNA here is from genome assembly GCA_025594305.2 of Periplaneta americana. Taxonomy (NCBI): domain Eukaryota; kingdom Metazoa; phylum Arthropoda; class Insecta; order Blattodea; family Blattidae; genus Periplaneta; species Periplaneta americana. Next base: position 128,043,641 of record JAJSOF020000015.1, on the reverse strand, counting down.
GAAAGTAAATGCTAGAACAGTACTGTAGTTACTTTCCTCAACTAGCCATAGACTCGTTTCGGATCGACATTTTCTTTTCTTTTATTTCAAATGAGAAAAGTTCTCATTCGCTACACTGTACCTTCGATCCGCGCTTTACGTTGTGGTCTGCTATAGAATCTGCATATCAGCTATTCTTGCTGCTGAGTGGCAATCCAGTTCCACCGAAGTGCGATTCTATTCGGGACCACGAGCTATTTTCGCATTACCTTGAGTAGTTCTGTGAGAATATAGCAGTTCTTTATGAGCCCAGGAAAGAACAACCAGACGTGAAACAAAGTTTTCCTCTTCCTCGCGTGATTGTAACCATACTCTCCTTACACTTACAGTACATTGTAGTTACATTGTTCAGATAGGATTTTTATACAGGGCTTTCATTTCAAAACATCTCTGTCCAAATAACTAATTATTTAAATATAATTCAATTTAAACAAAAAACACCTCAATTTAGATATTGAGGGGGAAGTCTGAAACTAGGCTTAATAATTGCATTTTAGATTTCACCACCACTCCCAGCCACCCCCACTTTGAAATTTCAAGGGGCACCCAGCGAATAGGGATTATAAAAAATGGACACTGAGCGAATTTTCCTGTGTTTTGTTTCTCTGTGCGCCAGCGTTTAGTTCCACTTTCAAGAGCTAGACGTTAGTGTAATCGAGCATACGCTAAGATAATAATTGAGTATAGAGTTGAGACACAGGATCCAAACATCGTCTACCTTATTGCATAATCCAGTAACGCTTTGCTTCAAATAAATTCGAGTTAACAGCTTTTCCTTATTTCTCAATGACAAACTAGTAGTAATAATAATTTTTATATTTCAGATATAATAAATTATATTATAAAATAATATAATACATTATAAAATTATGTATCAAATTCGTTTAATATGGTTTTACTTCTCATAAGAGTTTTGGTTTTCAATTTTCAGTGCTATCAAATCATTACATATTTTAATTGTTGTTGGGGTCAACGTCTCAACTCTCATTATAAAGGAACTCTAGAGTCTAGACATTACAGTTAATGACGGATTTATTATTTTATGGATCCAATTTATTTTATTTCAGTACATAATGTACCTAGATGTATTAATTATGTGTTATATTTCCGCTGTGTCGACTGCTAGCTGGTGTGATGTCAGCACCAACTCTAGGGAGAAAGCAGAATCTCACGCTATAGCTGGCTTGAAGGTCATTGAAATCAGTCCGGCTATATCAAAGGCACCGACGTGAAGTGTCCATTCTTTATAATCCCTATTCGCTGGGGCACCCCTATATTCTTATACTTAAATATGAAAGAGTATTCAATTGTTTATACACCTCATTCGTTTGTTTTCGCAATTTTTGTTTTCTGTCGTCGCCTGACAACCTGGATTTAGGGTTTGGCAACAGACCAGACTACACGGCGGTACACTTATAATTTTATGTATCAAGAGAGAAAATTTTGAAAAATATTTTATGATTTCTTTTTTGATAAAGAAGCCATTGCCAGCTGAACTGACTTGTAGATACTGAATACAGATAAAACCCAGTTCACAGGATGTGGCTGCACTCGGGCAGAGACAGTCCGTATTACGAATGCTAATAACGCGTATTTCCGTGAAAATCTCGAATCATACCTAGTTTACTTTATAAACATTAAAATATCTCCCTTTATATTTTGTTTAATGGGACAGTGCAGAGGGTTAGATGTAGACACATCTGACTCACAAGAGGTAATAAGGTAGAGTTCGATGCTTTTTTCACGTCGGCACCGAAGGAGATGATGTGATCAACCTCCTTCTGCCCTCGGGAGGATCACGATATGGATTTTTAGAAGCCTAGGAGACGCTGCATTCGTAGGTCATAAGATAAAAGTATCCCGCATTCCCTTGAATTTGAACATGGGCTCATTCATTCCGTGGATACGTGGATAGAAGTCAACATTTAAGCAATAAATAATATCCACATCGAAATATATGTCCGTTTATTGACACAATGTTACGAATAAAAAGGGATCACTTTCAAAATAGTTTCAGTTTAAGACTGTTTCGATTCTTTCATATCAGCGCTTATTCGTACCTCTGCGGATAGCTGTACAGAGTGGAAGGAGACCGATGTACCAAAATTTAAGAGGTGATTCTACGTGTTAAATCTGACAAAATTTTGTTACACTTTTCCTTCGATGAAGCGCCGTTAAACAGGAAACAAAAATAGTTTTTTCCCAATGTTTACAGCGCTCTATTGCGGTAATGGCCCTTGAGAAATGGCTGATTGCTATACAAGCAGGTAGGTAATAATGATCTGAACAGTTAATGTCTTGAATCTTTCTTCGCATATCAAACCGTTTAGCCATGAATTTAAATTGAATAATTGCGAAAATTGTTTAAATAAATCTTGCAACGCAACGCAATGTAGCACGTCACCAACTGAGTACAACAGAGAGTGAGAGGAAGGTAAGGAGTGCAGGGCGCGCTTGATATAATCTATAGCAGACGTCTCAATAGGGCCTCCTCGGAGCACTTCCTCCTCTCTCTATTTTTTATGTAAAAGTGGAACAAGCCTTTATATTTTGTTTAATGGGACCGGGAGCAGTTCGTGTATCTCCGGATGACGTCATTGACCGCGACGTTTGAATAAACATCTGCAACCGCTTCGATGTTGTGTCCATCTCCTAGGAAAGGATGTCCTTATTACCGCAAATGTATGAAAAAATAAACGCTTTTATAGGAAAAGTGAAATTGTAGGAGTCGCAAGTTTCAGTGGGTACATTTTACCACTTTATTAATCTAAAACTGTTACCTAATTTGAATCAAGACCAGTGTAACAAATATAATGAAGTACTGAAGGACTTGAGAAAAGAATTTGAGACCAGATTTAAGATTGTTTGTGAATTTCTAAGAGGTTTGGTTATTTTTAATTATTGAAAACATCACGAACTATATTATTTAACTATTATTGTAATTAATACGAGTATATTAATATTGACGTATCATAAAAATACGTACTTTAACAACTAACAAGTTTAATTGTAATGTTATTATTATTTAATTGAATTTTATTTCATTAAATATAGTATAAAATTTAAAAAAGAGAGATACCTAAAACCATTTACAGTGAAACCTCTCATTTACGGACATCGAAGGGACGTAACAATCTGTCCGCATCTGGGAGATGTCCTTTATTGGGAGGGAGACTCCCCGATCTAACAGTAAATTTATAATATGCATTTTGTATCCCTTCACGCTTTAAATGAAATGCATTACTGTAGATTAATTCTAAATACAGTATACTGTACTACAGTAAATTCTTTGTAACTTTGAACTACTGTAGATAAGACCGAAAAAGAAAAATACAATACTGTGCCTTGCAATTTTCTTCTAGGTCTATAGTTATGCAGTACTGTAATTTACAGTTTTCAACTTAACCTTTACGTTCAGGTGCCATGTCTCTCGAAACAGAAAAACTGATTGAATTGAAGAGAATAATCCTACTAACCCTATCATGTGTCGAATACAATTTCACGATCGCGGAAAACTTAGACCCATTAGACAGGTTCAATTTAATGACTTTGTTTATCCACCCGCTTCCAGGTAACAAGGGGTAGCTGGCTGGGCTAGTGGCAGCCTACTAGACCCTTAGGGCCATATTCATAGACATTCTTAGTGCGGGCTTCCGGTGGATGATCAGCGAACTAACGTTTTTCGTAGTCATAAACCAATGTTAGCGATATGATATGATATATGATATGATATGAATCCTGTACAAGTAATCAGTCGATAGCCCGGGTTAGTTTAGCACGCTCGTAGCGCGGGCTAGCGAAATATCTATGAATAGCATCCTAACTGTCTTCTTTCGTGTTAAGGAATTTCTGTACAGTTCTCAAAACTAAATTTTCCATTTTTGTAACACATTAGATCTTTAAATCCAAGTTGTGTCCGCAGTCAGGAGGTAAAGCAAGCTTTAGGACTGTGAACCAGCTGTCTGTGTCCGTATCTGAGAGTGTCCTTAAAGGAGAGTTAAATTTATCATTATATCTATATTATTTCAGTTTGGACATAAAATTCTGTACGTATACGAGGAGTGTCCGTATTTTGGGGGTGTCCGTAAGGAGAGGTTTCACTGTACTACAAATGAAGTATTGTTGTTGTTTAGTCAACTGTCCGAAGGTACAGGTCTGAACTTCTGAATGATACCAACAAGGTACCACTTAAAGACAACTAGACCAGGAGATAATGGGGTAAGGTGGCCAGTTCCTTGTGTAAATAATTGTAATTATTTATGGTTCTTCATCTTCAGATGTCCAATTTTTACTCATTGATATATCATTAGAAAATAAATTTATTATTACTATTATTATTATTATTATTATTATTATTATTATTATTAATTATTATTATTATTATTATTAGGTAAAACTATTTAATTTGAAATTTAATTCCTTTCGAAATAATCTTTGTGACAGTACAATCAAAAGTGCAGCTTTGTGGCATTTTCCGCGAAGTTACAAGTTGCTAAAATTGTTGAAATGAATCAACAATCGGCTATCTTCGGGTATTGTCACCTCTTCTGACTACGCTATCTACATTTGCTCTCTGTAAACTTTAACGCGTTGGCCTTGATGAAATCTATAGAGTTATTGCAATTGATGTTGCCAGATGCTTCATAGAAACGACTAATTCTCTAAAACGGTTAATGTTGGAGAAAAAATTATTTATATTTTTCAAATCTCTCCTCATAATCTATTACCAGTTTCATTTTGGTGCAGAGGTTACCATTCTTCCAGTACAGAAAGAACTGAAGGGATACATTTTTCGTCCATAACGTTTCTAGTTGGTTATTTATCGACATTTTCTACATACAGGATTGAGCATCACCGTAGCTCAGTGGTTAGAGCACCCAGCGCGTAGAACTGGGGTCCCGGTTGCGATTCCCCTGCGTCGGAGCGGATTTTTCTCCATTAATAACAATGGTAACCATAACAGATAATTCTGTAGGACCAAAAAGTAATATTTATATAGCTCAAGTAGGAGAGGTTATGGAATAATATCACGATTTCATGGCAGTCTAAATTCACAACCATTAAGAAATAAGTAGGCCCATGGAATTACTGCCTGTTTTATTCATGATCACGATTTCATGGCCGTCTAAACCTGCCATAATCAACAAAGCGGTTAGAAAAAGTTAAGAAATAAATAAGTTAACTATGGAATCTTAGCCTATTAGACTGATGAAAAGTGAAGTTACTTCAGATTCTTGAAAAATGCAAGCAACATAGGCTATGCAATGTCAATATAATACGGGCTAAAATGTAAATACTGTATTAATGTTACATTTGTTACTTATTTGTGTTACGTGTAATATTTACTCCAAGAAATATCTAGGTAATGCATTAATTTCTTACTCAGTAAAATTTGTGCATTAAATATTACATTTTAAGAGTCCACTGCAAGAATGATGGATGTAACTTTTTTGTCGAAAATGAACCAAGACTGTCAATGCATAGCTTAAGACATACAGAATGTACATAGAGAGTTATATGGCATTAACACTGATAGTCATTGTCCAGTAATGATCGGAAAATCACAGTTAAGCTTTGAGCGCTAAGCATTTCAAACTTTCAATCGCTTCTCCTGCAAAATGTATTCCAAATAACATCCATCATTCACACCTGTGGACTCTTCAGCGTCGTTTGGCTGCGAAACCAGGTGGCCCGGGTTCGCGTAAAATGAGTAGCATTGCCTGGAAATTTGATTTCACCTTCAATTTTTATAAGATGTTGATGTAAAATAACCTACTAAAATTGAAATAAAACATCCATCAAGGACTCTTCATTTTCGCACTAAAATAAGTAGCATTGCCTAAAATGCAATTTTTCACTGGTGATTATCGTAGAAAAAATCAATTTTGTGTATCACTTTACATTCATTCTCTGCTTATAGGCCTATGATCTAGCTCTTCCTGCCTTTTTTGTTTCGTTCTTTGCTTCTTCCAATATTATATTACATCACATTTATTTCCTGTTGTGTTCTCCGTCTGAGCAGCATTGTTGAACTAAGTTAGTTGCACCCCTGCGAATGCAATATCGGCGCGGATTTGAGATGCCCGTTGTCTTGTAATTCGATTCCATTGCAGGGAGTCCTGCTCTCACTCTCGTTTCCCGCATCCTGAATCAACGCAGCGCGCTTTACACTGGAGTGTGGCAGACGTTTTCGGCAAAAAGGATGTTGATCCCTCCTTTACATTGGAGTACCTTCTACATGCTATCTAAATTACATATACTGTAGTTATGATAATCTCACAGAACGCCAACATAAAATTCGCGGCGTCAGCGACAAAAACCGCGCAGGCGGCGAATCTAACTTTCAACGCTGCAGATTCGCAGACGTCCGACGATACTTTCGCGTCGGTGTGGGCACACCCATATACCACAATGTACACTGAGGCAGTGGCAACTTTGCGAAGCGAAACATTCGCCACAGCTGCGAATATTTCGCGTCGGTGTCGGGGAGCCTTAAAGATGGAAAGTATGCTAGCATCGAATAATTTCGAGGGAAAAATTGTTCCGGAGCCGGGTATCGAACCCGGGACCTTTGGTTTAACGTACCAACGCTCTACCACTGAGCTACCGGGAACTCTAACCGACGCCGATCCAATTTTTCCCTCTATATCCACAGACCTCAAAGTGGGCTGACAACCGTCAAGCAACCAACTTCGAGTGCACCTCGAAATTATTCAAATCAACTTTACAGGGAGTTATACCTGAAATCTTGATTTGCATAATACACGTCACTGTTCGTTAACAGAAAACCACAATTTAAGTCACACGGAGTCAGTGTGCACTCGAAGTTGTTTGCTTGACGGTTGTCAGCCCACTTTGAGGTCTGTGGATATAGAGGGAAAAATTGGATCGGTGTCGGTTAGAGTTCCCGGTAGCTCAGTGGTAGAGCGTTGCTACGTTACCAAAGGTCCCGGGTTCGGTCGCAACCAATTTTCCTCGAAATTATTCAAATCAACTTTACAGGGAGTTATACCTGAAACCTTGATTTGCATAATACACGTCACTGTTCGTTAACAGAAAACCACAATTTAAGTCACACGGAGTCAGTGTGCACTCGAAGTTGTTTGCTTGACGGTTGTCAGCCCACTTTGAGGTCTGTGGATATAGAGGGAAAAATTGGATCGGTGTCGGTTAGAGTTCCCGGGTAGCTCAGTGGTAGAGCGTTGCTACGTTAAACCAAAGGTCCCGGGTTCGATACCCGGCTCCGGAACAATTTTTCCCTCGAAATTATTCAAATCAACTTTACAGGATTTATACCTGAAATCTTGATTTGCATAATACACGTCACTGTTCGTTAACAGAAAACCACAATTTAAGTCACACGGAGTCAGTGTGCACTCGAAGTTGTTGCTTGACGGTTGTCAGCCCACTTTGAGGTCTGTGGATATAGAGGAAAAATTGGATCGGTGTCGGTTAGAGTTCCCGGGTAGCTCAGTGGTAGAGCGTTGCTACGTTAAACCAAAGGTCCCGGGTTCGATACCCGGCTCCGGAACAATTTTTCCCTCGAAATTATTCAAATCAACTTTACAGGGAGTTATACCTGAAATCTTGATTTGTATGCTAGCATCGTCTACTTGTGAAGAGCAGCGTGGTGTAGTCCGTTTTTTTTTTTTCTGAGCAAAACAAAAACGTCCGAGTGAAATCCACAGGGGAATGTTGGAGATGTATGTTGCTGATTGTCTGGGCCGTAGCAACATCTCTAGGTGGTGCAGGTTCTTCGAAAAGGGCCGAGTAAATCTTACCGACGAAGCACGTTCAGACTGACCAGTGACCGCTGCAGCTCCACCCAATATTAGAGGCATTGAGGCGGTAGTCACTCACCCTACAGTCCAGACTTCGCACCGTCTGAGTTTCACCTTTTCAGATCAATGAAAAAATTTCTAGCAGGCCAAGGCTTTGGTTCGGATGAAGAAGGTGAAATTAGCTGTGCGCAGGTGGTTATACGCCCAGAAAACGGAGTTTTACGAACGAGATGTACTGAATCTGGTGTCACGATGGAGGAAATGTGTCGAGAGACTTGGTTCCTTTGTTGAAAAATAGGTAAAATCTATAGCTTTTTTCTGCATTATTTCGTTTCGCTTACCTATTAAATACGTTGCCACAAAAAGTTACTGTGCATTAATTTTCGATTCTCGCTCGTACATTGATATGAAAGTATGTTAGAGAAACAGAGGCTCTACTTAAAATACGAGTAACATGAGGAAAGAGGTTTCCTGTAGGTCCTTCCCCTTAAGGGGAGAGGATGGTATTTTTTAAAACTTTTTTCCTATTTGGTGTAAATTATTAATTTTTTGTGTGTAGAGAGCTCATAGCTGTGGCAACTGAACCAAATAAAAATATTTTGAAAAACAAAATTACGGTATTTGGGGGCCCAAATTTGAAAAAAAAAATACCCAATGCAGGATTGTACTAAAACCGATATATCTAAACCGGTTTTAAAGATAGATTCAAACAGTTTTTTTGCAATGTATTTGCAAAAGCATGTTCTACAAACTGTCTGTAACAGAATTTTGATATTAGTCCCTACGTTTCTAAAATAAACAATTAAAATTTAATAACAATTTTCTGATTTCCTTTCTTGCAAACAAACGGACGTACTTTTTAAAATGAAATCAAATAACAAAATTCTGTTACAGAGAAAAGTTTCCTAATAATCTAAAGAATGTGTGTTCTAAATTTCATGCATGTATCTTTAATAGTTTAGAAATTATATCCATTTTTGTCTGGCAATGTAGCAAAAAAGATGAAGTTACTGGAAACCGATAAAAGCGGGCGTGTGATTTAAAAGTCCATAACGCAGGAAGTTTAAAAATGGCGACTCAACATCCGATAAGGGCACATATACCCACAAAATGTTATGCAATGCATTCCACACATATCACAGGGTATTTTGAAGAAAAAATTCTTTTTTGAAAATTTAATTTACCGGAAACAACAATAAAAGTGGGCGAGTGATTTAAAAGTCCATAACGCAGGAAGTTTAAAAATGACGTCTCAACATCCGATAAGGGCACAAATACCCACAAAATGTTATTATGCATTCCACACATATGAAATGGTATTTTGAAAAAACATTTTTTTTTTTGGAAACAACAATAAAAGTGGGCGAGTGATTTAAAAGTCCATAACGCAGGAAGTTTAAAAATGGCGTCTCAACATCCGATAAGGGCACAAATACCCACAAAATGTTATGCAATGCATTCCACACATATGAAAGGGTATTTTAAAGACAAAAATTTTGTTTTGAAAATTTAATTTACTGGAAACAACAATAAAAGTGGGCGAGTGATTTAAAAGTTCATAACGCAGGAAGTTTAAAAATGGCGACTCAACATCCGATAAGGGCACAAATACCCACAAAATGTTATGCTATGCATTCCACACATACCACAGAGTATTTTGAAAAGATTTTTTTTTTTAAATTTACTCATTTTTCACCAAAAAATACCATCCTCTCCCCTTAAAGCTGTACCAAAGGAATAACCTGTCATCTTCGACTATGAATTGGCATATTGGATTTGAGTGTAAGCATGTGGCCTGTACAAGAGGATGATCGTACTGCCTTTGATGTGGGCCGGAAGCAATCAGGGCGGTAGTAACACTCTGTGGAGGAGTGCAGGCGGACTGACATGAATACATGATAAATGAGAGGCTTGTGTCAGTCGGTCACTTCGAATTATGCAGAGGCCAAAAGTTGTAGGAAACGACAGAACTAGAACAGCGCTCCATATCTCGATGCAGCGTTGAAGGAGGAAATACATAATACATAGCCTGAATAGAAATGTGTGGCCACTCACTTCGACCGCTCTTACCATCAGAGGTTCAACCACAGCAAAGTCAGCTAACGGCTTCTCATCAATAGAACCGGGCTCCATCTCCGGAAACTCTCGCGGGATTAATGAAGAACAAATCGGCCGCTGCGTTTGTCATCTCCATGTTTACTTTCTCTCTTTTGATTATAATTCCATAAAATTTGCAATTGTGAGAAGTAATGTCATGACATCATAACTAATATTCTTACTTGAGGTTCGCAGGTTAGAAACATAGCAAGCGGCTGATTTATAAGGGCACCAATTTGTAATCAGATTCAAAAAGCAGTTTTTTTATCATGTGTGGTGAATCTATTTTATGCTTTGTGTAAATATTATTAGCATTTACTTACAAATGGCTTTTAGAGAACCCGCAGGTTCATACCCACCCTTACAAAAGCCCGCCATCGGTCCCTATCCTGAGCAAGATTAATCCAGTCCCTAGCATCATATCCCATTCCCCTCAAATCCATTTCATATTAGCCTTCCATCTACATCTCGGCCTCACCCAAGGCCTTTTTCCCCTCTCTCTGAATATATTTCTGGATTATTCCATACCTGCTACATGCCCTGTCCATCTCAAACGTCTGGATTTAATGCTTCTAATTATGTCAGGTAAAGAATACAGTGCATTGTGTAACTTTCTCTATTCTCCTGTAACATCATCACTCACTCCTAGTGCCAAATATTTTTCTAAGCACCTTATTCTGAAACATCCTTAACCTCTGTTCCTCTCTCAAAGTGAGAGTCCAAGTTTCACAACCACACAGAACAACCGGATAATGTTTAATTATTTACTTATTTATTTACTTACCTACTTATTTACTTATTTATTTATTTATTTATTTATTTAATATTTGTTCATTTATTTATTTAATCTACTTAATTTATTTTATTTATTTAATTAATTAATTTAATTAATTTTTATTTTATTTTTTCATTTGTTTTTATTTATTTTTTAATTTATTTATTTATTATTTATTTTTTTTTATTTATTTTTTTTTATTTTTTTATTTATTTATTTTTTTTTATTTATTTATTTTTATTTGTTTTATTTTATTTTTATTTTTATTTTTTTTTATTTCTTTTATTTTTTATTTTTACTTATTTGTTTATTTATTTTTTTAATTTGTTTTATTTTTATTTTTTACTTTTTATTTGTTAATTTTTATTTTTAATTCTTCATTTACTCATTTATTTATTTATTTATTTATTTTTATTTAATTATTTATTTATTTGTTCATTTATTTATTTAATTATTTATTTATTTAATTATTTAATTATTTATTTATTTATTTATTTATTTATTTTTATTTATTTATTTGTTTATTTAATTATTTATTTATTTATTTGTTTATTTACTTTTTATTTATTTATTTATTTATTTGATTATTTAATTATTTATTTATTTATTTATTTATTTATTTATTTATTTATTTATTTATTTATTTATTTTTATTTATTTATTTATTTATTTATTTATTTATTTATTTATTTATTATTTATTTATTTATTTATTTATTTATTTATTTATTTATTTGTTTATTATTTTCTACTTATCTATTTATCTATTTATTTAGTTAGTTATTAGTTAGTTATTTTTATTTATTTGTTTGTTTGTTTGTTTGTTTGTTTGTTTGTTTGTTTGTTTGTTTGTTTGTTTGTTTGTTTGTTTGTTTGGCATGAACGCAACAATGGTTATAACTTATAATTTTACTTCTACAACCAGAGATATTTTACTTCGAAGTAATTTAAAATTCAAAGTGGTTCTGACAAGTCACTGTTTTCTACTGCTTTTAAAGTCTGTCTCTAATTAGTGAAGATAATATTTAAGAATGCTACAGCAGGGGAAGCTTGTTTAATTTTTATTCATCCTTCCGGATTATGAAAGTCGGTAGAGTAACGTGATTATTTCAATTTGTCTTTGAGAAGAATAAGAATTAAAAGACCTTTTATGTGCTAATGAAAAGATTTTAGTACTGAAGTCTGAATAAGAATCAGGCCAACGTTTCCATAAATTAAGTAAAACATAATCTTTAAGATACCTTCTCATCGTTTATTTCCATGTTCATCAAGAACAAGACGAAGTAGGCCTATTGAAACATCCCGAGTGTTATAAGAGATAGAAAAGGATCCAATTATAATAATAATAAAATAATAATAATAATAATAATAATAATAATAATAATGATTTATTTTAGCTGGCAGAGTTAAGGCCAACTTACCTTCTCTTCCACTCAACCAGCAGAAAGTGTATATACATATGCATGAACTTACAAAGAATTCAACAATTTGATTTAGATGAGAGTTACATGTACACAAGAGTTATTTACGAATTAAACAACAAAATACTATGAACTATTAATTAAACACTGAAATAAACTGGGTAGCAGAATTAAACTAAAATACATAGAATGTTAATATATTTCAAATGATATTAGATAATAGAAAGAGATTATTATGAGACAATTTTGAAAATGCAGCACAATCAGGATGATGTCTAAAGAAAAAAGCAACAGTGTAGTCAGTAATATTTTAATCAGTATGATTTAGTGAAATGCTAATAAGGTTACCTTTTAAGCTGTTCTTAAAGGTATTTGTTGTCTTGCAGCCCCTAATACTTTGTGACAAGGAATTCCAATGACGCGAGGTGGATATTGTTAAAAGATGAGGAATAACAAGATGTTCTATGAAGAGGTATATTTAGCGTGCCACAGATAAGTGATCTGGTATTTTTACGTCGTGGTTTGAATATAGATAAGAGAAACGAGACGAAAGGTAATTTGGTGTTGAGGTGTGCAGAATTCGAAAGAGTAAAGACAAAGAGTGTAAAGTTCTGCGTTCTTTAAGTCGGAGCCACGAGAGACTTGCGAAGGACGGTGATATATGATCATATCGTCGGATGTTGCACACGTATCTGACGCACATATTCTGAGCTCGCTGTAACTTGACTGACAGTTCAGAACTTAGATCACTTAACAAAACGTCACAATAATCGAAGTGCGGCATTACTAGGGTTTGTACTAGGGTAAGTTTTAGTTGCTTAAGAAGTTTCTCAAGCGACTCAAAGAGTGAAAGGAGGACCAGATTTTTTTATCGTTTCTTTAACTTGAAAATTCCAACTTAGATTATTATCAAAAAAGAAGCCAAGATTTTTACGACAGATGAATAAGGGATTAGCGTGTTGTTAAGGGAAAACAACTGAAAGATTACTGTTATTAAGGAGTTAACTAAACGCTTATGTCCAATAATTATGGCTTGAGTCTTACTTGGATTAAGTGCGAATACCTGAGACGAAATTGGCCGCCCAAGTGGAGACAGTGGCTAGGTCACAATTTAACTTGTCAATCGATTCATTGATCGTATTGGGTCTGGAATGTATGTAAAGTTGTAGGTCGTCGGCATAGAGGTGATATCGGCAATACTGTAAGTTCTTTGATACGTCAATTAGAAGAGCGTTCAAACGTCAGAACAATACATAATACTGGGTGTTCATTTCAAAGTGTGTCTGACGTCATTGTGGTGAGTCAGAGAGAATCGAGTTTCAGCTTTAATGTAAAGAGAAGTTGCCTATTAATCAAGGCGTTCAATCTGAACTTGAGAACGTGTACGGTATAACTTGAACGTCGTAGCAACAGATGACGGCCTGTAAAGTCTGTGTGCTACCATAACCTCTTTCGAATTCTGTTTTGCGCGGGCAAGTCGTACGCAGGGTATTTGTTATCATCGGTTACGTAGGCTACGGCAACATTCCACAGTACAGATCAAATGCTCCGTGTCCATGTTGAAAGTCGAAGTTAATATCAGCAAATAGTGTACGTAAGTAATCGTCTTAACCCTCTCCCCATATCCCGACAGTAAGAAAAAAACTCACCTCAGTACGTGTTTCCAAACAGTTCACATTCTTGCCACTACAGGCGTACCGTAATCTACGTATCGATAAGTACTCTTCGGAATGAACGCCGTACTTGCCAGGCAACTTCTCTGGCACATAGGTAATACGCCTCTGCGGAAGTGTGAAGATTGAATTCTCTAGGCTCATCGACTAGCCACATGACATACAGCGAGCCATGACACACTTTGAACTGAACACGCAGTAGAATGAACGCATCTCTGTTCTTATAATTGGCATACTATTAGCGGTATGGTGAGTACAACTTACCTGCGTAGAACTGAATTCGTTAGTTCGGAACATCCTTCCTAGTAAATGTGATGTATAGTTTGCAATCGATTATTATTGAACAGTGCTTTTATATTGTTGGTAATCGATTATATTTAGTCCTGATTTCATATTGTTTGTAATCGATTATCATTTAACAGTACTTTCATATTGTTTGTAATCGATTATTATTCGCAATGCTTTTTCAATTGAGAATTTATATAACGCAAATGGAATTAGTGATAGATACATCGTATTTAAGCGAAGTGGGTCCGAAGACTCGCTGCGGGATTACGACACATTTTAATTTTAGTCAGGAGAAAGCGATGTCATACGTTGGCTTCCGAAAGCGGTAAGCGACATTATCTGCAGAATAAGTTAATTCACCCTTACGTGCTACATGCCCTGCCCATCTCAAAAGTCTGGATTTAATGTTCCTAATTATGTTAGATGAAGAATACAATGCTTGCAGTTTTGCGTTGTATAACTTCATCCATTCTTCTGTAACTTCATCCCTCTTAGCCCCAAATATTTTCCTAAGCACCTTATTTTCGAACATCCTCAACTTCTGTTCCTCTCTCAAAGTGGGAATCCAAGTTTCACAACAGTACAGAACAACCCGTAGGTAATATAAGTGTTTTATAAATTCTATATTTAATTTTTTTTGGGTAGCAGACAGGATGGCAAACGTTTCTCAAGCAAATAATAGTAGACATTTCCTATATTTATTCTGCGTTTAATTTCCTGTGGAGTGTAATTTATATTTTTTATTGTTGCTCCAAAGTATTTAAGTTTTTCCACCTTTCAAATGATAAATTTCCAAGTTTTACTTTCCATTTCGTAATATGTTCTGGTCATGAGACATAGCCATATACTTTGGTTTTTTCGGGATTTACTTCGAAAGCTATTTCTTTACTTGCTTCAAGTAAAATTCCCGTATTTTCTTTAATATAATATACCCTTTTCGCTGTAAGAAAAATCCTAATGTAAACATAAACACGTGGCTGTCATACCCGTGATTGGCTCCCAGTCGAAACACTCACATAACGCAGGAAAATATAGTCCCGTATTTGGAAATCATAATCTTGTATTATTTGAAAATAAAAATTGAATTCTAGCTCTTAAATACGACGAAACATAAACCTTCACTCATATGTAAAACGCTATGTAAAAGAAAAGCTACTTTTATATTTTGTTATTTATGTTGTAAGCGGATGAATACTAAGAGCAATGCTAAGGTAGTCTGTCCTTGTAATATCCTGGCGCCACTTGAGCTTGTTCTGTAAGCACGTGATAGTATGGCTTCTGCATACTCAACGTCTGTGGTTACTAAACGTAAAGGCTCATTCACAATGAAAATTAAATATAAGCGTTAACTTAAAAATATAAACGTTACGGTAAAATTAAGAACATTCACGATGGGAACATAAACATAACCGCAATGATACTTGGTAGCCATGGAAACATAACAACGACGCCATTTCCTCATATTCTGTCATATACATCAGCGCTCCGCGATTGTGTACTGTTTGCAAATCACGCAAGCATAAACATGAAAATTTGGAGTTTCCAAACTTTCATGTTAACATCTTACGGCAATGTTTATGTCAATGTTTATGTGAATCATTGTGAATGATCCCATTTGATAACCTGGCCGCAAACTTCTGTGTTTATGTTACGGTTATGTTTAATTTTCATTGTGAATGGGCCTTAAGAGTGGAAACTCTCTCAAAACCGCAAAGAAATAAATAATGTTGAATGTACAGTATGTAGTAAGTTCCAATTAATAAATTATAAAGTAACATTTTCCTAAGCAAACGAATACATAGTAGTGAGGTTAGATCTACTCTGACGAGAAACGGGAAATGTTTAAGATGAAACAGAATGTACAGGAGTGGGCGGGATCACTTACTGAGAATCGCTGGTGGCAAATTGTGGCCAATCAAGCCTCACTTTAGTCACGTGCCATTGTTTACTGTAGGATTATTCTTACAACCAGTGGCGGCTCGTGATAAAATATTGTGTGTTCACAATTTTGTGTTCCAAAATCGAAGAGAGTTTGAAATCGTACGTTTAGCCTAATATGAAATGTCATGATCTCAATATTTCACTACCGAAAAAACCGTATATAAATTAAAAACAACATGTAATAATGATAATAATGATAATAATAATAATAATAATAATAATAATAATAATAATAATAATAATAATAATAATAATAATAATAACAATAATAATGAAACCCAGTCTTTTTATTTCCAATTTTTCCTGGTAAGCCAATTTACCCAGTTCTTAACTGTTCAAAATTACTTGAACGGCTTTCATTATTTACGTTTGTTAAAAATGAATACATACCACAGTGCCGTTATTTACAAAAGGGTGTGCTCAGTAATATATTTTCATTCACAACACACTGATACACTGTAGCTATACCAGTACTGTAATCCCATTCGCATAGATTGATTGCTATAAATACATGCCTATAAATATTATTCTTAAATAATATACACCACCATACAGATATTTAAATTCATAGCACCATCACATTCAACCAGCACGTGTTTGAAAACCAAACTATGCTGTTATGCTGACACTGAAGTATAGTAATTCACAAACTACACTCTCGTAGTAGCACTGTACACACATCCACACAAAGTAAACGTTCCGACAGTGAGATGCGGACACCTATAGGCTAAAATACAGACTATTAAATTTCGTCCTCGAGATATAGCACGTGAACGATAGGCATCGATGCACCTGACATCTGTAGGATAGATTCACTGTTCACTTAATGCTTTATGCTCTTGACGAGTCATAAGCGGCCAGCGAAAGACAATTTTCTCCCGCGCATGCGTGAAATTTCTGTAACCTAATTGAAAAGAGCACGGTTTGTACGTGAACGGATGTTGCCAAGTTTACATAAGAAGTTTACGCAAGATGCGGGAAGTTGAAAGTAATCGATTATGATATTATAATCCCCACTACGTCAATATGGTATTAAATAATAAAACTAGTCGTGCATTAATGGAAACAAGATGTTCACGTGTTCTTGTGCTCTTATTGACGCACCGCCACTGCTTACAACGAAAAGATTTTTACAGTTTCATAGTTTGTAGGTTTTCTCCTAATATATTTATTATACAATTTTAAATGCATAGGCCTGTTTTTTGGGTTTTATAAAGTGTAACAGGAGAGTAATAGCACAATCCCTAGATCATGCAAGAAGCAAGCCGTTACGTATCGCCGCGCTTTGCAAGAGATCAAGACAAGTGAAGCTGAAGCGGCGCTATAAATCAGGCGATTCTGAAGAGAAGCGGCAATCAGTTTTCGATATCGATCCTTGGCGACGTCCCACTTGGGGCTGGCCGGCGATGAGATCGCATCCATCACTCTTGATGTTTCTGCATTTCGCTCCGAAAAGAGCGGTTCAAGTGTGACCTGTGCTCCGCCGTACCTTGTCTGCAGCCAAGCAAATAATTAAATTTCGCTCTCACTGCCCACCCTCAAGCAGCGTTGTCAAACGCGACGTAAAAATATGCGGTGGAGAAAAGGGACTCACGCTCCGTTTACTGCTCGGAATTACCTTATAATGTAAAAATGAACTTGGAAATTAATTTGTCTCCCTATGAAACAAAGTGTATTAAAAGTGTGAAGTAAATGTTCTGTTGGCAAAGGGTAGTAACAGGGAACAATTTACAGTTATACAACTTATAAAGTATTTTCTCTATTGTGAGTCAACTCATCACGCTCGACTGGACTACTTTCGTTGCTGCTTCACTGTCGAATGTCTTCCAACCTTACTCATTCATAACAGAAAGACAGTTGCACCAATTAGGTGTAATTGTCCTGCATTGTTGAGACTTCGCATTCTCTGCAGCACAAATTGCGCTGAGTTAAAGGATGGTGCATTAGGATTTTAAAATGAAAATGTTACAGGATGTACAGTAGTGGCAAAAAAAAAAACGGACCGACCCTTGTACTGTTCTCCAACCAGGAGATCAACTATGAAAGGAATGTGCTTACTATTGCGTCATCTATCGGAGCGAAGTAGTAGATAATATTATCGTTATAACGTCAGTTTGAAAACCATGCGCTCTCCTGCATATGTTATTTCCTGTATGGAGGGATTAAAAGACCAGGAGATTAACAGTGATCTAATTTTGTAACTAGGGTAGTATAAATATGTGTGTATCAATGTTATGGTTTGTGCTGTGAAAGCTAGCCAATAGAGATACGAGTACCCACGTGTGTGACCTTATGACACCTTATGACATCAACATTCATTCACAGCATTACCCCGCTCCGTTTCATTCCGCAGAGACTTTCTCGTGGTTGGAGTACGGTAGCTGATTTCAGAGCCTTGTTCACTCCAGAGCACGATAGACTGGTAACTAAGACTTTCGTGGTTCGAATCCTGCCTGGGAAGAAAACTTTTTTTGTTCCTTAATGAAATTTATTCCCATTACTTTTCGATTACTTCTCTCTGTTTAAGAAAAACAGCCGTGTTCCATTTTACACCCCCGTTCCATATTATCACCTTCTTCTCTATAGAAGTAAATTAAAATTAGAATAAATATTACTGAATTTACTACACACCTATTATACCATCAGATCGAGTCTTCACTGTCTTATTATTCTATGAACAACAGTTTTGGCTCAGTTAAGTGATGTAATATGTACAGTTAGGAAAAAGTGTTAGGCCTACTTAAAGTTAGTCTTGCGATGTAATTACTATAGTAACAGACTTCAGTGCAAACTCTCGCACTACCACTGTTTGACTATTGCGACGTAATACTTACAGACTTGACAACTGACCTTTCGAATAAGCTGCAGTGTGTGCACAATATGAGTGTCAGATTCATTAGCAATGCTCACAAATTTGACTACATTACACCCTCGTTAAAATCTTTATCCTGGCTGCAACTTAGTAACCGTAGAACACTTCATTCGCTCTCTCTTCTGTTTCGAGTTCTCCACACTTCTACTCCAAATTATCTTCGTTCCCGGTTTAACTACTTATCCTCCAATCACAATCTAAACACCAGGTCACAGGAGAGCCAAATCCTAGCAATTCCTGCCCACAGAACATCCCACTATTCATCCTCTTTTACTATCTCAGTCCCCCGTGAATGGAATTCTCTACCTCAGAAGATAAGGGGCTGCCAGACAATAACCACTTTCAAGAAAAGGCTAAACGATTTCTTACGGGCGGAGTGAAATTGAAGTTATAATTGTGATCGAGTTTAATAATTTAATTTAATTTAATTTAGGTATGACTATCATTACTATTATTATTATTATTATTATTATTATTACTATTATTATTATTTATTTTTTATTGGTGTTATGAAGATGAAAAGAATTGCCATTGTGTTATATTAATTATGTATTATATTGTCTTGTATTGTAGTATTATATTGCTTTGAATTGTATTGTATTGTATTAATTATGTTATATTCATAGCATTGTAGTAATTTTCTATCATACTGGTTGAGTGGAAGAGAAGGCCGAATGGCCTTAACTCTGTCAGTTAAATAAACAATTATTATTATTATTATTATTATTATTATTATTATTATTATTACATAAGTATTTTATTGGTTTTATGAAGATGAAAAGAATTGTCATTGTATTATATTAATTATGTATTATATAGTCTTGTATTGCAGTATTGTATTGCTTTGAATTGAATCGCACTTTTGGAAAGGAACTAAGTTAAAATTTGTCATTTTATTTCTTCTGATGAAATGATTAATACTTCCAAGACGCAAAGATAAACAAAGGAAGGAACTTATACAAACCTTTATCTGTATCTCTGACATCGAGTTGATGTTTATATTACGGCACTGGTACACTGGTATTTATTCATGAAAGTAAGTTATTTTGCTCTCTGAAAAATAGAACATTTTGACTTGGTTCCTTTCCAAAAAGTGCGATTCAATTGTATTGTATTGTATTTATTGTATTAATTATGTTATATTCATAGCATTGTAGTAATTTTCTATCATACTGGTTGAGTGGAAGAGAAGGCCGAATGGCCTTAACTCTGCCAGTTAAAATAAACCATTATTATTATTAATATTATTATTATTAATATTATTATTATTTATTATTATTATTATAGTTAATCTTTACACGTAGAGTACCTTAATTTCATGCCATACTCACTTCAGACTTAATCTGCTTAAACCACATATTCTATAAATCTGCTAGCCAATTGGATTTAAAATTTGTGTCCTGTAGAAAATGTAAATATTTCTTCTCAATTGTACTATCCTCCTTCGCATGGCAGCATTATGGAATGTCCTGCAAGATGTGCACTGTTGTGTATGATCCGCGGTTCCTGCTGTCGATATGATTCACACACCTGCATCTAGCTAGTCCGACAGAGTAATGTTTTACCGGTGCGGTGTTTGTACGCAGGTTGGTTCACTTCCGTGCCGAGACGTCTCGGTGCCAATATCAATTACGAAGCGTCCGCACTGATGGCACAGATATTTTAAGTAAAACTCATTTATTTGGCGCCATTTCTAGCTTCACGGACAGATTATGTGAGCGCTACAACGACAACACAGAGTAGTTATTATTTTAAACTTTTTGGCTTTTAGACTATTAAAATCATTTATCAGCAGTGGCGAAGCTCTTAATACAGGATGAGACTATATTAGCTCCCAATCGTGGTAGAAGAGCTCGACCTCGATCACGAGCGCACAGCGCATCCACTACATAGCGTCGTAACGTAGACAACAGGGATGTACATGCACATGTACCCGAATAAAGGCAGCAATTATTACAATAACTTGCGTTTTAAATCCTGGCTATATAATAGAGTTAATTACTCAGTTATTTAATATACATGTACATATATAAAAAAATCTGCAAAGGGAAGGGTTTTTAGGAACAAAAAGAGAAATAGGAAAAGTTAATTGTATGTAAACCATTTTATTGTTAAAAGCAATTATTTATTATGTAAATACTTCACTTCATTGGTTAGGAGAAACTAATAGGGTCTACCTGCTCGACGTGTGTGATCTCTAATTATTTTGAGTATTTGTTTAAAAAATAATAATGGCAATATTGATTGAAATAGAGTATATTGATTGTGTGATTGTGAAAATGTAGTCCTTACTCTCCAGTCGTGATTATGTAATGAGCTTTCTTAGAGTGATTTTGAGATGCACGTAACATGAAAAACAAATTGATTAAATTAAGATATTGAGAGCCATCGTAAATGTTGGGGTCAATCATTTAAGGAGATATGTATAATTTTAAAACTTCCACAATTTTCGGCCAAAATTTGTGAAATTTAAATTATATAAACAGATCTATAATAATATCATCTGTACAAAATTGGGTGTAATTAGGTCTAATAGTTTTGAAATTATATTTTAAGTATATTTTATATTGACGTTACTAAAAAAGCTCCTTGCATCAAAGTTCTCAAAATTTTTAGTTCGATTTATCAAAATCTTGAAAATAGTTATTGGAATAAAAGCGAATTAGCTTTTGAGCTTTGTAAACTGTAGTATAAGTTAAAGTGTAGTCAAAGATGAAATATTATTTCAAATTAAAGAAACACGTAGGCTAATAAAAGTAAATATCCAGAAAAAAGCAACAAATAAAACATCAACAATACATTTAAAATAAAGAAATAAAAGGAATCTGGATACACTCTACTGACCCAAATGTAAATTAATTTACCTTCGATGTCAATTCCGAAATAATTTATTTTACCTCTATTCCTGAATAATGATATATACAGGGACATCATTTTATTTTTACTTGCATTTTTATTGTATTTGCATTTCTGAATGTATTTCACTTTCACCCCTTCACTAATGTCCTTGATGTCAGACACACAAACTTACGGCCGCTGTTGCATTCAAAGTCTTCAAGCACTGAAGTAAACACTGCAGTCGTATAGTGTGTTTCAGAAATATGGTTCGTTTTCTATAGAAGAAAGAACCTATATTAATAATATCGTACTAAAAATTATATTCAAGAAACGATAAATTCAATTTCAGAGAATATGCTTCAAAATGTTTTTAATAATATGCATAAAGAAATTGAAGCCTGCATTGTAATGAACGGCAACCATTTTCAGCAATTTATTTTAAAATTCAGATTAGCTTATTTTGAATTGAGGTGGCTAGAAGCAAAGGAATGCTAGTGGCATTTGTAATAACATGAGTTAAGTGCATCCAGTGTAAGCTAAAGATCTAAAATTTTAGTGGCAAAGGGATATTTTAATCGCATCACACATTAAAATTTAAATAAAAATATCACCGATTTTAAATTAAATATTTAAACCCCATTTTCTCAAAAGTAACTTAAGTGACACTTAACCCCTTTACTTATGACCCTCAATTTAAATGCACTTATATTGTATGTTAACACCAATAATTAATATGCTAAATAAATAGACATTACATAACGAACATAGCGCCTGAAAAGTTGAGTTTTTGAAAAAAAATGTTACTATACTGTATTTTGATAAATTCCGTAAAAGTGATAATCAAACTGAAAATCGTAATATCGATTGCTTACAACATAAATGGATACACTACTTTTCTCTCCTCCTATACCTAGTAAACTGATTTGTTTACATATTGCACTAGTAACATCAAACTTCTGTAATGGAAGGGGGCAACAGAGTTTCCGAGTATAGCCAGGTTAATGTTAAAATGTTGGTAAAAATAAAGTGATGTCCCTGTATATTTTTTCATGTTGCGTCTCATAATGCCGTATTATGCTGCTTTTTTGCAAATGATATTTTTTTTTACACAACGAACATTGACTTCATCACCATGTTCGAAGCATAAATATTGTATCTTCCACTCTTCCTTGAAAGCTTTAAGCGCTTCCGTTCCGTCATGATGCGCTGTGTTCTAAGATCTGTACATCCTTTAGCAATGTTTACAGGTAAAAGAACACACAGCGCGCAGCGGGCATAAAAGATTTTTTCTTTCGAAATTATTAGTCACCATTGCAAGACTGTCTTAAGAGGCTTTTAAGTAGGATTGCCAATTAGTCGGTATTTCACCGGCACGGTCGTAAATTTTGGCGGATCTCAACATAAGATCGGTGGCCGGTATCAACCCTTACCGGCCCTACTTGTGCCCGATAATTTTAGTAAAGAACTTGTGATAACAGCTTTTATCATTATTTGCTAAAAGAGTTTTTCTCAATTTCGTGGGACATTTTAACCTTTAATTTAGAACAGCTAAAATAATATGAGAATTTTCCAAGTATTCTTCAGCCTAAATACTTGTATACCAAAAGTGAAAGAAATTTTAAGTATTAGACGAAAACCAAGACTGCAACTAGATGAAGATATATCTATGATGAACTGTGCTTGTTAAATGAGGTGATCTTTCTTTGTGAAAGATGAACATTTCTAGTGTATGTATGTATTTATTCTCAGTAAATGGATTTCACGGTTGCTTATGGTAACTAACTACACTACAGTATGAGGAATCTAAAACAACTAACTTAAATTTACCATTTAATAATAATAATAATAATAATAACAAAGAGCATCCTAAATTAAATGAAGCATGGTCACTTGAAAATAACATTTAAAGTAAATCTAATTTGTATCTTAACCCTAAAGTTAGCAATAAGATCCACGAGTGTGACAGGTTCATACCTGCACAAGTACCTTTCGGCACTACACTTATTTCGCTGTCAAAATCATTGCACTGATTCTACCTGATTTCACTAACATTTAATTTTCACTGTTCAAATACTTTAATAACAGCCACTTCATCGAACACCAAACATGTTTCATTATGACAATAGACTTCAGCTGACAGCATAAAACCTCGTTTTGATATACTGATAAATAAAAATATATCAAAATGATATTGAACACTTCAAATAAAAAAATACTTCTTTATTCAATTAACCCTTTAAATAGTTTATGCAAACACTGAACGGGAATTCATTTAGTAAAGTCCTGTATAGTACCTTTTTAAATACATTTTTGGTTCTTGGTAAAGCCTTTACAAGTCTGCAGGTAAAGCATTCCAGTCCCTGAGCTGTAGCCGATTGAGAAAAGAAAACTTTCCAGTGTCCGTCCTCTAAATCTTCTTTCCCTCAATTTATATGAGTGGTCGTTTTAAAGATTAAAAACCAAGACTGCAACTAGATTTTTATTTGATGAACTGTGCTTGTTAAATGACGTGGATCTTCCTTTGTGAAAGATGCACATTTGACAAGTTTTATAAAATAGTGTAAATATTTTCAGGATAGGGATGCCACAAAGAAATCTCCACAAATAAGAATGGTAGTTCAACAAGTGTTTGCTAATTTTATTTAACAGAGTTGGCAACCCTACAGTACCTTTGAGGCTTAGCATACCCAAAAGAAAGTGTTGTTATACCTATAAGTTCGTAATAGTCTAATGATGTATCGTAACACTCGGGTTCACTCCGATCCTTCCATATACAGTATTAAGTTCACTGTTGCCAGTCATTGCAGGATGGAGAGTTCAGTGCGAGAGGCTTCAGTTTTCTCCGGGGTTTTCTCTCAAATGTTAGGTAACTTTCGGGGTTGAACCCTGAATTCATATCACTGGTATTATCACCTTCATTTCATTCAGATTTCATCTCGTCAAAAAATTGTAATCTTGTAAAATCTTGACTTATTCCACATCTTAAAGCTTCAATTCTAATATAAAATCTATGCAGGGATCCCTAGACCGCAAACATTATCATTCCCACTTTCTCCACCTCCTGTCCGCGACTCTGTTTTCATCCTGTTTAGTCAGTCGTTCCCTGCAGAACGTTAACATATAGTGGTCAGCAGTTTACAGAATATTTGAAAATGTCACTGTCTACAGTACCAAGATATAGCTTCAGTAAGGAATAGGAATATGGTTATTTTGTTGTTGAAGGAATAGTAAAGCCAATTGCCTATTATATTCCGTTCAATATCGTTATGTACGATGTTATAATATGACATCATTTCAATGCAGCACGATGGAAAGATTATGAGGAATTCAAACTTACAGGTAATTATTATGTAAAATTGTTGCGTATGTTTCTTATTTTATCGAATTTTGTTTTTATTTGGAAGTTTTTGATTTCATAAATGACAAAGTGGTTAAAAGATTTGTTGTCGACAGTTGGCATAATGTGAACTTTTGGAAACACGTACTGAGGTGAGTTTTTAATTAAGAATCGAGTATGGATATTTATGAAACGAGCGCAAGCGACTTTCATAATTTTTGACATTAATTACCATTATAGGCGAGTTTCATTTGATTTTATGTCGACCATATTTCTAACTTGATATTACCGGATTGATAACATTTTATTTGTAACTGACAAGATCGGAAAACCAGTTCGAAAGGTCGTGAATTGTGAGATGTGCGCAGACGCGAAAGATTGATTTTTTGCTACGAGGAACAATAATGTCATATGACCTTGACGTAGTTCAGGTTAAACGATAATATTATAATATTATAACCTTGAATAAAATTGAATTCGACATTGAAAAACGCTGATGACAAATTGAATTTATTTGAATATTATTTACAAAACGCTAAATTATCGTATCAGAACATAACCATCTGCGATAGTATTGGATTTCCAGTTCAATGACTTTTCGTTATAATATGACATCATTTCGATTGCATATCCGAGAATAATCGATACTTGAGGTTTTATAAAACAAAGCTGACTTGTCATTGGCTGAACACATTAAGTTGTGTTATCATTTTATGAATTTTGTTTTTATTTGAGTAGGTGTTTTAATATTCATTAAAATGACAGATGTATAATTAGTACATTTCGGTATGGTCGAGCATAAAAAATATTAGGGAAAAATGGTCGGGATTTATATACTACGGTAGCTATTGACAATAAAAATGTATCTTACCATGAAAAATGTTGCATTTCGTATAATTGCAACGCTTGTGTCGACGTATTATTGTTGCGAACAGTATTTTTTTTAATTAATCAGTTTAGCCTAAATCAGCTGCACTCTCGAGGTTAAATGATTGCCATCTTGTCCTTGTTCTCCGCTTATGTACAAACACAACCCAGCCGAATATAGATACATTAGTGCAAAACAAGAGTTGTCTACGATGAGTTAACCACTAAACAGATTAATGTTCTATAGTTTGTGTGTGGACTTATCAATCTTATCCTAATTTGTGTAAAGTAGTGGTTGTTTTTACAACATGAGTTTATGTTCTCTAGATATCTGCATTTTAGAAGATATCATTGTTCAGTCCTCCATAACAAAATTTCGTACAACAATCTACTTGCTGAATTTAATTTAATATCTCTTGCCAGTCGTAGATTACTTGCTGAACAACTTTTATTATATAAAATATTTAACGGTCTACTGGATAATAGCGAAATATTATTACAAATCCAGATTAACGCTAGAACATCAAATTCAAGAAATCGTCAATTATTATATTACAAAAAAAATTGACCAGTGTTAAAAATGTGAAATATGTAGAATAAAACATGGGATCTAGATTTCTGCATTTCTTACATGGAATACAAACATTTTCTTATTAATATACTGAAGGTAGTTGATTTTATATAATATTGCTATTTGTTACTCTGTAATTTGCCAATTATAGCTACATTTTACATATTTGGCTATGATATCTATATTTAACTATTTTTCATTTATTTTATTTTGTATTTTTCATTTATATCTATATGTGTGTCTTTTATTTAGGTAGTATCTATTCGTCTGTTCTTTTTCTTTTCTTCTTTCCTTTTCTCATTTTCCATTTTAATTTGTATTTACACTTGTATCTGTTTCATCTCTTTTTTCATGTTATCTATGTTTTTTTTTTTTTGTAAACGAATATCTGTACTGTCTATTGTAATTGGGGCTTTGCCCTGTTATAGGCACAAACAAATAAATAAATAAATGTACTACCCGCAACTGAAGCAAATTTTGATTGAGAGCGATGCATGGACGTCAATTGTGTATAAATGTTTTTTTAGTTATGTTGACGTCATATTTTCCCCTTGAACTGAGTTTGGCATGCCTGATCTATAGAATGCAATAAATGAAATGTGAAAAAAAAATAATAAAGCGTCGTAAAATAAATTTAAAAAAATAAGTGCCACATATCACATTGTTCGATATCAGGAATTTTGTGAAAAGCTGTAAATGTATTTCATGCAACATTGCCATACTTCATGTGGTGAGGTTGACAAGAAGGAAGACTTCACATTCGGAAGACTGAGTTTTTACGAAGTCTTGAAGCAGTATTTCATCGCCAACGACAGCGTTCGGAAATCCCTTTGAAGCTTTCCCGAAGCCTCTGACTCATATCGACTTGTTTGTTTCTGCTCGTCGCTCAACAGGTGAGGAACTGCTGTTGACTGGAATCCTTGCCAAGTTGAGATCTAGCTTCGAACTCCTCGGCACTGCACAGATGAGTTTCCGACTTACCGGTTAGTGTGCGGTGAAGCGTCCATTTTGGTAGCTGAGGTTTCCCTATTCCCTCAAGCAGGCAACTTGTCCCAATCAGGATTTTAGCCCGGGCCCGCTCGTTTCACGATCAGGCATGCTGTTATTACTAAGGAGCGGATTCCTATGTAATTAAATATTCTTTTTGCGTGTGATAAAACACAATTAACAAAGTGAAAAATTCCGAACATGAAGTTTCAAATTTAAAATCCGAATTTTATTTCACATAAAAACAAATATTTTCACAAAAAAGTTATGTAAATACACATTTTCAGGAAATCTATTATAAACACATAAATCTTGGAGTTTTTTACTTAAATAATTTTTTACAACAAATTTTAAATATTTTAAAATAAATCAATTATATCACCAGAAGTACGTTATCTTTTAAGAATTCTTGGTTGCTTCGTGTTTCTAAGCGCTGTGTGGTGTATCCCTGATCCATTTTCGTAATAGTATCGTCCTCAAGTTCTGAGAACTGCTAGGCAGCATATCAATGTTATTATTAGAGAATAAATTAACATGGAAAGGAGAGATCTTCCAACGATAATTAGAATATTTATTGTTGCTGAAGAGATTTATTGCTTTGTTTATGAAACACAACAGATTTATTTATTTTTTATGTTATATTTAATTTAAACAAATATGTATCTCGCCTCTCGCTCATGTTATATTAAGGCAATATATACTATCTTTTGTGATTTTGTTATCGGGCTTTTCAATCGATATCCTTCAAGATATACTGAAAGATGGTTGTTTAAAAACGATTTGTATACTAATTAGCAAATTTATTTTTGTGACATTAAAAAACTCGAAACATCCAAATTTTTTGTTGTCTGAATTAGGGAGGTGCGTGCCGTGGAAATTAAACTAGATTCGTATTTGAGGGTCAGAAGTACAAGTACTAAACAAATATGTAATCGTTTGGGAATTTTTATTGGATATACAAAAATGTGTAAAGTTGATCAAGTATTACCTAAATGTGCCTGTAGGTGAAATTGACGGTGTTCTGTTTGTGACATTTAATCCTCCTTAAATATGAACGTCTGACGCGTCCTGTGATGTGGAAAGATCGTTTTAACAGTAAAAGTCGTTGTTCAGAGATAATCGGCATGCATTTATTGATGGAGAATTTGGAGATGATCTTTGTTGTTCACTTCAATTCTCGGCCAACTACTAGCACTCAGTGTGGTTGGTGAGTACCTAGTAACATTTTTTTTTCCAAGCTTAGTAATGCATTTTTGTCATGTTTAAAAAAATATATTTTTTTTTATTTTTAGGAAATATTTTCGATTTTTTGCACATAAAAATAAATATATTTAGCTTTTTAGCACATAAAAATCCGACCCGGGTTATTACTTCACAGCGGTGGACTTGTTACTGTTTTATTTTTAATTATTATTTAATGACGCTAAATATCAACTTCTAAGTTGTTTAGCGTCGATGAGATTGGTGATGGATGGTATTTGGCGAGATGAGGTCGAGGATTCGCCATAGATTACCTGACATTCGCCTTACGGTTGAGAAAAACCTCGAAAAAACCCAACCAGATAATCAACCCAAGCGGGAATCGAACCTGTGCTCAAGCGCAACTCCGGATCGGGAGGCAAGCGCCTTATCCGACAGAGCTACGGCGGTGACTCTGTTGTTATTAGTCCTGTTCTTGTTGTTATTGTTACATTTTAAATTTTGATTCATTTGATAAGAGAAGATTGTCATATAATGTCATATATATATATATAATATATATATATCTCCAATAAATAATTTCTTAGCATCCCCACAGATACACTTGATTGTACTTGTCACTATATCTTGTCACTAGAGAGTTATTGAAATTTATATTTTCCCCGCCATTCATAAAATATTTTGATATGATACCTCTTGCACAAAAGGAGAGATCTATTAACTGAAACTTGATTAATATATTTCAGTATTATTTGTATTTATCCTGGTAATAATGAACAGTTTGACTGGTAGACATTTTGTTTTTGCAGCATTAATTTCCCATGATTGTACGAGAAGATTCGAAGAGAACGGCAGTTACGTAGACTTTCGGCTCCCCCTACTACCATTAATGTCAATACGGCGGTTGCTGTCGTCTGCGATACAACGAACTTTTCTGTTGATTTTCGAGTTCGTCATTTCTTTCCGGTTATTATATGCTTTTTTAATTTGTGTTAACTCTTTCTAGTGGTTTTATATTTTATTTTAACCGTCTTAGTATTTATTTTATTATTGTAATTTTTTTGTTTTATTACTATTATTATTATTTTATTATTATTATTATTATTATTATTATTATTATTATTGTTATTAATGAATTATTTTGTATTACTATCTTTGTATCATCTCCTTCACGATTATTCTATTATTATTATTGTTATTATTATTATTATTATTGTTATTATTATTATTGTTACTATTATTTCTATCATCAGCATTATTATTTGATCTCTGTAAAATTTATGTAGACTGGACTGTGCGAGCACGAGCATATGCTCATATCTATTCATATGTATTCATTTCAAATGTAAATCTATTAATAATAATAAATCTGTAGCCTAAATTTTTCTGGTAAGAACAAATAATTGGTTAACATGATCCTGAAACCAAAATCGCTTTTTTTTCATTTTTGTCTGTCTGTCTGTCTGTCTGTCTGTCTGTCTGTCTGTCTGTCTGTCT
This sequence comes from Periplaneta americana, assembly GCA_025594305.2. Classification (NCBI taxonomy): domain Eukaryota; kingdom Metazoa; phylum Arthropoda; class Insecta; order Blattodea; family Blattidae; genus Periplaneta; species Periplaneta americana. The sequence continues at coordinate 128,013,458 of JAJSOF020000015.1, read as the reverse complement.
GGATGTTTGTTACCTTTTCACGCGATAATAGCTTAAATTTGGTGAAAATTGTAATATAAATTAAGTTCGTTGTAACTTAGATTTTAGGCTATATGGCATTCAAAATACGTTATTTAAAAGGGAGGTTATAATGGGGCCTGAATTAAATAAATCGAAATATCTTCTTATTATTATTACAAAACAAACGTTTTAAAAATGATTTCCGATAAGTTTTATGCTTTGTAAACGTTTGATAGGACTGATATTTAATGAGATAAATGAGTTTTAAAATTAAAATAACTGCCATCTGAGGCGGTGTAATGAAATAAAAACAAATGACGATTCGAAATTGAAACATAGCCTACAGAGAATGTTTCTGTGTTAGTATGAAGTAATATCGGAAGCCTAATTAACCGATTTGTATAATTAATTATTTCACCCCATTTAGTTCCTCTAGATGGACATAATTATATTTTATTACAGTAATTTGAGTGAATCGAGAACAGGGAAGATTAAAATAGCTTCTTATGCACAGAAAATTTGATAGGCTATTCTGAATATTCGTTTCCTGTATTTCTTAAAACAATGTTTACATACACATTAAATCTAAATGATGTCAATGTTCATTAAACTATGGTTGCATGCAATAAAAATTAAGAAACATGTTAAAGGAATTGTCATTGCACCAATGAGTGGTCTCTGAACCAAAATGATCGCATTTTAATTATTTAAATGCAATTTAAATTAAGTAACATATTAAACGATTTATCCTAATACCAATCGAATGTTCCCTGGATCAAATGTCCTATTTTAATTAAATGTTTATATTTAAATTGTAAATAAATTTGAATTTGAATTTGAAAAAAAAATATGTACGATGAAAGATTTGTAGGCTTTTTATTTCAACGATCAAGAAAGTGAGACGTTAATGATTAATTCTGGGATGAGCGCAAAATATGAAATTCTTTATATCTCCTCCACATAAAGAACTTGACTTCTAATGAGACGCCCAAGTCTCATGCTAATTAAGAGGTATCTTGGAGCTGATTTCTTGAACAGGCATTCCTCGCCTTGGCTGTAAGCAGCCCTCCAGCCCATTGCAGCTACAAGCAGGGCCGCGGTTGGAGACTGAATTGCATCAATCCCATCCCCTTCTTTCCCTTTCATCTATATTTTTAATTATTGCCTTAAACCTTATCACTAAAGTTGGAAACTAAATTTCCATATCAAAATCCCCCCAGCCATTCTTTCTCATTTTCATGGATTTAATGACTCGGACATTATCTGCTAGCAGCGTAAAAATTTCATCGTTCGTAAATCATATTGTTAACTATGTATACACTTCGAAAAGATCTCTATGGAATGCAGTATTTTATACGGACAACGGATTGAATATGAGAACAATGAGATGTATTTTTATAGTTCACATTTTCCACTGTTACGATTCTCCATACATATAATAAATGCAAAACATTTGAATAGTGTGAACCTAACACACGTTTCCTTGTCATAACAACTTTGCCACACACCTTCAAAGCACACCACATAGTACAGATGTTTCTTTGTCTGTTTTGTTTTGTCGTTTAATACTTTTAGCTATACAACAATTCGTATGCTCTTATTAAATTTACTATGTTTATTGTATTTTACTTTCAACCATTCATAAACACGAAAGTCTAAAAAACAACATCACAGTAATCCGAAACACTGAGTGTACAAGTTGACGATTTTTTAAAATTAAGTCGTCTATCCCAGTCTTATTATCACGGACTAAATCATTTAGGGCCATATTCATAGATATTCTTAGCGTGGGCTTCCGGTGGATGATGGATGATCAGCGAACTAACGTTTTTCGTATTCATAAACCAGTGTTAGATATATGATATGATATGATATGATATGATATGATATGATATGATATGATATGATATGATATGATATGATATGATATGATATGATATGATATGATATGATATGATATGATATGATATGATATGATATGATATGATATGATATGATATGATATGATATGATATGATATGATATGATATGATATGATATGATATGAATCCTGTACAAGTAAGCAGTCATAGCCGGGGCTAGTTTAGCACGCTCGTAGCACGGGCTAGCAAAATGTCTATGCATAGCACCCAAATGCGATAGGCTCATATCAGTAGATTTACTGGCATGTAAAAGAACTCCTACGGGACAAAATTCCGGCACATCCGGCGACGCTGATATAATCTCTGCAGTTGCGAGCGTCATTAAATAAAACATAACATTCTATTGCGTTGAGAAGTCTGACTTAATCCGTGTGTTAAACATGTAAGTAGGTAAACATTGACTTTGTCATATATCGACGGAGTAGTATAGGCTGCTATTATTATTATTATTATTATTATTATTATTATTATTATTATTATTATTATTATTATTATTATATCAGATGATAGACGATAATAAGATACCTGGATCATATGCAGAGATAAGAGAAAGGCAGAAAATAAGAAAGATTGGAGAATGCTGGTTTTGCAATGAAAGATCTCCCTTGGGCAGAAAACTATGAATGAATTATTATTACTTACTTACTGGCTTTTAAGAACCCGGAGGTTCATTGCCGCCCTCACATAAGCCCGCCATTTGTCCCTATCCTGAGCAAGATTAATCCATTCTCTATCATCATATCACACCTCCCTCAAATCCATTTTAATATTATCTTCCCATCTACGTCTCGGCCTCCCTAAAGGTCTTTTCCCTCCGGCCTCCCAACTAACACTCTATATGCATTTCTGGATTCGCCCATACGTGCTGCATACCCTGCCCATCTCAAACGTCTGGTTTTAATGTTCCTAGTGAAGAATACAATGCGTGCAGTTCTGTGTTGTGTAACTTTCTCCATTCTCCTGTAACTTCATCCCTCTTAGCCCCAAATATTTTCCTAAGCACCTTATTCTCAAACACCCTTAACCTATGTTCCTCTCTCAAAGTGAGAGTCTAAGTTTCACAACCATAAAAAAACAACCGGTAATATAACTGTTTTATAAATTCTAACTTTCAGATTTTTTGACAGCAGACTGGATGATAAAAGCTTATTATTATTATTATTATTATTATTATTATTATTATTATTATTATTATTATTATTATTATTATTATTATTATTTGTCTACTTACTATTAATGTGATTAAAATAAAATAAACATATTAAGAATCCTTCGGCTTCAGCAGCCACGAATTTAGTGCACCTCAATCGGAGTAGGTAATAAATTACATATCGAAGATTTGACACCATGTCACTGATAAATTTAAAATGTTACTCGAAGCGGCGAGGCGAATTCCTAAATCTGTGTTATTTATTTTTTTATTTCATGGAAGTAGATAATAACGGTTCAGATAATTTGTGTGGAAGCTTATCGTGTTTATTAAAACAGCAAACTCTGCAGAAAATATAAACACAACACCGAACATGATTAGAGATAGGATCTATGGTTTTTGTGTTGGAGGTTTCGAAGTTTGTGTGTGCTGTACACGGCCTATGGGGGAAGCTACGCATTTAAATCTGAACAGAATTGTAGATAAAATAGTGCGACTCGTAGATATGAACATGCAGTAATTGTCTTCATTTACGAAATGGTGAAAACCAAAGCGTGAGATGATATGTGAATAGATGCAAATGGATGTAGAATGAAGTGTCGCTTTTAAAATGAATTCTAAAAATTTTAATTATACTGTAGAGCTGCGTCATATTAATTGTAAATTGGTTTCGTATAAAATTGGAGTGTCTCTTGAATGACAAAGAGAATGAGCTCTGGATACATCGATTGTAATTTATACAGGCGAAATCCTTTCGTTATTTGCAAAACATCTGGCTGTTGACATTTTTGTTCATCACGCCTGGTATTAGATATTGTCACAAATTAGTACAATTAAGTGGTTGTCCAAAATTCGGTTTTTAATCGCAGTCATGAAGAACTGAATTGTTTCCCTCCTATAGAGACAGAGTGTGTACCTTATCTTGTTTTCGTCCATTTTTGTATCTAGCGATAGTATTGCCCTTGATAAAATTCTAAGATAAACTATAGTGGCAAAACACAACAAAGACCAATTAATAGTAGGTAAAGTGTAAATGAAAATACAACTGCAAAAATAATAGACAGGAACTTACACTACTTGGGGATCTTTCACACTAACTTGCGACTTCATCTTCCTTATTGTATTCTCGAGACCACTATCTCTCAGCGAATTTCGTGACACATCTTTCCGCTTATTAATATTAATTTGCCTGGATCCCCTTTTTTCTTGTCGTATAAAAGATCATTTGCAAGCGTCGTACACAAGATAATCCACAAGTGTCGTACACAAGATCATTTGCAAGCGTTCTACGCTTAAATCCTAGCTCCTTTCGTGGTTTGAATCCCAATTTCTTGAATAACATTCTTGCTCTAGAGCAGGCCTGCACAAGGTTTGCGCTCTCCGAGCCGGCTCACAGCTCATGAGCGGAATGCAGATACTTATTAGCTGCGCTCGGTATAAGGATGGACTGGAAGAAGGGGTGGATCTCTTACAAAACATACACAACAGGAAGTACTATTACGAGGTTCATGAAATGAATTCCCGTTCAGTGTTTGCAAAACTATCTTGGACTATTATTAATTAATAAATAAATATTTATTTTACAGAAATAATAGAAATTCTATAGCTACTTAAATGTATAATATCATTTTGTTACCGTATATTTTTATTTATCAGTACATCAAAACGAGGTTTTATGCTGTTGGCAGGTGAAAAGAACAGTAGCCTACTGATCTTAATGAAACATGTTACAGATGTTCGATGTCTGCCTTTATTAAAGTTGATTATAGAAAACAGTTGCTTACAAATATAAATGTTGAGCCAAACATAGCAATCATTTTCATAGCCAGCCTATATAGTCGTGGATATTATTGCTAATGTTTAGTCTTGTAAAACTCAACCAGGCTAGTAGTATTATTCAGACGATCTTTAGCCCTTAGGTCACATTGAAGATCAATAAGTTCGAGCTGTAAATCGTTAAATGTTAAATGTTATGTTCCGTCTTTTAGATTCCTCCATACTGTACTGTAGCAGTAGATAAGCAACTTGAAACAGTTACTGAGAATAGGCCTACACACTGCACTCCACTGGATAACTGAGTGGTCGTTTCCCTCTTCTCTACCTAAAGTAAGTCTATGTCATTCTGACGTATCTTCCTCTCCGTTTCGGCGAGCGGAAAACACGGCTCTCCCGCTCCGAAGGAGCGCGCGCGCTCGTTGAGCGCTGTTTATGCAGACCTGCCCTAGAGTCTAGACCGTGATAATACGAATCCCTCGGCGATGTGCCTTTCTTATACCTACGTATATCATTTAAGTATTTTTTTACATAGGAAGTGGTTTTAGTTTCACACATTATATTTTCCTGTTACGGGCTTGTCTATTTAATGAACTTGCAAAATATTTCGCTGCAAGGCACTTTACTCCGTATGTAATTCATACGATGATACGAACATATATTTTAAATGTCTGTGTAAGACTACAAATTATACAGTGAGCTTTTAAACTAGCTATTTATAGCATTCAGACCTCATGTAATTAAATGTTTTTGATCACACATAAAACGAGAACAGGGAGGAAAAATGTATGCAGCGACGCTGGCTGTCATAAATCATGAGCTACCCGGCTCGTCGTGCGTCGCTCGACACATTTATCAGCAGTTATGTGGCCATCTATCGGCATACAATACGCGCTAGTAAGTCACAAGCATAACGATACAAAATAATGAAAACCCCGTACATCCGAATGAATATTTTTTTCGGATCACAAAAACTAAACTCTCCTGTTAATTTTACTTCTTTAAAATATTTTAAATCAGAAATTTACATCGTATGTTATTCGGAGTAATGCGAAGTACCATTAAAAGTCCACCGCCACCACCACCACCAACAACAACAACACCTCTATATTCTTCATGACAGGCCTGTTGGCTCGTTTACCTCTCAGAATTCATCCCCCCATCTTCTGAGACGCCCTATATCTCTGCGACACTGGGATTAATATACTGGGTGCTCAGTTCAAAGTGTGTCATGGCTCGCTGTATGCCGTCATGTGGCTAGTCGATGAGCCTAGAGAATTCAATCTTCCTAAACTTCCGCAGAGGTATATTACTTATGTGTCAGAGAAGTTGCCTACCAAGTACGGCGTTCATTCTGAAGAGTACTTACCGATACGTATGGTAACGCCGATAGTGGCAGGAATGTGAACTGTTTGGAAACATGTACTGAGGTGGGTTTTTTCTTACTGTCGGGATATGGGGAGAGGGATAAGGCGATTACTTACGTATTTGTTGACATTAACTTCGACGGTCAACATGGACACGGAGCATTTGATTTGTATGTATTTATTTAAACTGCAAGTGGGCAAGCACCTGGTGGCAGTGGTATATACAATATAAACAATATACAATAAAATGATAAGCAATACACAATAAAATTGATACAATTTTACAATACATATGCAATTTTATACACAATACAATAAGAATACACAATACAATTTAACATAATAATAATAATAAAACATAAATAAAATATCTAATTTTACAATACAACCTACATAATTATGTATAGGCCCTACATAAGTTTCAATAGTCTTTCACTTTACTCTCATCTCATTCCCTGTAGTGGCACTATGACGCATTTCACTGACACTTTAGCACACATTTCACTGACACTATAGAACACATTTCATTGACGCTATAAATTATCACTGATTGGAACTGTTCACTGCACTGTAAAACCATAACTTCACTGACTCACCACGCTTCACTGATACAACAGTTCAAATAAGTCAAATAATTACACCCTTATGCATACTTATAAACAGAACTACATTTAAACTAAATGTTTCTAGTCTAAGGCCCTCTTACACGCTATTTTTAAATAATTTACAATTCAAACCAAGGAAGTAACTCGTCAGGCTAGATAAATACATGTCACCTTAAAAAATTAAATATTCAATGTCACCTTAATTTTTTTTTTTTTTTTTTTGGACTTTATACACAACTTCCTTATGGAAGGACAGCCCTCAAAGACCGCTGCATGTAGGTCATTCCAATCATTTATAGTTCTATTTTAAAATGAGAATTTACTTACATCCGTTTTCTGTTTCCTACATTTCATTTTAAAATCATGATCGTTCCTACCATAGTACGTTGGCTTTTCTAACCGAGCCGTTATGTCTACCCATGCTTTCTGACCTAGACGTGCTCTATACAGTGATGTTATTCTAGTTTTCCTACGTCTGTTTTCCAAAGTTTCCCATTTAAGTTGATTTGTATTGTGGAATGTTGTCGTACGCAACCAATGATAACAAATACCCTGCGTTCGACTTGCCCGCGCAAAACACAGTTCGAAAGAGGTTATGGTAGTACACAGACAGTACAGACCGCCATCTCTTGCTACGACGTTCAAGTTATATCGTACATGTTCTCAAGTTCAGATTGAACGCCTTGATTAATAGGCAACTTCTCTGACTTAAAGCTGAAACTCGCTTCAAATCGCTGACTCACAACAGTGACGTCATGACACACTTTGAAATGAACACCCAGTAGTAGTAGCAGCCTACTGACTTTGTCAATCTTGAAATAGTCACATTCTTAAAATGTGAAAGTCAACTATTTTATAGCTGTCGTACTGCCTCCAGTAGAAGTTGGAGAATTCGTTGCTGCGAATCACAGCGACCTATATTAAATTACTACGGTGCAATTATTTGCCCCTTGCAGAAACTGTACTACTATTCTCAGAACTTGGAGCCTGAAGCGTTTTAAGAAACATTTATTCAAAACTTTCTCCTCGTTCTTCGGGTCTCACAAGGTTTCCTTCCGGCTACACCATACTTTGCTTTCTTGGCACCTCTTTGCTCAGCTCCACATTTATGGTGTTCCTCGCTCGATCTGTGATTTTTCCATGGCCAAATTCCAATTATTATATTGGCAACAACTTTTGGAACGTTCCCAGTTTTCTTATTCTAATTTATTTATTTACTGTAATAAAAGTTGTAAAACTTGAATGTGTAATGTTTTTAACTTTTATTGAAAGAAACTCTGACGGAGGTTGTTTCTGTATAAATAACCCTTCAGCTTATTATTATTATTATTATTATTATTATTATTATTATTATTATTAGTAGTAGTAGTAGTAGTAGTAGTAGTAGGTAGTAGTATACTTTTATTATACTTTATTTATAAACTTCTACTTGTAATTTGGGAAAAGGAAATTGTACCAGACCAATGGAAGGAGTCCATAATCGTACCTAATTTTAAGAAGGGTGACAAGACTAACTGTAGTAACTTTCGAGGAATATCACTTTTGTTGACGTCGTACAGAATTTTGTCAAATATCCTTTTGAGAAGATAAAACTCCATATGTAGATGAAATTATTGGGGATCATCAGTGTGGTTTTAGGCTTAATAGATCGACTATTGATCAGATTTTTCGTATTCGACAGATAATGGAGAAAAAATGGGAGTATAAGGGTACAGTACATCAGTTATTCATAGATTTCAAAAAGGCATATCACTCGGTTAAAAGTGATCGAAAAATCGAAAAAAAAATCGAAAAATCGAAAGAGAATTGGGAGGACAAATTTAAAAGGTACGCAAAACGCGTCCTTGCAAGGGGTTGGGGGCTGTACAAAACTAAATATGTGAGCTCCAAGCCTGTTGGCCACTAGTCTCACTCCGGATTACGCTGCTCCCCTGAAGGAGCTCTAGAAAAATTTTGAAGGGGAAGCCGGAATTGGACGTAACCTCTTAGACTCTGTTAAGAGAGAAGTTTTATATAATATTCTTATTGAATTTCGTATTCCCAGGAAACTAGTTCGACTAATTAAACTATGTCTCAGTGAAACTTACAGCAGAGTCCGTATAGGCCAGTTTCTATCTTATGCTTTTCCAATTCAGTGCGGGCTAAAGCAGGGAGATGCAGTATTACCTTTACTTTTTAACTTCGCTCTAGAATATGTCATTAGAAAAGTTCAGGATAACACAGAGGGTTTGGAATTGAACGTGTTACATCAGCTTCTTGTCTATGCGGATGACGTGAATATGTTAGGAGAAAATCCACAAACTATTAGGGAAAACGGAAATTCCAGTTGAAGCAAGTAAAGCGATAGGGTTGGAAGTAAATCCCGAAAAGACTAAGTAAATGATTATGTCTCGTGACCAGAATATTCTACGAAATGGAACTATAAAAATTGGAGATTTATCCTTCGAAGAAGTGGAAAAATTCAAATATCTTGGAGCTACAGTAACAAATATAAATGACACTCGGGAGGAAATTAAACGCAGAATAAATACGGGAAATGCCTGTTATTATTCCGTTGAGAAGCTTTTGTCATCTAGTCTTCTGTCAAAAAATCTGAAGTTAGACTTTATAAAACAGTTATATTACCGTTTGTTCTGTATGGCTGTGAAACTTGGACTCTCACTTTGAGAGAGGAACAGAGATTAAGGGTGTTTGAGAATAAGGTTCTTAGGAAAATATTTGGGGTGAAGAGGGATGAAGTTACAGGCGAATGGAGAAAGTTACACAACGCAGAGCTGCACGCATTGTATACTTTACCTGACATAATTAGGAACATAAAATCCAGACGTGTGAGAAGGCAGGACATGTAGTACGTATGGGCGATTCCAGAAATGCATATAGAATGTTAGTTGGGAAGCCGGAGGAAAAGACCTTTGGGGAGGCCGAGACATATGTGGGAAGATAATATTAAAATGGATTTGAGGGAGATGGGATATGATGGTAGAGACTGGATTAATCTTGCTCAAGATAGGGACCAATGGCGGGCTTATGTGAGGGCTGCAATGAACCTCCGGGTTTCTTAAAAGCCAGTAAGTAAGTATGATTTTATTATTATTATTATTATTATTATTATTATTATTATTATTATTATTATTATTATTATTATTATTATTATTATTATATTTTTATAATCATAAGTAGAGTCCAGAATTTAGGGTTATCCTAAAATTATGTCCATAAATATGTAACTAAAATCGTAGAAATGTATTGATTAACTTATCTAATATCAAAATTGCACAGAGAGTAAAAAATTATTATTATTATTATTATTATTATTATTATTATTATTATTATTATTATTATTATTATTATTATTATTATTATTATTATATACTTGGACTTCTCCAGATGGATTGGCACATAACCAGATAGATCACATCTTGATAGAGAAACGAAGACATACTAGTATAGTAGACATTCGTACCTTCAGGGGGCAGACTGTAATTCTGACCATTATTTGGTAATTGGTGTACTGAGAGAAAGACTATCAGTAGCCAAGCGAGTAGAGCAACAAGTTAATATTAGAATATTCAATATTCTGAAATTAAAGGACGAGGAAACTAAGCAAAATTATCAGATCGAAATTTCAAATAGGTTTGTCGTATTAGCAAGTTCCGACGAAGTTGAGGAAAAGTTAGATATTAATAGCATGTGGGAAAATATTCGAGATAATATCAAAATTGCAGCTCAACAGAGCATAGATTATTATGAAACTAAGAAAATGAAACCGTGGTTTGATGAAGATTGTTGCATGGTAGTAGAAAGAAGGAAACAGGCAAAATTGAAATTCTTACAGGATCCAGTTGAGGCGAATAGAGATAATTATTTTAATAAAAGACGGAAGCAAATCGTACGCTTAGGAATAAAAAGAAAGATTACTTGAAGGAAAAACTGAAGGAGATAGAAACAAATAGTAAAAATAAAAACATTAGAGATTTATATAAGTGCATAAAAGAATTCAAGAATGGATATCAAGCAAGGGTAAACGTGATCAAGGATGAGAATGGTGACTTGCTTGCAGACGCTCATTTAATCCTTAACAGATGGAAAAACTATTTTGGACAACTCCTAAATATACATAGGCCAAATAGAAATGATCGGGACGAAATTGAAATACAAACTGCTGAGTCATTTATACCCCAACCCACGCTTTCTGAAGTAGAAATTGCGATAGAAAATCTGAAAAATTATAAGTCTCCAGATATCGATCAAATTCCAGCAGAATTAATACAAAAGGGTGGAAGCGCATTATCTAAAGAAATTTATGAGCTTGTACTTGCTATTTGGGAAAAGGAGATTGTACCAGAACAATGGAAGCAGTACATAATCGTACCTATCTTTAAGAAGGGGGACAAGACTAACTGTAGTAACTTTCGAGGAATATCACTTTTGTTAACGTCGTACAAAATTTTGTCCAATATTCTTTTAAGAAGATTAACTCCATATGTAGATGACATTATTGGGGATCATCAGTGTGGTTTTAGGCGTAATAGATCAACTATTGACCAGATATTTTGTATTCGACAGATAATGGAGAAAAAATGGGAGTATAAGGGTACAGTGCATCAGTTATTCATAGATTTCAAAAGGCTATATGACTCGGTTAAGAGAGAAGTTTTATATGATATTCTTATTGAATTTGGTATTCCCAAGAAACTAGTTCGATTAATTAAAATGTGTCTCAGTGAAACTTACAGCAGAGTTCGTATAGGTCACTTTCTGTCAGATGCGTTTCCAATTCACTGCGGGCTAAATCAAGGAGATGCACTATCACCTTTACTTTTTAACTTTGCTCTAGAGTATGCCATTAGGAAAGTCCAGGATAACAGAGAGGGCTTGGAATTGAACGGGTTACATCAGCTGCTTGTGTATGCGGATGACGTTAATATGTTAGGAGAAAATCCACAAACAATTAGGGAAAACACGGGAATTTTGCTGGAAGCAAGTAAAGAGATAGGTTTGGAAGTAAATCCCGAAAAGACAAATTATATGATTATGTCTCATGTCCAGAATATTGTACGAAATGGAAATATAAAAATTGGAAATTTATCTTTTGAAGAGGTGGAGAAGTTCAAATATCTTGGAGCAACAGTAACAAATATAAATGATATTCGGGAGGAAATTAAACACAGAATAAATATGGGAAATGCCTGTTATTATTCGGTTGAGAAGCTTTTATCATCCAGTCTGCTGTCAAAAAATCTGAAAGTTAGAATTTATAAAACAGTTATATTACCGGTTGTTCTTTATGGTTGTGAAACTTGGACTCTCACTTTGAGAGAGGAACATAGGTTAAGGGTGTTTGAGAATAAGGTGCTTAGGAAAATATTTGGGGCTAAAAGGGATGAAGTTACAGGAGAATGGAGAAAGTTACACAACACAGAACTGCACGCATTGTATTCTTCACCTGACATAATTAGAAACATAAAATCCAGACGTTTGAGATGGGCAGGACATGTAGCACGTATGGGCGAATCCAGAAATGCATATAGAGTGTTAGTTGGGAGGCCGGAGGGAAAAAGACCTTTGGGAAGGCCGAGACGTAGATGGGAGGATAATATTAAAATGGATTTGAGGGAGGTGGGATATGATTATAGAAACTGGATTAATCTTGCTCAGGATAGGGACCAATGGCGGGCTTATGTGAGGGCGGCAATGAACCTCCGGGTTCCTTAAAAGCCAGTAAGTAAGTAAGTATTATTATTATTATTATTATTATTATTATTATTATTATTATTTCGTATTAAAAATCTTTATGTTTTACATTTATTATATTTTTATAATGATAAGTAGAGTCCAGATTTTTATGTTTATCCTAAAATTATGTCCATAAATACCTAACTAAAATCGTAAAAATGTATTGAATAACTTATCTAATATCAAAATTGTACAGGCAGTAAAAATTATTATTACTATTATTATTATTATTATTATTATTATTATTATTATTATTATTATTATTATTATTATTATTGGTGGTGGTGATGGTGGTGGTAGTAATTAGTCAAAATGGTTTCATTTTTAATAAAGGTTAATAAAAAATTAATTTCATAAAAATTACCTATTTACATATTACTCCACGATATAGTTTTGGTGTGATTCTAATATTAATCAAGACATGAAACACAATGTGCCAGGAGTAAAGTCCGTTGGCGATTGGACGGTGTATTCTTGTACATCCAAAACGATCTTCCACATCGCATGATGTTATTGATGCATATTTGAACAACTAATGAATATGCCTGACAGCAATGTATTTTCGTTAGTTCCGTTTTATCCGATAAGGTTTGGGCTAATAACCCTGATCACATATAACAGATTTATCAACAGTAATCTCACTAGACGTTTTGATTTATCTAGAGAAAATCAAAACTCGAGTGGGATTTAATTGACTATTACACGATTAGAAGAAAGTATATAAAGATTAGAAGTAACGAAGTACTCCAATACAATAAAATATTAATTGACTTACGAAAATACAACTGTCTTCAAATGTATTATTGTACCATCTCAACATTACAAATATTACGCTAGATGCATGCTAGATGGCAGTAGTGAGCAATGCCTTCTCGTCGAGAAATTCTCGATCTATTATACACGATGGCAAAGTTACTAGTCAAGAAGGCTTTGTTGATTCAGTTTCATTTTTAATTAAAATGCAACATTCCACTTCAATTATCCGAATCCCAGTAATCAACATCACTTGACAGATGATTTTCAATAAATCTTAATATTAAACAATCTCTGATACGTGACTATCCATATCATATAGCAGAAGCTATAACATAACTTAACTAATATGCACAAATGTTAGAAAAGTTTTAATTAACGACGATGACATAAAAAAATAAATATGAATAATTTTAAAAGGAATAATTATTGAATGTACAATTTTCAAATTTGAATGTGGTTGGTGGTTCAATTGATGTTATATTGATGTGTGCGTAATACAAGTGGAACTCGTTGATTTTGGCCTACATGGTGTATTCAACTTATTCAGAATTTCCGAATGAATAATATTAAAAGGAATAATTATTGAATGTACAATTTTCAAATTTGAATGTGGTTGGTGGTTCAATTGATGTTATATTGGACGTGTGCGTAATACAAGTGGAACTCGTTGATTTAGGCCTACATGATGTATTCAACTTATTCAGGATTTCCGAATGGTGCTCTTCATTTATTTGTAAATCGGATTTCAGAAGATGCATAGGTATGATCAGTGATTTTTATTAATTCTTGTTCTTGAATGCCAATGCGAGTCATATTTGAAACTGCTGTGCATCGACTGGAGTGGTTTGTAATTTTATATATATTTTTGACGTCCAGACCAGCGCAGTTTCAAATGTTGGCAAACAAAGAAACAAATGCTAGGGACGCGATAAAATTAAACAAATGCTAGGGACGCGATAAAATTAAACAAATGCTAGGGACGCGATAAAATTGTGCGATAAGCAGCCATGATTGGTTGAAATATGTCCTTTCGTACCGTTTTATTGGTCAAAAGTAGTATGACGTAGTAAGAGTGTAATAGTCAGCCTAATGAACTTTTATCAATTCCACTATTCTGCCATCTAGCGACTAGAAAAGAAGTCACTTTATAATCGTGATGGAATTGCAGCAGTACTTCCATCTAGCGGTCGTTACCAAAAAATTTATTTTCGACAGTAGAGAATGGAATGGCCAGTCTGATATACAGGGTTAGTTAAAAGTCCCGCACCATCAAAATAGTTTGATAGTGGACTCGAAGATACAAAGACACAAGCCGCTATGCTGTCTTTATGCAATTGAATAGTGGCAGGGGATAGCATCCGCAGTCTGTCGTAAAGAGCAGACTTATTTATTAACTTACCTATTTGATTTTGGTTTTGATGTTTTAAATGTAAAATAACTTACTTACTTACTTACTTACTTACTTTTAAGGAACCCGGAGGTTCATTGCCGCCCTCACATAAGCTCGCCTTTGGTCCCTATCCTATGCAAGATTAATCCAGTCTCTACCATTATATCCCACCTCCCTCAAATCCATATTAATATTATCCTCCCATCTACGTCTCGGCCTCCCCAAAGGTCTTTTTCCCTCCGGCCTTCCAACTAACACAAATGTAAAATAAATGTATATAATTATGAAATGTATGTAGTTTCAATATTTTAAGCGTTGTTGTGTCATTTTTGGAGGGTTATCCTAAGTTAGGCCGATTTACCGTAACTACAGCAACTTTAAGTTAATTAAGGGTTCTTTATAGTTCACCGCTGTGGAGTAACGGTTAACGCGTCTGGCTGTGAAACGAACGGGCACGGGTTCAAATCCCGGTTGGGACAAGATACCTGGTTGGGGTTTTTCCGGGGTTTTTCCTCAACCAATTTCAGCAAAATTGTAGGTAACTTTCGGCGTTGAATCTCGGACTCATTTCGCCATCATTAATTCACGTATCATCATCATCATCATCATCATCATCATCATCATCGTCCATACAAGAGCGCGGTCTTTCGTCAATCCAATTATTCAGAAGAATATCAGTGGTAAACACAATAAGCCTCAGGCTGCAGTGTAAGCCTTCGAGTCCTTCCTCCGTACGAGAGAGAGAGAGAGACGGGAACTCTATTTTACCCGAAGGTATATTAGGGCTGTAATTAAATCATACATATTGTAGCCCTGTACAAAAGTTACAAAAGTTACATTATATATATATATAATTATGACATAAAATACACATATTACATTAAATGTGTATGACAATGAAAATCATATTTATATTATACAAATACAAAGATACAAGATAAAATAGATATAATATATAGAAATAGGTACACAATATATGAAATGCACACATATTACATACAGTACTTTCCCAGGATATATCACACACAGACTTGTTACTTAAAAAATAATAGTAATAATAATAATAATAATAATAATAATAATAATAATAACAATGTAATGAGATAGGTTTGGAAGTAAATTCCGAAAAGACAAAATATATGATTATGTCTCGTGACGAGAATATTGTACGAAATGGAAATATAAAAATTGGAAATTTATCCTTTCAAGAGGTGGAGAAGTTCAAATATCTTGGAGCAACAGTGACACAAATAAATGATACTCGGGAGGAAATTAAACACAGAATAAATATAGGAAATGCCTGTTATTATTCGGTTGAAAAGCTTTTATCATCCAGTCTGCTGTCAAAAAAATCTGAAAGTTAGAATTTATAAAACAGTTATATTACCGGTTGTTCTTTATGGTTGTGAAACTTGGACTCTCACTTTGAGAGAGGAACATAGGTTAAGGGTGTTTGAGAATAAGGTGCTTAAGAAAATATTTGGGGTGAAGAGGGATGAAGTTACAGGAGAATGGAGAAAGTTACACAACACAAAACTTCACGCATTGTATTCTTCATCTGACATAATTAGGAACATTAAATCCAGACGTTTGAGATGGGCAGGGCATGTAGCACGTATGGGCGATTCCAGAAATGCATATAGAGTGTTAGTTGGGAAGCCGGAGGGAAAATGCCTTTAGGGAGGCCGAGACGTAGATGGGAAGATAATATTAAAATGGATTTGAGGGAGGTGGGATATGATGATAGAGAATGGATTAATCTTGCTCAGGATAGGGACCAATGGCGGGCTTATGTGGGGGCGGCATTGAACCGCCGGGTTCCTTAAAAGTCAGTAAGTAAGTAAAAATAATAATAATAATAATAATAATAATAATAATAATAATAATAATAATAATTAGTAAGCATTTCGTAGAAATATACATTATATTTAAATTATTTTATTAATAATGGGTTCGCTCAATTCAGATCTTTGTGAAAGGGGTTCGCGAGCCGAAGAAGTTTGGTGGAATGACGGGAGATAAACGGAAAGAAACTGGAGAGAAGTCCCTACAACCTTGGCTTTGTTCATCACAAACGTAACTCCGCCATCGAAGAGAATTGAACCCGGATCCGCTGTCTTTAGCCAACTGTCAACTGAGCTACCAATGATGATGATGATGATGATGATGATGATGATGATGATGATGATGATTATGATGATGATGATGATGATGATGATGATGATGATAAAGTCGAAGACGAATAGAATAATGATGATGGTGATGTTGGTGGCGGTGGAGATTATTAGACAATGGAAAGTGGAGTGGTTTGCGTGCTGTAATTATAACTGCAATGCATGACTAATTCAGCGGCACTTTGAAGCTGTCCGCAATGGAAGGGCCGCTAATCACATCCCGGCGTTCTGTTCCCCCTTCATCAAAGTCCTGCTTTGTTGTCAGAGGAATAGTTTATTGATCGACTCATTCTTCTCGCGTTATGTCAAATCTGTAAATTAAAATCACAATCAGCAGCCACTACTGTGTACTCCACTAAAATTCATTTCATCCCAGTATGGAAAATTTGATTATCGATTGATACAAAATAGCAGACACAGTTATCAGTTATCCCTGATGGGAAGGGAACCCCATGCTCCATCACTGATCACCAGGCTTCGAGACTTCGGACCCGATAGAGCAGTTCAGTGGGAAATCCGCATAACGGCGTACTGAGTATAGTGGTAAACAATACAGTGGGTGGGGGTACTGTAGAATGAACTCCTACAAATACGCAAAGGAAAACGTTCTGGATTTGAAGATTCTGACGAATAATTTGGTTTTCATACAAACTGTGTCTGAAACTATTGCACGGTTAGAAAAGTCAGAGCAAGAGATGTCGGAAGCCCTCAAATTAATTTAGAAAATGATGCAGAGAATTAATGAGACATCAAGTACACCGGTTACTGAATGTATAAAATAGAAGTGGAAATTAATTTTATGTAAGAATAACGGATATGGAACATTGTGTAACATAAACAGCAAATTAATGGACATAGAGTCACCCGAGAATAAAGGACTGTCTCTTAGAGACTGCAATGATGTTAAGTTTTTTCGTTTTGCTCCTATCACGTCATGCGACGTAGAGCGCAGCTTTCTACAGTACAAACTTTGGCAGATAACCGAAAAAGATTTACGTTTGAGACACTGATAATGTATCTTGTAGTAGGTACATTGCAATTCGGTACTGTAACTGCACTTCCTAAAGACAACCAATAGGATAAGTGAAAAAATTAAAATTGCTACATGCTTATTTCCACCACTAACACTGTGTATAATTAAACACAAATGCTTATAAAAGACAGGAGAATAAATGCTTTTCACATTCTTTTGACATTATCATTGTGTAATGTATATTTACTTTCAGAATGTACATAGGATATGTGTGTTTCCCCATACTACCGTACTCTACTCTAAAAAGCAACGTTGTTACCTCAACACATCTCTATCTACCTGCAGCGAGTCAACAACCTATAGTGCATGCACAGTAAACTTATTGTATCGGGTCCAAAGTCTCGAAACCTGCTGATCACTGAGAAATGTGCGATGAGCTATGCATTTCTGACCAGAGGAGGTCGCGGTCCACAAATACGAGTACAACAGTTTGATAAAAATTCACGCCGTATTACAGGATTTGAAGAGGAGACTGCAAAATACCCAGACTACATGTAAAAACGGTCAGCTGTGTCTGAGATTCCGAGTTAGAATCTTCATATTCCTAACTTCTCGCCGTCATTTTCATCCGGTTTCATACCGTCCGGTCCAGGGCATCTATAAACGCCTACCCGTCCAGTCTCGTTCCTTTTACATCTTTTGCTCATGCGTTCCTGGCTTCGCATCTTTTTTGAACTACCCCCCTTATGGGGGTAACTTTGGAATTGATCATCAAATAAATGTGCCACACAATCCTTGTATTTCCCTTCTTCTTCTATTCCCCCTTTTCTCCTCCAATTTCTTTTGTTCTCCTTGTTTTCATTGTGTTCTTGTATTCCCCTAGTTCTCATTATCTTCCTTTTGTTCTCCTTGTATTCTCTGTGTCCTACTTGTATTTCTCTTGATTTCCTTCTCTTCCATTTGTCCTTCTTGTATTTCAGCTTCTGTCTTTGCATTCTCTGTATTTTCCTTGTATTCCCTGTGTTCTTGTTTTCCCCTTATTCTACTCGCTTTCCCCTTGTTCTCCTCCTTTTCCCCTTCTCGTTGCGGTAATGGCATTCATTACAGCACTGAGTGTGATAATAATTTACATATCGCACTCAGTCAACGAACTTATCATGAATGCATTAAACGTCTTTCGCCTCGTTCTTGCATAAGACATTCGAGCTTTAAAAATGCTCATATCCCACTAGTTGGATAAATAACTATTATGCCATCCTAGCTTTATAAACAGGTTGTTACTACATCGAAAATCGTGTATAATTGGCTTATTATAGCACGCGTGCCGATAAAAGCAGTGACGTATTTGCTATGACGTAATACCCGAACTCTTGCTTTCTTGGTTATCGCTTCTACGCGCGACGTAACAAGAAATGAAATGCAGGACAGAAGGTAACGTATCATTTATTTCCAGTCTTTAACAGAAGTATGTCACTTTTGTAATGTCACATAAAACAGTTCTGTGGTTCAGAGAAACTATATTAAGAAAATAAAGAAACATTTGTAACACAACCTGCAAGGTCATCCATTACTCTTTACTGTATGTAAATGCCAGGCGCAAGTAATCGATACGAACATATGAAGACAATATGTCAGCTATGGATCCCGAATTGAATTACTTTCATAATTTATTTCCTACAATTTATAATGCTAAGATGCCATAATAGTACATTATGCAACGAGTCTATAATGGTAGTAATTAAGACGCGAGTACGTTTATGAAACGAGCGCAAGCGAGTTTCATAATTTTCATACGAGCGTCTTAATTACCATTATAGGCAAGTTTCATACGACTTTTTATGCTCGACCATATTTCTATTATTCATAAGTATTCATATTCTTATCTGACTGGAGAGCGGAATTGACCTTGTGCAATATCTCGTAAATTGTGAGATGTGCGCAGACGCGAAAGTATTGATTTTTTTTTCCGAGGAACAAATGTCATTGACCTTGATATAATCTAGAGAGTAAAATGAATATTAATCTTGATATAACCTTGAAATTGATTTAGACATTGAAAAACGAGATGACAAATTGAATTTATTTGAATATTATTTACAATTAACGCTAATTATTATAGTAACAGAACATAACCTTCTGCGACAGTATTGGATTTCCAGCCTCCGTGACGTTTCGCTAGTTGTCTTTCGATTGTATATCTGAGAATAATCGATACTTGCGCTTTCATATTGCTACAATGGTGTTTGTGATTGGTGGAAAACTTGAACTTTAATGAATAGGTGTACTTTAATGAGGTCCATTAAAGGGCTGCTACCAGGTGTATAATTACTATATTTCGGCATGGTCGAGCATAAAGTGTTGTATCCAACTCGTGGATAATCTTATTACGACACTCGTGGAAATTGTCGCACTCACTATCGTTCTTGCGACAAACATTCACTCATGCTATAATCAACAAGATTATCCACTTGTTGCTAAATAACTATTTTGTTTCATCTGATGTCCCACTTTTATAAATTTGAGATTAGTGTCCCAATTATTCTTTTGCTTCGTATATTTCCTTCATATATTCCAGTTTGATCCAACTTTTCTCCTTTTTCTAAGTGTACGCGTATTTTAAATTATGTTATACCATTGGTTTAGGTCTACAGCCAAAACAGACCTTATCTCTAATGCTACAGACTTAACCCACTGCCATGACAGTGATTGAGAGGATCGCAATATATCTGATTATTAAATAATGCAGCTTTGACGTTACGTGGGAGTCAGGACCATGAGTTCGAGTTCCGCTTAGGGTACGTCTGTGGTCAATGTGAGGTCCCATACTGTCTCTTACGAATCGTGTCTGCCTAAAGATTAAAATTGTGTGAGGAGGTTAAAGGTTAAACAGTGTCAAGAGTCAAACGTCTGAGAACAATTAATATTTTGAATTTGTTTTAATTCATTCGCAAAAATATTCAAAATAAAGCTTCTACCATGCTATAACTGTGCATTCAGAATTTTGTAACCCGTAGTCATCACTCTTCCCGGTTTGCCGACATCAACAGACAACGTAGATATCTCTGGGCTGTAATTTTATGGCAAGAGCTTCGAGCTACACGGACAAAAACGTCCCATATACGACTTCAAAGTATTGCAAAGTAATTTTACCTTTAGCGATTTGGTTGATATTGCTCTTTCTGGTGGTAAACATAAATTGGATACGCGTTATTCACGGAGAAGTATTTGAAAACACATACTAAATGAAAACTGACTAGATGGCGTGTTTAGAAATACGAGTAGACCATACTGATTAAAGCCCGCAAGTATGTGATGATAATGATGGTTCATGTTGACGAATCAACCTCATAAAGGACGATAAAGGAGTTCATATACATTTTAATAATTTGTATTTTGTTAAAAATTTGTTGTTGTTATTGACAAATGCCTAAGAAAATATTTGGGAAATGTATCACGACACAACTTCTGGTAAATACTGGGTTACGGCAACTATGCGTGCAAGTAAGAGGTTAAATATTTCCCCCTCCTAAAAGTTGTGTGCGAAAATATAACAGCTGGACAATAGTTATGGTTGATGAAGACCTTCACGAACCTAAGGTAGGTGTCCCTGATATGGCAATGCTAAGGTTTGAGAATATTTCTAGCCACCATTTTGAAAAAAAAATGTAAACCACTTTTTTCTTACTCGTTCTCAGTCTAATGTACTTTCTTAAAACAATGTCCTTTCCCCATAAAAATAGCTTTAATTGTCCAAAAAGTCCAAAATTCCAAAAGACTACATAGTGGCCATATCAGGAACATGTGCACATTATATGGCCACCCTTGTTCCATGTTCTATAAATCGTGATTGTTTTCAGTTTGATAGCGCAGTTGTGCTAAAATTAAATAATTTTGGTGTAAAATGAATAAACATGACACTTAGGCCTAATAATCTTTTTTATAATTCAAAAGTGTAGTCAAAACAGGTTTTTCCATAAAAAATTAAGTTGTTTTTCTCAAAATACAAAATGTTTGCGTAATCCCAGCTATAAGGCATGTAAATTTGTCAGGTGAAAAAATAAAAGTGAAATGAACTTAATATGGCCATGGTGCATTTGATATGGCCATATCAGGAGCAGGTAAGCTTTCACGAAAATCGTTTGATTATGAACAACTCGTAAAAGATACGCCATCAACGACAAGATCAATCAACAGAACATTAAAAACTGAATGAAGTACTATGGTTTTCATGAAATAAGTCTTTGAAAAACATGCATGAAACAAAGGAGACTTACCAGAGAAAAATAAGAAGAGGTCACATGAAAACCGCAAAACAGGCAACTGACGCCATATTGCTCAACCTGACTGGATGGAAAACGATCAAGTGACATACCAGGATGCCCTTTCACTGGATGCTGCTGCAATTTAGCGGATTTTTTGGTTAACTAACTCACAATAGGGGGGTGGCCATATCAGGAACATGGCCATAACAGGAGCACCCACCTTAATACTATTGTTGTATTGAGAAATTCGTTTCTCAGATCTGGCCGCTCCATTAACAGGAATTGTAATTCAATGTTAGCGACAGAACTGTATCTGACTCAAATTTATATTTATGATTTCATGGACAGAAAATACAATGGAAGGGAAAATTGGCCACATTGTTCAGATAGACGAATTCAAGAGTAGTATAGTCAAACTGACAACTGGTGGATATAACTTTCACCTGAGCAAAAAATGATCGATAAATTTTGTCGCACATCTCTCTCTCTCTCAGGAATAGTGTTCCTTCGCGTGGCGCATGGACTTCCAGCTTTATTTTTCTTCCATGGATGGATGAATAGATGGAATGGAATGGTGAAACATTGAAAGGTACACGAAAACGCGTCGTTGCAAGGGAGATCGGGGCTGATAAAACTGCCTATGTAAGCTCCAAGCCTATTGACCACTTGTCTCGCTCCGAATTTCGTTGTTCCTCTGAAGGAACTCTAGAAAATTTTGAAGGGGAAAACCGAACATGGACTTCTCTTCCAAATTGAAACTATGTGAAGAATTTTCAACGCCTCTATCTTCGCTTTGTCCTAAAAACAACAGAAATTGAATAAAAATAGCATGCGCTAGCTTCCACACCACTGAGTTTCATTTACCAAAGTGCATTATTTATCATTAATGTATTGCTTGTTATTACATATTATCTGCAGAGAACCAAATTCCGCAACTCGTTTGGCCTATATGAGTGAATAATAATACATCTTAAATCGAAATGTTTTAACAGAGATGTGTAGAAATAGAAAATTTATGTCATGTGCATCATGAAAAATTACACTTCGAAACTTTGTTTACCAACGGCGGGTATTTTTATTATTGATCGTTTGACCTCAATAGTTCCCTTGTAGCTGCACCGCGATAAAAAATAAAATCAAAGTCTCTCCGTAGTCTTTTATGTTTTCTCTGATATATCATGAGAATGGATGCACATTACATCAGGATAATAATAATGATTGTGATTAATATGGATATGATTGTAAACAAAAAAAAAACAGAACGCCGAGAAAAATACCTATAAGTTACTATATCGTTTTGCTCACTGCAAATTTCAATTTGGATTCCCCGGAAATTGAAACCCAATTTCCGGTCTGGAAAGTCGATGCTTTATTTATATTTGTAATCAGCCCAAACAGGAATCTAACCCAAGCCCGAAGGTAGACGGAGATCTGATTTGTATCTTGTATTAAAATTATTTGGGCAGGGCATGTAGCACGGATGAGCGAATCCAGAAATGCATATAGAGTATTAGTTGGGAGACCAGAGGGAAAAAGACCTTTGGGGAGACCGAGACGTAGATGAGAGGGTAATATTAAAATGGATTTGAGGGAGGTGGGATATGATGATAGAGAGTGGATTAATCTTGTACAGGATAGGGACCGATGGCGGGCTTATGTGAGGGCGGCAATGAACCAAAGGGTTCCTTAAAAGCCATTTGTAAGTAAGTAAGTCTTGATTAGTGCTAAATGTATCTTGGTTTTTAATAGTATAAATCACTATTAGAGAAAGAATTAGCTTATGAGTTAAAGCCAAGATTTCTAAATTTGGGAAAATATTTTTACATGATGTCCTTTTATGCACACCTGTCATTATTCTAACTTCTTTCTTTTTTAAAACAAGTGTTTTATTTCAGATGACTTGCCCCAGAATATTAATCTGTATTATTATACAGGGGTGCATAACTATACAGTACCGGTAATACAATATAGTTTTATTAAGTAGCCTACAATTGAGAATTACATACAATTTGTAGTTACAATCAATGTCATCAATCGACAATCGACATTAATTTAACTGCCTGATGGAGCCGTTATCGGCTGTAATCTTCATTTTACTAAATAAAACTATAATGTATTACTGTATACCTACTTATGTAACGTATTGTAGGATAAAAGTATGCAAAGTATGTCATTTAAAGTGTGTTTATATTGCAAATAGAAGATAAGGATCTTAATGCATAACAAGCCATGACGTAGGCAGTAGTTAAACGACTTGATAAATTAAAGCCCGGTTCCCACGATGCTTGTTTCTGTGATGGATTGCATGCTGGTAGCGCTGATGGCAGTTCTGCGTGCTTGCTTCCTGGAAATCCTGCCCCTAATGGCTGCTTTGTTAGCTATCATGCTGGATTTCCAGATTCCTTGCTATTTTTCGTGTTGACTTGCAGGCTGCAACCTAAGATGATGTAGCATCACCGCTGAAATCATGTTGCCATGTTCGTTGTTTTCCAACTAAATCTGTTTTTTCTGTATTCCTTAGTTTCTAAGAAACAGCAATTAAATATCGGACTTCAACTGTTCTTATTTAATTACTTTATTACAACATTTACTATTGTTAATGTAGGACTTCAGTTGTTTTCCACACACAGTTTAGTTTCTTTTTCATCATGAGTACTGGCAACAGATGAAGCAGCAGATGATTTTCCAATAGGGATATCCTGAACTAGCACCAACAGATAGCGTGCGTGTACTTTGAGGGATGCGCTTTGCGTGTGCATTTGTTTTCCAATATATAAACATTGAGGATTTACGTATCGTATTAGTATATTAAATACTCTTAAAAACAACTCAAAATGCCAAATTTTTGTTGTGTTCCTATTTGTAAAAACCAGGGAAAGCTTTTTGCGTTCAATCAGATCCCGAAAGATTCTGAATATATGCTTTCAACCTTAAAAAGTATAACTAATTAAATTACATCTATTAAACAAAAAGAACTACTTCACGTAAGGAATTGGTGGCTATAGTTTCATTTTGGAAGAGGGAAAAGAAAAACAAAATTAATAAAAACATATGCAACCTCGACAGCAAGCTATGTTAGCTTGGATTGTATGCAGTACTTGTAGGAGTCCTCAAAGTTTAAGCCTGCATTTTACAATGGAACGATACTTGACCTACAGTAAACTCTAGATGAATTGGGATGTTTATTATCTAGGACGATCCGTAGTGAAAAAAAATGCATAGGCTTATAAATAATAGACTATGTAATTTATTTCAACCATGTTTTAACTTCAAATTTTCAAAATCATCTTACGTAGTATTCAAAACTGCATGTCCTTAACCTACAAAACGTACGAATAATACTGATACTACTGCGATCATATTGTATCATCCTATTAAAAATTGCATTTGTTCTTTCTGCTATTAGAGAAAAAAGTACGAGGAATTCAAGCCCCATAGTCCCTTCCCTATAGAAAAAAAAGACATTGGTGGCTGCATATCCTGTTTATCGCGTACTTACTTACAATACTTATGGTTAAAGAGGCAATATTCGTCTTCGACAAAGATCCTTTTTTTTTTTTTTTTTTTTTTTTTTTTTCGTTCTCAAAATTCTCGTTTAGGTTCATGAACCTTCAATTTACTCGTATCTATATTCTGCATACTGCAGATTTCTCCATCCATCTTTTAAGGGGAATCGCTCAGTATTATACAAGTTTACGCTATTATTTATTGTAAATTAAATTAGATTATGAGGTAAGATAATATTAAATTATACTAGGTTATACAAAATAATTATAAAAATAATTTTGACACCACAGAAAACCAACAAGCGGGAGAACGTAATGAACTGTAGCATATGATATAGTATAGCCCTGTGCCGCATGGAACGCTCCTGCCATCTAACGGTAAAACTTCGCATAAGATATCCCTATTTAACAGTGAACAATACCAACATAGTAACAACCGGGAGTCAGCAGCGTACCCATCAGAGCATCAAGCTTGCTGGCCAGCAAGGATCAAGTACTTAAGACAGCAGGTTGTGGCAGTCCAGCATGTGCCGGCTTCTGTTCGTCAATGTTATTTTTAATGGTATATGCATTGGTTCGCAGGTGCGGTTGCGACGAGTGCGTGACGTCTCGCTTTGAGGACTCCCTGAGGCACTCCCGCTCCAGGATCAACGCTTACAGAGCGCTAGCCAGCCCCTCCCTGATCGCACTCTCCTCCAAGGACCCCATCCTCACCGCCTTCGAGCTCTCGTGGGAGCTGCGCCGTCTGAGCTTCATGGAGCACGAGTTCAAGTGCGAATACCAGGTGAGTGCGTCACCAAGTGTGTCATCTCACGTAAAGTGTGGGACTGAGCTTACCGGCCCTGGCCGGAGGGTAACATCACAGGGGAAGCGGGAAGTGGGGATAAAATGTGTTCATAAAAAAAATTATGAAATATGACCTGATGATGCCGCAACGAGAGAACTTTCGTCATCCATACTCCTATACTTGTTTTAAATGGTTGACTACACTTTAGTCGTATTTTATATAGACTGAATAATTTATTAATAAAAAATTGTTTATTCTCATGTCAATATTAAGTTTACATTGTAATCGAGGCCTAAGGATTTGCTCCGTCGGATGTTCACCATATAAAGTTGGTCACACATGAATGCGATATGAAGGAATAATTACCTTTACTTCCTTATCCAGTTATAAGAATGATTGTGAAATATATACAGTAAGAATGGAATGATGATATACAGAATGTTCCAGCAAAATGTGCGAAAATTAAACAGGGCATATGGGGGTTTTACTGAACATTTTTAGATAGGAGCTTCTGGTCTGCGAAGCCATCTTAAGGAGACATGGAGTTATAAACGTGTGGGAAAGCCTGAAGGCTAAGTAATCCATTATGCATTTCTTTTTTTTTTTTCATTATTATTGGGTTATTTTACGACACTGTATCAACATCTAGGTTATTTAGCGTCTGAATGATATGAAGGTGATAATGCCGGTGAAATGAGTCCGGGGTCCAGCACCGAAAGTTACCC
Organism: Periplaneta americana; assembly: GCA_025594305.2. NCBI lineage: Eukaryota > Metazoa > Arthropoda > Insecta > Blattodea > Blattidae > Periplaneta > Periplaneta americana. The sequence goes on along the minus strand of JAJSOF020000015.1, from coordinate 127,986,332 downwards.
AGCATTTACTCGTATTGGGTTGAGGGAAAACCCTGGAAAAAACCTAACCAGGTAACTTGCCCCAACCGGGATTCGAACCCGGGCCACCTGGTTTCGTGGCCAGACGCGCTGACCGTTACTCCACAGGTGTGGACCATTTCTTTTTGTTCATTTATCGTCTACAAGATGGCTTTGCCTTATCGTATTTACATTGTCACATGACAGAACATGCTATAAATCAACGACAGGCCCTTTCATACCATTTCGAGAGTCGAATAGTACGATGGCCCAGTACAGGCATATCTAGATGCTAGATTTCCTGGTCGCTGGATTGGAAAGAGAGGCCTTATTCAATGGTCTTCGAGGTCACCCGATCCGAATTCACTCGATTATTTCGTGTGGGGATATCTAATTAGTTCCCAGGATTGTAGTCGTCTGTGATGTGATTGGAAACACTTCAGGGAAATTTGAAAGAGTGCTGCAAAATCTCGTACACCGATGTCGGCTTCCATTGAGGTTTGTGGCCGTTATTTTAAGCAACTGTTTTGAGGTACAAGATGGTACGTTAATTCAGATTTGTCAGTGATATGGTACTGTACAATATTAGTTGTAAAGTGAGATATGGTCAAATTTGCAATAGGTCCTCTCTACGAAAATGTCCGACATTTAGAAATGTCCACATAGAAAATTCGTCCATGCCATAAAAATGTCCTTACCTGAAAAGGTCCACTGTCAGTAAGTCCTCTCCTTAAAAATGTCCTACGTTTTAAAATGTCCACAAATAAATTCTCTATTTCCTAAAATGTCCGAAAAGAAAAACTGCAAGGAATGTGCCGAGAAATTTATTGTCATTTCAATTATGTTACGTAATACAAAATATACATCTATTGTTCATCTTGAGGGTCACTATATAATTTCAAATGGTATGATGTCGCTCTAAGATATCGAAAAATTTCATTCCTATCTTTGTAATCTTGGTAATTACCGACAATGTTGAAAATTCTCATTTGATTATTGATATAGGCTGTCGTTTATTTACTGGCCGCTTATTATTTGTATGCCCCCCAAGGACCTGGGTTACTAAATGTTCTGTTTCCGATTGCTGTTGTTGCAAATGGCTAACGAATCGCGAAATGTTCACGTGATGTGCCACCACAAGTCGTTGGAATTGGGAGTGGAATCCTTCAACCACATTATTGTTATGCTGTCTGCCATTAATTACTAATTCATAGACGTTCCATGTCTCAGGAGAAAATCTAGGGGGAACTGCTCGCCTTCGCCCTCTTGCCGGATGGCCAGCAATATACGGAATTTTAATGTAAGATGCTAAGTCCAAGATATCGTCCACAAATCTTTCATTTAATAAATCCCGAACAAATTGCAAGTCATTTAGCGGAATAAACGACAGTCCCATAATTTCCTGTATTTGGTTTCTTACTTCAGGGTTCTCAATATCCAAATATTGTGCCTCAGACCCCTGTTGACTACATTTCTCCGTATTGCTTGATTGGAGTGGAAAAGACATCCATTCACTACTGCCTAATGGAATGCCAGTCGACAAGCTTCATATTGGCGATTTCAAAATCAGACATTGTAGGCCTATACGTAGGATTGCAAGTGAGATTTAAATGTGCTGAATAATTTTCTATCTCGTTATATATAGTGCGGTAAGTATTTTCAGTCTTATTTACAGTTAGGCAATATGCTAAAGGAAATACAAAACCTCAAACAATCCCATGCACTGTGAAAAGCTGAAAGAATTGATTTCGTATAGTGGACCTTTTCGTATGATGGACTTTGTAATATGGTGGACCACATGGATGTTGGGCTTTTTACTCAATGGACAAATTGTATGCGGGACTTTAAATGCTGGACTATTTAGCTTATGGACATTTTGTTTGTGGACCTTTTGTACTTGTGAACATTTTGTTATGGACATTATAACCAAGAAGCGTTGTAAATACTGTAATGTAAAAACTAAATGTAAATAAATATATGTAAAACTTAGCTGTAAATAATGTAAACATTAAATGTAAATATCATCATATACAACATGGATTAGGCATTAGAACTGTTCCGTCGCCACATAATATAACTTATACTATTAAAACTGGTCTCTCCATCTTTTCCAAGGGCATCCAATATTTCTTCGTCTTCTGGGTCTATAGTTGTGTACTATTCTGGGTATGCGATCGGAATCCATTCTATTGACTGGTTATATTACCATTCTAATCTATAATTGTCAATTGTTTCTATTAGACCTATACTTGCAATTTCTAGTTTTTCACGTATTTGAGAATTTTGTTTGTGATCTAATCTATTGTACCCCGCCAACGGTCTCAATAGTCTCATTTTCGCTGCTTTTATCCTTGGTTTTTGCTTTTTTGTTAGAGACCAAGTTTTGTGAACCATAGAGCAATGATTGAATGGCTAGAACTTTATGAAATTTTAATGTAAATAAATACATGTAAAAATTAGCTGTAAATAATCCGGAATAGTGCTATATATATGTTTAAGTCTATATCTCTTTAAGCTAGCTTCTCAGACTTTAGGTTCGCCATATCAAAATGTTCAACAGCGCATCCCCTATGTCCTGTTAATTTATACACGCTTTTACTGAAGCATTCTGTAGATTTCTACTTCCAGAAGAACAGTGTAAAGAACAGTGGAGAGAAATTCGTTAAAGAAGCGTAGAAACTGGAGAATGATAGGGTATAAGACAGCGGGTTTCGATAACGTTGCACAAAGTCTAAATTGGATAATAACAAACAGCTTATGAGAGCAAGACAATATAAGAGAAAATTGAGAAGTGACATGTAGCGAAGAAAATTGAATCCCTGGTCGCCTTCCTGAGCAAAGTAATTAATTCATCCGACCGTGACTAAGCAGAAACCAATTAGAGCAACCCATTATCAGCACTAACAGGGAACAGACGTGCTCGCAGTTCTCAGCTGCAATCAGTGTGTTACAAACGCTTCTCATTTTTCTAGCACTATGATTATTGACTGATTCGTTTAAAAACAGTTCATCATCGGAGTTCTGAGTGACAATCTCAAAGTAATTAATTTCTATGCTAATTAGTGCACATTGAATAGGCCTATGCAGAAATTCCCAACTTCACTGTTACTTTATGCAAAAACTCTATCCAAGTATAATTGCCGATACGAAACTAAACAATAAACATAGTCGCAGGAGAGAGACCGTTATCGCTCTGAATCTTCGAGGACAGTTGGTAATGAGTGCATCATCAGTTCATCACCGTTTGAATTCTATCTAAAGTGAAGTATACTGCGACATGAAAATTGCAAAACGCAAACTACCGCTCCGTTCTACAGATGGCAAAGAAATAATAAGTAACTTAGTGCAGTTCTGCAAGCAGTAAAATGAAAAGGTATCATTCTCAGCGGTAAATCTCCTGCATATGACGAGAACCAATAGGAGATTGCTGTGGCGTTGTAATATCGCTGGCTTGTGCGAGAGAAGGACGTCTCGTGTGAGAGACAGTGTTGCCAACCAAGGAACAAGAAATCTCCCTATTTTTTTTTAATTTGTACTCCTCGCAGTATGAATTGATTGGCTTCTGATGCGTCGGGACTTCGCTTGGTCAATCTTTATTACTCTACAGCCATTTCCAACGGACTCCTAACGAATATTCACACGCTTATCGCTGGGATTGTGGCGCTGTAAATCAATTTAGAACACTTTTATCTCAGCCACGACACATTTCAATATTTATTGTAGAATATAAATGGAATTGTCGCTACCATTACACAATAATTCTTGCAGATAACACAGAAACAACTTCGGAATCGTAATCGATGGATGGAAGTGAATAGCAGTTTCACTTCACTTCCACTAGATGACTCTTGAGTTCCAGCCAGGAGGAGTATGGTTCCAGCAGACGCGTAGCAGGGATGTCAATATCGGCAAACGAAATGAAACTGCGACGAATGTTACAACAGGTGTGGTCCACATCTGTGGAGTAACGGTCAGCGCATCTGGCTGCGAAACCAGGTGGCCCGGGTTCGAATCCCGATCGGGACAAGTTACCTGGTTGGGGTTTTTTTCCGGGGTTTTCCCGCAACCCAATACGAGCAAATGCTGGATAACTTTCGGTGCTGGACCCCGACTCATTTCACCGGCATTATCACCTTCATATCATTCAGACGCTAAATAACCCAGATGTTGATACAGCGTCGTAAAATAACCCAATAAAATAAAAACATACAACAGGTGTGATAAACGTTAGGAATGTTACAATAGGTGTGTAGCACGTTAGATTAGGTTAGGTTAGATTAGGTTAGGTTAGATTAGGCTAGGTTAGATTAGGTTAGGTTAGATTAGGTAATGTTAGGTGTGTAAGATAATATAAATGGTTACCACAGTTGGCGACACTGCAATCATTCTCCCGCTCTATCTCAAATAACGTCACAACGACGGAATATGGCTGCCTTCTTCATTCAAGTACGACGATTTTCCTATATAAGTAAGGAACCTATTTAATGTAGGACCACAGCTCTCCCAGTGATCACATCGAGTTTCTACTACTCCACACTACAAAACTAAGGTATTTTCAGTGTTTGTTTTTAATTCCCTATACTGGCAGTACAGTAATAAAGATTCACCCTTCGCTTAATCTGGACAGTGAACAAATATATTTATTTTCATTATTATGAGTTCGGTGCAATTCAAGCGCGAGTTACTACTGCATTTCACAATAATTATTGTTTAATAACTAACAGTGATTCAATGTCGATAACACCACAGTTTTGAATGTAACTTAGGTTTCATTGGATTTTCATTAGATTCTTGTATAACTTTCGAATATTTAAGTAGTCCTCAGGCGAAAACGGTTCTCACCCGTACCCTAATTCCAGTGTTACGAAGTAACAAGAGGCTGTCACGGAAACGACATTTAATTGTAGTTTGTACCATAATTCTTCTCATTTGATTAGACCAGCGGTGACCAAAGCGGGTGTTGTGATTACAACGTGTAATCACAGACATTCAAAAGGGTACGAGGAGTTTCCTGTTCATTGCTGTGTGTTTCATTCACGTACTGAAGGCAAGCAGTGGCGGTATCATGTCGCTCTATAAACTCTGTCTCTACAAGCAGTAAGAGGTGGTTTAGTAAAGAATGAAAAGGAGAACTTTTTTGCTGTTCTGTCGGACAAAATGTAATATGTTTACTTTGCTCAACGGTTCAATTAAGAGTATACATAAACATTAATTGCCACGCTGAATAATGTATTATTATTATTATTATTATTATTATTATTATTATTATTAATGACTACTAAGTATGTGTTTCTATAATTCTTCTGTAAGTGCATGAATATTGATATTTTTAAATCTTCTCCCTAGAAGTATAAAATTATTAGGTTTTATCTCAGTTTTAATCTTCTTAATCTTTAGATGAGGGTAACTATTTATTAGTTATTCATTTAATAATAATATTGTAGAAAAAACTAATTCAATATTATGTGCCAACGAACTGTTAAACGCCAGGAATTGACATGTCTTAAATCATAGCTAGGAAGAGAAAGATGAGATAAATAAATGTAAGGAAGTCAGCTATCTAATGTTGTTTGAAATATCTCGTGCTCTAAAGCCTTTTAATAGAACAGAATTTCTCAAAAGATAAAATAGCTTAAATAACTTGTTCATAAGACGTTTTTAATTTTGAAAACTACGAATTTCTCGACCAAGTATCGAGAGAAGAATTTAGAAATTTTCTGATTATATTCAAGAGGAAGGTTAGAAAAAGAAGCAAGAAAACTCGCATATTATTCACTGGCTCTTGATGACAGCAGTGAAATTACTGATACAGCAAAGCTTGAGATTTTTATCCGCGGGATTGATCAAGAGGTTAGTACAGGAACCACCACTGGTTGTAGTTTTCATGCCAAGTACCTTTCCTCCGTCTTCTTACTTCATAGGCTGTCTGTCGCATGTAATCACTGCAGCTCGAGTTTCGGTCACCGCTGGATTAGATTAATAAAGAACAATTAATTAATGATTTGAATAATTTCGAGGGAAAAATTGTTCCGGGGCCGGGTATCGAAACCGGGACCTTTGGTTAAACGTACCAACGCTCTCCCAACTGAGCTACCCGGGAACTCTACCAGACACCGATCCAATTTTTCCCTCTATATCCACAGACCTCAAAGTGGGCTGACAACCGTCAAGCAACCAACATTGAGTGCACACTAACTCTGTGTGACTTAAATTGTGGTTTTCTGTTAACGAACAGTGAAGTGTATTATGCAAATCAAGCTTTCAGGTATAACTCCCTGTAAAGTTGATTTGAATAATTTCGAGGGAAAAATTGTTCCGGGGCCGGGTATCGAACCCGGAACAATTTTTCCTCGAAATTATTCAAATCAACTTTACAGGGAGTTATACCTGAAAGCTTGATTTGCAATTAATGATTTGTTAATGATGTATAACTTCAAACAAATTGTCATGAATTTCACATATTTCAATTGAGCTTTTCACGACTGCAATTTATTTGTCGTATCTGTCTACTCATTATACTGTTTTAATAATTTTGATAGTTTTATAATATTTTAGTCTGTCTTATAAAGCGCGAATGTATAAATCAGTAACAGTAATCATACAATACAATTTACCAATATCATTATCTCAACATCGCCTGACGTTGTATGACCGTAAATCAAACAATTTTTGTCCACATGCAAAATTTGCATATGACCCTTTATCTAACAGTCCATTAAACTCGAGGTAACAGCCCAGCAATAGCGGCTGCAAATCAGTTATTGTGATAGTTTGCTGTGGTTTCAGGAACTCCGGAAACAGTGCCAGGACTTCGCGACTGCTCTCTTGGACCACACGAGAAGCTCCTACGAGTTGGAGGTGCTCCTGAACCATGACCCCACGGGTCCAGCCTTCGAACACGGAGAACGTATGCATCTCAACCGCCTCAAACTGGCCATCAAGTTGCGTCAAAAGAAGGTATGAATGGGTTCTTACATATTCATCGGCTCTTAGGACAAAAATCACATTTTTCCCTTCATGTCTTTCAGACTTTGGTGACATGATTCTTGGGTGTAAACTAAGCAATTTATATAATTCAAAACTAAAAATGGTATTTGGGGACGTAAATTTTTTTAATTAATAAAATTTTGGACCGACCTAATCCATTAGAAATTGATCTAGGATAAATCTTCAACGAAAATGATCTCCTAAATATGGGGAACGTTACGTACTAAAATTATTTATGTTGAGCCATTCAAAGGATATGCCACATTATATAAGCACTTTAGAAATATATATATATATATAATAGTTGTATATTTATGGGATAAAATAATTATAATCGACTGAAACTAATAATTTTAGTTTACAACCTAGCCACATGTTTAAGCTTCAATTTGGTATCTCATTGAGGTTTTTGCCCAAATGGAAGTCTACTTTTTGTCCGTCGGAAGGATAATAAATGTCGGAAAATGTGAAATAGAGAGAAAACAGACACTGGAGATGGTGTAAAGTATAGACATTATAGTTCGCTTATATTATAAATGCTCAAATAATCACGAAATTAATGAGATAATGGGCACAGGTTATATATATTTTTTAAACTGGAAGAAATGAGCTTCCAGATTAGGCAAAAACGTTATTTACCAAATTTTGAAGAAATCTGACATTTCTAGAATCGATGAATACATTAAGACTGTTGCCTACATTACGCACGCCAAATATTGGTGAAAAATTTAGGATTGTTTTCTTTCTAAGAATTCCCACTAATATCAACTATCCAGAGCAGTTGGAAATTTAAATATAATAATTATTAGCGGTTTATATAGGGTTTATATATTTATTATTATTATTATTATTATTATTATTATTATTATTATTATTATTATTATTATTATTATTATTATTATTATTATTATTATTATAGTTCTTTTAAGATTCATTGCTTCACTGAATTATATGTCCGTCCCGAAATTACCAATAGTTATTCCATTGATTGCAAGAGAATCAGGCAGCTTGTTTCTGAGAATTAAGTAGGTACATACTTTAAACCGTTCAATTATACTTCGTCCCTAAATTCACAACTACTCGCAATGTTATATTAGCAAGATTTTGCTGAACTGCACAAAGGCAGGGGGATTATCGCGCGTACGAGGGGCCGCCATAAATTAATTCATAACTGCGACCTTCTTTACCCCATCGCTCGCATCACCAGGAGTATCAGCTTGTTATCCCGGGGATGTTTGTTCAGCTTACGCAAGAGTGGCGGAGCAGCGGCGCTAAACCGATCACGCGGAGTGAATGCCGAGCAGGCAGCCAGTTATACTTTATAGAAGCAGTTTAAACGTGTGTTTACTTAGCTCCGACCATATTGCAGAGGAAGATGTGACGTGGGAGTCAACAGACAAATAAAGAAGGGAGTTCTGGGTGGCACGAAGGACTACCTACGACCTGATCAACATGAAGTTACTGTGGAGAAAACAAAGCATTTACAATAGAAGTTCCGAAAGCATGTCGTCTTCTCTTAAGATGGATGGATGGATGGATGGATGGATGGATGGATGGATGGATGGATGGATGGATGGATGGATGGATGGATGGATGGATGGATGGATTAGTGGACGGGTAGAGATGGATGGATTAGTGGACGGGATGGGTGGATTAGTGGACAAGATGTATGGATGGATGGATGAATTGGCTGGGAGGGTAGATGGATGGCTGGATGGATTGGTGTGCGGTTAGATGGGTGGATGGATAGGTAGATGGATGGATGGATGGATGTGGATGGATGGATGGATGGATGGATGGATTGGTGGATTGGTGGACGGGTAGAGATGGATGGATTAGTGGACAGAATGGATGGATGAATTGGCTGGGAGGGTAGATGGCTGGCTGGATGGATTGTTGTGCGGTTAGATGGGTGGATGGATGGGTAAATGAATGGATGGATTAGTAGGTGGTAGAGGTGGATGGATGGATGGATTAGTGGACGGGTAGAGATGGATGGATTAGTGGACAGGTAGATGGATGGATGGGTGGATGGATTAATGGGCGGGTATGGATGGATGGATGGGCGGGTAGATGGATGAATGAATTAGTGGCGGGTAGAGATGGATGGATGGATGGACGGGTACGATGGATGGATGGATGGATGGATGGATGGATTGATGGGCGGGTACGATGGATGGGTGGATGGATTGGTGGGCGGTTAGACGGATGGATGGGTGGGTTTGTGGGTGGGTAGAGACTGATGGATTGGTGGGCGGGTACAGTAGACGGATGGATGGATGGATGGATGGATGGATGGATGGATGGATGGATGGATATAATACTTGTACAGTATGTGTGATTGTGTGGGTTGTTGAATGAATGTGAGAATGAATGTGTAACACAGTAAATAGATTGAGTAAATGGGCGGTGACTGGATGTGTCAGTGGGTAGTTGAACGAGTGGATTATAGAATGAATAATAATTGGATGAATGCACTAATGAATGGATAAATTGATAAATGGATAGAAAGACTGTTTGCGGATGTTCAGTTGGTAATATCTGAGACAGAAGATGGCTTGCAACGGGCTGTTTAATTTTTTTTTAATATTTGCTACCAAGACAAAAGTGTTGAATCGTTATGAAACAATAAAAACAAAAATTTTAATAGACAACAGAATAATATAACAGGTCAACAATTTTAATCATCTGATATACAATGTGTCTTATAAAAATAATGTAAATATTGTAAAAAAAAAAACTACTTATGCGGAATGATAAAGAGAACTATGTAGGAAATTATTATGCTGACACTGTATAAGACAATGCCCGTTCCAGCACCGTTACATAGATCAGTGGGTATTAACAAAAATGCGGGAACAAATGGTAGAAGTCTCGGAAATGAGGTTCCTGAGTGGTGTACAAACAAGAAACGTAGAGAGGATATTAGAACAGAATTAAATATTTGTTTAAGCTCACAGATAAAATCATACAATTTAGAGAAGATTGGATGGAACACACAAACAGAATGAATCATAAACGAATTCCAAAACATATCCTTAACTACAAACCATCGGAAACATCGGAGAAACCTAGTAAAAGATGATTAGACCAGTTCTAATATCCAACAGGCTATTGTAAAACTTTATGGAATATAAATTTATTTTGTTGCATTTGAAAAGCATCTTCCTATATTTCTATAAAAGTACCTCTAAAATTCAAACCTTCTGAGTCCTGAGACATTTTTTTGTTTCATTTTTAAAATTCAATATAATTCTACACCTCAAAAAAGTCACCAAATCTTTTTTAAAATTAAAATATAACTTTATCTATTACACAAATCGATGGAATATTACTTCTATCGATTGTGGAAGACGTATATACGCGCGTCTGTACTCCTTGTAAAACTTCTACAAAAATATTTATCCCCTTGGATCATTAACCCATCGCTTCGTTACATTTATCTGATACTTCTTTTCGAACTTCAGAATATCCATTCAAATCTTCCTTCATGATTTTCCGAATATCATCTTACTGTTCCTGCATGGATAGCCCCTTAATGAGCGTTGTTCGTTCACCAATTTCTACAATACATACGGGCCAGTTGTTCTACCGGTTGTTCAATACGTACATGTTAATATTCATTTATTAAAAATAATGAAATTCGACATAATATGAAATAAAATATTGTACGTTAGAAGAATCGAAAGTGTTTTACCAATTCGTTTCGAAATTTCGAAAAAATCTCAACTCATCAGTAAAAACTTACTTTCAGTCCTTGTAACGGAAGTAGGCCTAACTATTACATTATCACTTCTCAGCCCAGAGAACTGATTTCTCTATCATCTCAACTTGTTCATAAGACACGAAAATATTATTGGTGTAATGTTAATTTGACAAGTAAGGCTTCTCCAAGACTTATTCCAATATTCAAACAGTGTTCTGGTGTGATAAGCGAACAATCTGGATAGTAATGGAAAACAATTAATGCATTAACACACCGCATCGATCCGGTGGCTGAGATGCCAGATCGAAGCTCGTGAAGCTCGTAGCTCGAACGTGACAAGTAAGCTCATAAGCTGATTGCGGTGCGGAGTAAGAAGGTTATCTATCTCGCCTCCTTCTCGAGCACTGGCTGTCAGACATTTGCCTCGAGCATTAGGTTTACTTGTGCATGACATAAAACCTCCCTCGAGATGTTCAGTCTAAACTATGACATTTACACAGAATTGACAAACACTGTGTGTAAGTTTCTTATATGTTGCAGACATGTGAGAGAAATAAGTATATTACAATATACTTTCAATTTAATAAGTTCCTTAATTAATTAATTGTTGAATATGAAAATAATAGTAATGATGGGGATTACTGTTGGTTCCTTGAGAGGGAAAGTGGGCAGGAATACAAGAGAGAATCACATACTACCAAACATTTTTAAACAAAGTTGCAGTATGTCACCTCAAAATAAGGCCCAAATATTATTGCATCATATAAAACTACATTTGTGAATTAATCTTAACGTAGCATGAATATATCATTATATCTACTAGGTGTTCGTTTCAAAGTGTCATGACGTCACTGTTGTGAGTCAGCGAATTTGAGCGAGTTTCAGTTTTATGTCAGAGAAGTTGCCTATTAATCAGGCGTTCAATCTGAACTTGAGAACGTGTACGATAAAACTTGAACGTCGTAGCAACAGATGGCGGCTTGTACGGTCTGTGTGCTACCATAACCTCTTTCGAACTGTGTTTTGCGCGGGCAAGGCGTACGCAGGGTATTTGTTATCATCGGTTGCGTACGGCAACATTCCACAACACAAATCAAATGCTCCGTGTCCATGTTGACCGTCGAAGTTAATGTCAACAAATACGTAAGTAATCGTCTTAACCCTCTCCACATATCCAGACAGTAAGAAAAAAACTCACCTCAGTACGTGTTTCCAAACAGTTCACATTCCTGCCACTACTGGCGTTACCGTACGTATCGGTAAGGACTATACAGAATGAACGCCGTACTTGCTAGGCAACTTCTCCGGCACGTAGGTAATACGCCTCTGCGGAAGTGTAGGAAGATTGAATTCTCTAGGCTCAACCATTAGCCACATGACGGCATACAGCGAGCCATGGCACACTTTGAACTGAACACGCAGTATATAATCATAATCACAAGAATTAATCTAACATAATATTTTATTTGAAACCGCGTATGTGAAATTCTAAATCTGTATATATATTTTTAACCTGACGTCATAGGAGATTTCTATGACGATTTTTAAAATCGGCGCAGCTTTTTCGTTAAGAATCACCTATTTTTATGGCGGAGGTATGACAATTTGGGGGGTAGTGTTATTTAAAATGTGTATTTACAGAGAAATGTTTCGAAAATATTTATTTCTATGTTTAATAAAATTGCATGTACAAATTACTATGTCCTGGTTCGAAATTTTTGTTTTAGTTATAGTCTTTTATAAAAAAAAATATTTAATTACATAAAAATATGTTCCCTATACATTACATACATAAATACATACATTACATACATAGATACACACATTACATTACATAAATATGTGTATACTGCGTGTTCAGTTCAAAGTGTGTCAGGGCTCGCTGTATTATGTCATGTGACTAGCCGATAAGCCTAGAGAATTCAATCTTCCTACACTTCCGCAAAGGCGTATTACCTATGTGCCAGAGAAGTTGCCTAGCAAGTACGGCGTTCATTCTGAAGAGTACTTACCGATACGTACGGTAACGCCGGTAGTGGCAGGAATGTGAACTGTTTGGAAACACGTACTGAGGTGAGTTTCTTTCTTACTGTCGGGATATGGGGGGAGGGTTAAGACGATTACTTACGTACAGTATTTGTTGACATTAACTTTGACAGTCAACATGGACACGGAGCATTTTAATTTGTGTTGTGGAATGTTGCCGTACGCAACCGATGATAACAAATACCCTGCGTACGACTTGCCCGCGCAAAACACAGTTCGAAAGAGGTTATGGTAGCACACAGATAGTACAGGCCGCCATCTGTTGCTACGACGTTCAAGTTATACCGTACACGTTCTCAAGTTCAGATTGAACGCCCTGATTAATAGACAACTTCTCTGACATAAAAGCTGAAACTCGCTTCAAATCGCTGATTCACAACAGTGACGTCATGTCACACTTTGGAATGAACAACCAGTATATATAGACCTATATGTAGCCTTTATATATATTATGATTTCTCATTGCAGTTCGTGGCGCACCCCAACGTGCAGCAGTTGCTGGCCTCCATCTGGTACGAAGGCTTGCCCGGCTTCCGACGCAAGAACATGGTGCTGCAGGCTCTGGAGATCGTGCGCATCGGCATCGGGTTCCCCGTGTTCTCCGCCATGTACATCGTGGCGCCGCACTCCAAGTTCGGCCAGACCCTGCGAAAGCCCTTCATCAAGTTCATCTGCCACTCCGCTTCCTACTTCACCTTCCTTTGTGAGTAGCGCATGAAACGTTATTCCATTTAAACACATTAGCTATTTCCATTTGTATTCCACCTACTGTGATAAGTAGACTTCGTTGAATTGCCACACGCACCATGCAATCAGGTTGCCGATGTACGGTAGTATAGAGGAGGTGAGCGACCGCCTGGTCTCGTAGTATAAGCAGTTCATGTTAAGAGTTGTGACCGGTCCAAATAGATAGATCAGCTACAGCTAATGTATGCCTAAGTAAGCACTTGTTTTTGCATTACTGTGCTTGGAATAGTCAAAGCTTAACATTTGTTCAGTGCAGATAAGAATTCAATCAAACATACTACAATGAAAGTGTTGCTGTTCCAAACAATTGCTCCTGGAACACCATTACCCCCGCAGCCAGTCTTGATCCATTGGGGAACGTGGTTGGATGCTGTTAATTATTATGCAGAACATTACGGCAAAATAATGGAGGTAATTGATCCATTGGATAGCATAGACACTTTCGCTGTTGCAGCTATAAAATCATTGCCTTCTGAACAGCTATTGGAAGATATTCTGTTCAATTATTCTAATTTAAATAGTGTCCAAAAGCATCATCTTGCTAGAATCGTCTAAACTATAACTCTCAGAAGCCCTTAATATAGTGGATGAAGTATCACAAACCATCATCCTAAATAACAATTAACTAATTTCAGGAAAAGTGAAATGTAAGTTGAGAAACATTATTTCTAAAAATTCTGCCTATTCACAACTTCGTATTATAATGATGTACTATCAGGTCACGACAAGACATCTGAAGTTGGTGTACTAAAAAGTAGTGACTTTCCGTTCTTCAAATATGCACGTATTACATCGTGTGATGTTGAACGTACATTTTTCCATTTCGGAGGAGGTTACTTTGCAGTCGCTCAAAATGTACGTAATTCTTCACTGTAATGTACATATTCAAGAATGATGTGAGTATCTTACATTAAATTTTAAGAGTTAATATATCTCACTATAAAATAATTGTGTATTTACATGTTTAGACATTTCCTACTTCAATGATCAATCATTATATTTATTAAATGCAGGATACAGGTTTTGTTGTAACCGCAGTATACTACTCAGTGTTTACATCAAAGGCATACTTCATCCTTCGCACGCCCCTTTCTCATACAATCTATACCGCGTGCACAGTAAACCTTGCGCATCTCGTGGCAATTCCACGAAGTCTAGCGATAAGTATACTTACTTATTTACTTATGGCTTTTAAGGAACCCGGAGGTTCACTGCCGCCCTCATATAAGCCCGTCATCGGTCCCTATTCTGAGGAAGATTAACCCAATCCCTACCATCAGATCTCACCTCCCTCAAATCCATTTTAATATTATCCTCCCATCTACGTTTCAGTTTCCCCAAAGATCTTTTTCCTTCTTGCCTCCCAACTAACACTCTATATGCATTTCTGGATTCGCCCATGCGTGCTACATATCCTGCCCATCTCAAACGTCTGGATTTAATGTTCCTAATTATGTCAGGTGAAGAATACAATGCGTGCAGTTCTGCGTTATGTAACTTTCTCCATTCTTCCGTAACTTCAACCTTCTTAGTCTTAAATATTTTTCTAAGCACCTTATTCTCGAAGAACCTTAACCTCTGTCCCTCTCTCAAAGTGAGATAAGCGAATAGGGATTATAAAGAATGGACACTTCGCGTCGGTACCTTTGATGTAGCCGGACTGATTTCAATGACCTTCAGGCCAGCTAGAGAGTGAGATTCTGCTTTCTCCCTAGAGTTGGCGCTGACATCATACCAGCTAGCAGTCGACATAGCGGAATTATAACACACATAATTAATACATCTAGGTACATTATGTACTCAAATAAAATAAATTGGATCAATAAAATAATAAATCCGTCATTAACTGTAATGTCTAGATTTTAGAGTTCCTTTATTATGAGAGTTGAGACGTTGACCCCAACAACAATTAAAATATGTAATGGTTTTGATAGCACTGAAAATGAAAAAACAAAACCCTTATGAGAAGTAAAACCATATACCTATATTATATACAAATATTAAACTAATTTTATAAATAATTTTGTAATGTATTATATTATTTTATAATATAATTTATTATATCTGAAATATAAAAAAAAATATTATTACAACTAGTTCGTCACTAACAAAGGAAAAGCTGTTAACTTTAATTTATTTATTTTTTAATTTGTTTCTAATTTATTTTTGGTCGACCAGCAAACTTGCTATACAGACCACTGTTAAATGAATTTATTTGGAGCAAACCGTTACTGGATTATGCAATAAGGTAGGCGATGTTTGGATCCTGTGTCTCAACTCTATTCTCAATTATTATCTTAGCCTATGCTCGATTACACTAACCTCTAGCGCTTGAAAGTAGAACTAAACTCTGGCGCACAGAGAAACAAAACACAGGAAAAATTCGCTCAGTGTCCATTCTTTATAATCCCTATTCGCTGGTGAGAGTCCAAGTTTCACAACCATACAGAACAATCGGCAATATAACTGCTTTATAAATTGTAACTTTCAGCTTTCTCGAGAGCTGACAAAAGCTTCTCAACCGAATAATAACAGGCATTTCCCATATTTTTTCTGCGTTTAATTTCCTCCCGTGTGTCATTCACATTCGTTGCTGTGATATTTTAATTTTTCTATCTCTTCAAAAGATAAATTTCCAATTTTTATATTTCCATTTCGTACTACAGAGTGAGTCAGCCAGGGCTAGATCGGCGTCAGCGGAAAGTCGCATGCGTAGTAACTGCTGCGCCAGCGCAATGATGAGACCTCTTGCTCGCGTACGTTTCGTGTTTAGTTACGTAAACACGTTCACACAGTGAGGGAGCAGCTGTATACCGTACATTTATAGTCCAGTAGTGTGTCCATTGTGAAATATAGCCTTTAACAACGAGTGTTTATTTACGACAACTTTGTAACAGTTGTAACAAATTTCCGTCAGTCAGTCCCTGATTCGCCAGAGTCTTCTCAAGCAATGATTTGCAATTTAGTGAAGAAATTTCGTACAAATGAATCAGTATCGTAATATACAACGAAACAAAAAATAATTTTATGACCTCATCTGGTCTTTCTCTTGTGAACCAGGTCGCTCGTCCTCGATCATGCGCATTGCCTCCTTTCTGAGACTTGTAAAGTATCTGTGCGATAAAACTTTTTCTAAGACTGTACATAAATAAGATTAAAGTCGGGAACACGCATTAATTCTTGTCTCTCAGTTCATTTAACTATCTTATTTTAATTTCATTTATAAATTGTATTTCATCTAACTTATATTAGCATTGAAGCTTAAGACGTGAAACAAATCAAGAGTTTTACGATTCTTTGGCGAGATGAGGTGAGGTAATGCACAGAATTAGCCAAAGATTACCTGACATGTTTTCTTGCGGTTGGATAAAACTCGGAAAAAAGCCCAACAAGGTAATCAGACCAAGCTGAAATCTAACTCGAGCCCAATCACAGATCCGGATCAGCAGGCTATCGAGTCTGTCAACTGAACTAATCTGGTGGCTCTACAAAAATATACAATACATAGGAACCAGATTAATTCAATTTACAAGCATAAACAATTCATGGGTTGTGCTATAGAAAAATATCGTACGACGCTTAGAAAGTAGATTATTTCAATAAACACGCATAAACAATTCATCAGTTGAGTTATTCAAAAGTATACAATAAATAGCAAGCAGATTAATTCAATTTACAAGCATAAACAATTCATCAGTTGAGCTATACAAAAATATTCAGTACATAGCAAGCTGATCTACTTCAATTTACAAGCATAAACAATTCATCAGTTGAGGTATTCAAAAGTATACAATAAATAGCAAGCAGATTAATTCAATTTACAAGCATAAACAATTCATCAGTTGAGCTATACAAAAATATTCAGTACATAGCAAGCTGATCTACTTCAATTTACAAGCATAAACAATTCATCAGTTGAGGTATTCAAAAGTATACAATAAATAGCAAGCAGATTAATTCAATTTACAGACATAAACAATTCATCAGTTGAGTTATACAAAAATATTCAGTAAACATAGGTATTCAAAAGCTGATACAATAAATAGGAAGCAGATTAATTCAATTTACAAGCATAAACAATTCATCAGTTGAGGTATTCAAAAGTATACAATAAAAGTATACAATAAAAGCAAGCAGATTAATTCAATTTACAAGCATAAACAATTCATCAGTTGAGCTATACAAAAATATTCAGTACATAGCAAGTGATCTACTTCAATTTACAAGCATAAATAATTCATCAGTTGAGGTATTCAAAAGTATACAATAAATAGCAAGCAGATTAATTCAATTTACAGGCATAAACAATTCATCAGTTGAGGTATTCAGAAATGTACAATAAATAGCAAGAAGATTAATTCAATTTACAAGCATAAACAATTCATCAGTTGAGGTATTCAAAAGTATACAATAAATAGCAAGCAGATTAATTCAATTTACAGGCATAAACAATTCATCAGTTGAGGTATTCAAAAATGTACAATAAATAACAAGAAGATTAATTCAATTTACAAGCATAAACAATTCATCAGTCGAGCTATAAAAGTATATAGTACACGGAAAACAATTAATTCATTAAACAAGCATACACTATTCATCAGTTAGGCTATATTAAAATATACAATACAGAGCAAGCAGATTAATTCAATTTACAAGCATAAACAATCATCAGTTGAGGTATTCAATAAAAAATATACAATAAATAGCAGCAAGCACAATTAATTCAATTTAAATTCATTTAAAGCATAAACAATTCATCAGTTGAGCCATATTACAAAATATACAATACACAGCAAGCAGATTAATTCAATTTAAAAGCATAAACAATTCATCAGTATACAATACAGGCAAACAGATTAATTCATTAAAAAATTCATAGTTACAATAATATAGCAAGCAGATTAATTCAATTTACAGGCATAAACAATTCATCAGTTGAGTACAAAAATATACAATACATAAGCAAGCAGATTAATTCAATTTAAACGAGCATAAACAATTCATCAGTACAAAAATATACAATACATAACAAGCAGATTATTTCAATTTAAAAGCATAAACAATTCATCAGTACAAAAATTACAATACATAACAAGCAGATTATTCAATTTAAGAGCATAAACAATTCATCAGTACAAAAATATACAATACATAACAAGCAGATTATTTCAATTTAAGAGCATAAACAATTCATCAGTACAAAAATATACAATACATAACAAGCAGATTATTTCAATTTAAGAGCATAAACAATTCATCAGTACAAAAATATACAATACATAACAAGCAGATTATTTCAATTTAAAAGTATAAACAATTCATCAGTACAAAAATATACAATACATAACAAGCAGATTATTTCAATTTAAAACATAAACAATTCAATTTAACAAGCATAAACAATTCATCAGTACAATTCAAAAATATACAATACATAACAAGCAGATTATTTCAATTTAATAAGCATAAACAATTCATCAGTACAAAAATATACAATACATAACAAGCAGATTATTTCAATTTAAGAGCATAAACAATTCATCAGTACAAAAATATACAATACATAACAAGCAGATTATTTCAATTTAAGAGCATAAACAATTCATCAGTACAAAAATATACAATACATAACAAGCAGATTATTTCAATTTAAGAGCATAAACAATTCTTCAGTACAAAAAATACAATACAATTAAATAGCATAAACAATTCAAGCAAAAAAAATAGATTATTATTCAATTTAAGAGCATAAACAATTCTTCAGTACAAAAATATACAAAATACAACAGATTATTTCAATTTAGCATAAACAATTCATCAGTACAAAATATACAATACATAAACAATTATTCAATTTAAGAGCATAAACAATTCTTCAGTACAAAAATATACAATACATAACAAGCAGATTATTTCAATTTAAGAGCATAAACAATTCATCAGTTAAGCTCTACAAAAATATACAGTACATAACAAGCAGATTAATCCAATTTAAGAGCATAAACAATTCATCAGTTAAGCTATACAAAAATATACAGTACATAACAAGCAGATTAATTCAATTTAAGAGCAAAAACAATTCATCAGTTAAGCTATACAAAAATATACAGTACATAACAAGCAGATTAATTCAATTTACAAGCTTAACGCTATTCACGTACGTTAGTTATATCGTCTGCTACACATAAGAGATTAATTTATAGAATAAAATGAAATTTTAAGTATTTGTAGTAATATGCTGTTTCGGCGGCTTGAACTTTTCAAACTTAAATCCACTGAAAAATATTAAACGTTTTTTGGCCGCTTATTACTGGTTCTATCTTGAAGAATAGAAACGCATCATATATATTTTGAGAGAAATTTCTACAAAAGTTTCCAACAGTCAAATTTATTCATGGCTGACACTTCTATCCACTTTTCACACCGAGAAAAAAAGAATTATTTCCCGAGTTGTAATGAAACACAAAGCACATCTGCCGTCACCTCTTTAAATAACAATATTACACTCATTCCTTTGTTTAGCCGAGGGATAAAATGGGATACACGGTCCTGACAACACCGAGCTTTGCCTCCGAGTTTCGGTCGGATCAGTACGTACATCTAAATCCCATCTCTGTAGTTTTGAAAGCTCTTTTTTTTTTTCTTCTTTTTAAGATCGATAAAACTCCGAAGTGAAATTGCGACTGCTTCATTCCCCAAGAGAGAGTGAGATAGATGTAGAGAAGAGAGTCAGATAGAGAGACAGAGAGATGGCCAGATTGACGGGGATAGACAGAGAGGAATGTACAAAGTTAGTAAGAGAGGGCAGTGCTATTTCTCTGTTAGAGCGCACATTCTTTGTCAGCACTTTGAAATATTGGAATGTCTACCTTCTTCCCTTTACTTTGAAGTTAGCGGTGTCCCGGCATGCGAAGCTTTGTCAGTAATCGCGCCGGGAATCTCATTCTAATATCAATAATTTACATAGCCGCTTCCTGTGATCACTGAGCGGTGTTATGATTCATCACACTGGTAAACAAACTAATGGACTTCAATTGAGAGCTTCAGAGAGCAACAAGGTCATTTGTCACACTGCTAATAAGTGGCTTCTATGGGGCTGTGTACAAGGACGGACAAGGACTTGTAGAGAAACAGAGCCATTAGTTAGACTTCCAGCCTGTCACGCAGGCGGCCCGGGTTCGAAATGAAAAACCCATAGTGATACTTGTGGCGGACAAGATCGCAGTTGGGTTTTTTCTCGGCGTTCTCAAGTTTTTTTGTGCGAGATTGTGCGTATTTGCTTGGTTTCCACACAAAACCAACCCGCGGTAAGTCTAAAATTCCACATTCAGTATTCCCAACCTAACACACATAACAATTTCCCTCTTCTTACCGCTTAAGCGACATATTCATTTTACTGCTTTAGGCTTTTAACATATTATTTTCAGAGACGTTCAATATAGTAATAATTATAAATTGGAAACTTACCACTGCAATTTCACCTAAATTGTACTGTTAATTATAGTTTTTAAATATTTGCAAAAATTAAGTAAACTCTACAACTCCACTAAAGTTACTGCATTTCTTAATGCATGTAACATTAAGGAAGCCGTTTGTTTTAAGTTCGCATTTATAGACTGGGGAAAAAAAAAGACAGACGTATATCACGGCCTGCTGGAGTATAGTAAACACAGAAAACATTTTAAAACAACAATGTTGAAGATAGATATTTTTGTTTTCCAAAATTGCCGTCATTGAACAGAAACCAAGATGGAGATTTCATTGCAACTAATTAGAAATTCCTCTTTCAGGTATGTAATAAACGATCTTCGCACAAAATAATGTACGATACACGAGCGGTATGTTTTCTTTCAATTTTCGGAAATTAAAAAAGCTCAACTACGTTTCGCTTTTTCAAACTTTTCCTCGAACATGAAAACTTCAACATACCGCTCTTGTAACGCATATTACTATTCAACCATATTAGGCATCTACATCATTCCGTCACCATTTCTTCGTTTCATCATCATTCTGTAGCATAGATGGGCAACGTGCCTCACTTGAGAATTTGTGCCTCACTGACCTTCACAGAGCTTATCGCTCTGAGTGACATCATCTTCACAGTCCCCGTTCCTCACTAACGTAGCTCCTAGACGTGGGCAGGTTCTATATCAGTTTTATAAGCAATATCAGTGGTGGCATAATGGCATTATCAAAGCAATATGTACGCGTTAGAAAACGATTATTTCATGAGAAATGGGAGGAACAGTTTTTTTGCTGTCTAGAAGGGGAGAACATACGATGTATGTTATGCTCGAAAATCCTATTAGGCATTAATACATTTAATATACCACGACATTACTCCTTATGTCATAAAGAACATGCTGAATTAGAAGGTAAGACAAATTAAATGTTATTTTTCGTACTATTCCGAAGAAAATTTATGATCTTAACATTTGCATAGTATACTGAATACGACATTATACCTTAAACACGCTGCATTAAAAGGTACGAGGAATTAAATGTTGTTTGTACATATTATTATTTCAAAAGAAAATTATAAAATATATATATATATATATATATATATATATATATATATCAAATGTGCCTAGGAAACGAAATATGATTTTCTGAAATTAACAGAACTGCAAATCTATTAAGTAATCTTGAGAAACGCGAGAATATTCGAGAAAATAAAAATAGACAACGTGATGGAATATTATTGGCTTTCAATTTCTCGCTGTGATTTAAATCAATTCAATGATGGAGGAATAGTAAAGAGGTTTATGATTAAAGCTGCCATTATTTGCCAAATTGAATAAAAGTTTTCGAGTCTCTCACGTTAACCAAGCGCTTTCTAAAATCCCCAAAAACCCTTAGTGATTACGATAAGGTGACAAGGTCACAGCAGTTTATATGTCCCATCCTACTCTGCAGTCTCCTCTCCCCCTAGTAAACAAACTATTTCCAATTGAGTGCCTCACGTAACCGAAAATTGTGCCCATGTATGTTCTATAGCATTCCCCAATCGCCGGCTTGCGACGCACGGAGGAGGCTGGCCTAGGGACGAGGGGGTCGGGGGTTGCCTGCTCGAAATCTGGGTACGCAGCGAGCCTTAGTGAAGTCAGCAGCCAGTGTGGGTTTGGAAATGCGCTTAGCTTGAGGTTAGTGCAATGGATCGTAACAGTTCTATCACATGCGTGTATTACGAGTGCCGAAAATATTGGTCACTTTATCTAATACATCATACATCGGCACAATTTTCGGTTACGTGAGGCGCTCGATTTGAAATAGTTTGTTTACTAGGAGAGGAGACTGCAGAGTAGGATGGGAAATATAAACTGCTGTGACCTGCGTCACCTTATCGTAATCGCTAAGGCGGTCAGTGGCGAATTATTAGGAAAGCGCTTGGTTAACGTGAGAGACTCGAAAACTTTTATTCAATTTGGCAAATTAATTCGGCAGCTTTAATCATAAACGTCTTTACTATTTCTCCATCATTGAATAGATTTAAATCACAGGCGAGAAATTAAAAGACATTAAAAACTACTGTTTAGAGGTATGTATTTTGAGTTTAAAGTGTAAACCTTACAATAGAATGCATGTACTTATTTCCTCTTCTATTTAGTAAGTAATTGTAATTCTATACTTGCATTTCTTTACACACCAGATTTCATATTATGCAATACACTTATTTCCTTTGTTGTTACCGGTGTCCGTTTGTTCATCTATTTACAGTATTTATTTATTTGAATATACAATTTCTTTAACCTTATTTTACCCGAAAGTACATTAGGGTTATAGTTATAGCCTGAATTTATATTATAAAAATGAGAATTCATTTGACGTGGGTAACCCATTCTTGCTACTTATATCTACTACAATAATTTGAATTATTTACAAGTTCTTAAAAATATGTTATGAAGATAAGTGTAAGAAAGTATACAATCAATTGTAGGCCTATATTAAACAAATACATTTTTTAAATTACACATGCTAAATTGCCTTCAATTGTTACTCTGTTTGTGCACTGAGAAAATGTCAGAATTCTGTCTAGCCTGCAAAACATCAGGGGCAACCGGTTGAAATTCGAACGTTCGGTCGGATGCTCTAACTTGACCGGTCGAATGAAAACCGGTTGTAAGCCCTATTCTACAACTCTTTACTTTAAACGTCAGTGTACTAAAAATGCATCTTTCTCGATTAGGTTTGAATCAGAGATCTCGAAGCTAACGACAAATATCGTAATATAGCAAATGCAGGAGTACCAATTGCATATTATGGAAAGGTCATAATTTTCGTTCGAAAGCTGCGAACATTTCACTGAGAATAATCAACACTTGAGGGTGAAGGTTCATGAACCCGGGCCGTTGATTTACGAGTGATGTGTTATGAGAGACCGCGCCGCCGCTCCACGTAGCGCATACATAATTCATACCTATGAATTTTTCATGTCTCTGCGTGGGATTTGAAATTAAACGGTTTCAAAAAAGTGGAGAACTCGAGCCTCACAGCGGCGTCGCTGATTGATGGCGTGTAGTACAAAGGATAATAAACACATCTAGCGGAGAATTACCCGGCCGACGACGTCCCCTTGTACCTGCTGCTCGCAGCTAACGGCCCAAGTCCAAGTAATGTACCTCGGCCAGGGTTGCCAGATTGTGATAAGTACTAGCATGCAATCTCAGTCTGCCTTTCTCGCTCTCTCTGTTCGTTTGTATGCAGCATCTCTTCTCAAATTATTTTACTTATATTCAGTATCGGTAAGTCATGTCATTACTGTTTGATGCACTTATAGGCGAATACAATAATTTAAATTAAAATAATGAGATTTTATAATAGTACATTATGCAACGAGCCTATAATGGTAGTAATTAAGACGCGAGTATGTTTATGAAACGAACGCAAGCGAGTTTCATAATTTTCATACGAGCGTCTTAATTACCATTTTATAGTCAAGTTTCATACGACTTTTTATGCTCGACCATATTTCTAACTTGAAATTATTCATAAGTATTCATGTTATTCTTATCTGACTGAGGAGCGGAACTGACCTTGTGCAATACCTCGTAAATTGTGAGATGTGTGCAGACGCAAAAGTATTGATTTTTTCGAGAAACAAATGTCGACATTGACTTTGACATTGAAAAACGAGATGACAAATTAAATTTATTTGAATATTGTTTACAATTAACGCTAATTATTATACTAACAGAACTGACTTTATTTCAAATATAGGTGATTTATTGATTTATTGTTGTCTTTCGATTGCATATCCGACAATAATCGATACTTGCGCTTTCATATTGCTACAATGGTATTTTCTGATTGGTGGAACACCTGAACTTTAAATGAATAGGTGTACTTTAATGAGGACCATTAAAGGGCTGCTACCAGATATATAATTACTACATTTCGGCATGGTCGAGCATAAAAGAAAAAATATTTTTACGAAAACATTAATGATGACTTATTATACGTTATATGATTTTTGTAACAGTTTAATTCCTTTATAATGTAGTGAATGGCATTACATTTTAGAGTTTATTTTTACAACTATTATTCAAAAGGCATACATAAACGACATTATTCGGGCTAATTATTTTTATTGTATAAAAAGGAGGATACTATTAACATTACTCAGTTGTCTGGGGTACCCAGACGTAACGAACCCAACAGAATAAGCGACCTTCTTGGTCTTATCCTGATGATGAAACCTCAAAATTTTTTAACTCTAAAAATAAAATAATCTTTCAGTTTTCTATATATGTGCTTATTTTGGCCCTATGACAATTTAAAGCCTCCTCAGGATGAATTTAAAGAAAACAACGCGTGCTTGGAGCTGCACCCCTTTAAACTGACACTCCAACTGTCATTCTGACAGACTTTCTTCATTCTAACTAATTTTACTTTTCATTCAGTTTATATTTCACTGTTTGTGAACTTTGTGACTTAGTAGAATGTAAGAGAGGGCCCTACGACCTTAACTCTGCCAGTGTAAATAAATAAATAAATAAATAGACTGAGTAAATTAAATTAATTGAGTAAATTAAATTAAATTAATAAAATAAAATAAAATAAATAAAATAAGTAAATTAAATAAATTAATTTAATTTAAAATAAATATAAAAATAATAATTTTGTAATATTTCGCGCTCTTACGTAGGAAAAAAAAGTTTGTGTGGTAGACCTGTATAGGAAGGAACGATATCGATAATATATATCGCATACATGTTGTACTTTTGTAACATTCAAAATGTTCTAATGAATGCAGTTTTCCTCCAATCTCAGTGAAATTTTGCACAGAAGTCTACAAAAGCATTTGAAGTAAACCGATACATGTTTTTATTCTGCTATTCAAAGTATTAAAATTACCATGTTTGAGAATGTGATGAGTTTTAAAAAATTGAAAAATTAACAACTATAAGAGTAAATATTTTTTTCTTTAAAAGCAATTGGAAAAATACGACAAGCAAATATCATATTTTACGTGCATCTATCAGAAATAAAATAAACATAAATTTAAAGAAAAATTATGT
Source organism: Periplaneta americana (assembly GCA_025594305.2). Taxonomy (NCBI): domain Eukaryota; kingdom Metazoa; phylum Arthropoda; class Insecta; order Blattodea; family Blattidae; genus Periplaneta; species Periplaneta americana. The sequence goes on along the minus strand of JAJSOF020000015.1, from coordinate 127,960,328 downwards.
AAACTTTTAAAATTGGGGCAATTATAATTCACTATTAAATAAAACAACAAAATTTAACAAAAAACTAACTGGAATAGCAAAATGAAAATTTGTATATTGCATGTCCACATTGTAAGACATATGTGTTAAAAGTTTCAGATTAATTGGTGAAAAAATGTAGAAGTTAGAAATTTCACATATGCATAGCCTTAATTTAATTGCCCGGCATCGGTAATTTAGAAATACATCAAATTTGAGACAGGGAGTATGTATCAATGTAACGATAAATTTCCGCGAGAAACAGCTTAAAAACTGTAGTTTCTGAACTACATCAGAGAAGTATTGTACAAGCTGTTACTCCTGTTACAATGATTTACCGAAGTACACAAGATACTTCCGTGCAGGAATTCTGCTTTACCATATGGTGAAGAATGGGTAGAACGGAGAAAAATTCTGTCTGGCACCGGGATATGAATCCGAGTTTTCAGCTCTAAGTGCTGACACTTTATCCACTAACCCACATCGGATTCAAATTCCGATGCCAGATTGAATCCGGCTGAAAGCCCGGGTTCGAATCCCGGTGGCGGAGAGAATTTTTTTCCGTTCTACCATTCTTCATCATTTGTTATTCTTGTGTCAAGTTCCTGAATCCGACGTTTCCTGCTTGCAGTCCTGCTGATCCTGGCGTCGCAGAGGATCGAGTCTGTGATCGGCGAGTGGTTCGGCGGTGAGGACACTCGCCACAACCCCCGGGACCCATCGACGTCAGCACCAAAAGGGGCGCTCCTCCCTCTATAGTGGAGTGTTTCATTCTCGCCTGGGTTTGCGGTAAGTATGACTATTATCATGCATTCTGTAAGACAAAAATTAGTTGGAAGGAATACTTGTTCTACTTCGTTGACTTGCTACACCTACCGCATAATAACAAAACTTCTGAGCTTCCTCTTTGCCGACAAGAAACTTTTCCGAGTTCTTCTAAAACTTATACTCTAGACTAGTCTTTAAAGTGCAAACCAAACGCCTTTCAACTTTCAGCGGTTATGCAAAGGAAGACTTGAAAGGAATAGTTAATATCTCCATACATATTAACTTATATAAAGCTATTCAAGAAACGCAGTACCTATCAACTACATCAGTACATTGTACTGTAGCTGTATTTACGTTCACCGTGATTTTACCTGTATACTGGGTGATTCACGAGGAGTTACCGAAGAATTTTGAGCAGTGTCATGAACATGGGTCCTATTCTCAATATTTTAAGAGTTACAATAATTAGAAGTTATTTTTTAAATACCTTTTATACCTGGCGCCAGCGTTTTTGGCGTGTCTGCTAGATATATAGTGCCCAGTTTGTGAGCATGTTGCTAATGCAGCTGAGAATGGTACCACTTCCTATACACGACACATCAGCCATTTGCCAAACACAGTTGTCAGACTGACTGCGGCAAATGTAAAACGCACTTAACGTTCCCATTACTTATTTCACACGCCAAAAACGGTGACGTGGACTATAACTTTCGTTTTAAAGATAAAAGAATATTACAAATAGAGAATAAACTATTCAGAAATACCCTTTCTTTAATTGGTTAGAATTCTGAAGCTAAAAATTTGTTGTGAATTCCGTAGTTACTTCGTACAGAATTTCTTTCGATTTTTAACTAGAAAATTACATTTTTTTCTTACGAACTTATCAAAGCAATTGTTTCAAATCACGCTATTCTTGTAAACTCTTCAAGACAGTACCACAGTCTACTATATACAGTCACGAAGCTTGAGTTTTAAGGGTGCTAGAAACAATAGACTGTGACGGTACTATTTTGCATTGCCTGTAATGAGGCGATATTAGCGATCCTAGTGGTGAGCAACTATCTAATGTTTGCATATTTACTACGTATTGAGCTTCGAGAATTGACTGTATAGCCTATACTAGACTGTGAGAGTACATTAAAATTCAAAATTGAACTGTTAAGAATCAAATTGTTAGAAATCGTGTGATTTGTAACAGGCCCGTTTGTCTTTTTTTGTCTATTGTTGTGATAAGTGCATAAAAGTAATATAATTTTAGTTAAAAATTGCAAAAAAAGTATGTACAAAGCAATTAAGGAATTAACAGCACATTTTTTAGCTTTAGAATACTAGCCAATTAGAGAAATTACACTTCTGAATAGTTCATTCTGTATTTGTAATATTCTTTCACTCTTAAAACTAAAGAAAAAGATATTTTACAACAACTTCAAATGAGTCTAACGTTAAAAAATATTTGGAATAGGATCCATGTTCATATGACATTTATTGCTCAAAAATTCCGGAAATGAGCTCCTTAAGTGGCGGAAATTCCTCGTGAATCACCCTGTATATATACAATACATATATACATACACACGCCATGTCTAGGTAACCCTCTGTTCATCTGTTTACCTGCTTATCTAATCCACATACAGAGTGATTCACAAATAACGCCATAATTTTACGATTTGATTTTTAAAATAATTTTGAGTAATAGGAAGTTCATACGAACATTGGTTCAATTCCGAACAGTTTAAGTACTTTTATACGTTTATTTGGTATCACTGTGAAACACGCATCACTACAAGACTTCTTCATAACCTTGTTTGAACGTTTTCTCCTTTGTCACCTGAATTCAGTTAATAACACTTATTCTGTTAAGCATAAAGGGCGTCATGAAGAATTTTCTCGGTCAACGATTCTCAAGGACCTGACAAAGAATGGCCTGCAGCATGTGTTCGAGGACTGGAAGAAACGCTATAACAAGTGCATTCAAGTATAAGGAGACTACTTTGAAAAATATTATGTAAACATTGAAGAAACTAATAAATTTATGCGAAAAAATAAACAGTCTGTCTTTCTTGATCTGCTCTCGTAGTGTGTTGGTGTCTATTTAGTTAATTTTAGGCGCCGATTTACTTGCCTATTTTAGAATTGTATGTATTATTCCTCATTCTAGTGATCATATGTAATGAATAGAGGGTGGATCTGTGTGCGATTATAAAACGAAACGGATTAGACGTGACGCGATTAGTAGCAACACAGTCCATGCATACGACGGAGCAGTAGCAACACAGTCCATGCATACTCAACTTCAGCGACAACGCACTAATGAATAATCAAAGTGCAATATCCCATCTATTTACAACAGCAACCAAACCGCTTAGTTTACGTATAATAATTTGATTTTGAATGTCCGCAGGACTAATCTGGAGCGAGGTAAAACAGTTGTGGGACGTCGGACTGGAGGAATACGCCAACGACATGTGGAACGTCATCGACTTCGTCACGAATTCTCTGTACGTGGCAACCGTGGCACTCAGAGTTGTCGCGTATTATCAGGTAAAAAGCACACACTTTCCAGCATTTGTAATATTCTCTCCAACACTGCATAGGCACTCTTGGCACATAAAACGTTCTCCATGTTGCTCATCTAGCAGATGCTTTTGAGCTGCAAGGAAACCTTTCTGGTATTTCCAAACTTTAAAAATTATTCTCCTTGGCACATTCATTGGTTTCCAAGGAAAATCTGAAATTAATTAAGACACTACTGCAGTCTTCAATTGTTATTAAAGGTGGGGGATGCTTCTTAGTTGCCTCTTTTATGAAAATCTGAATTAATTCTCTTCTATGTGAGATTTTGTCAGCTTTCAGGAAAGAATGATCGTCAGAATTTTATTTTAAATCTAGCTATACCCGTGCGCTCCGCTGCACTTATTAGAAATAAATATAAAGTAACTACATAATTAAAATAGAACATTGGGTCCAGGGAACATTCGTGTTTGATAGAAGAATAAATAATAACTCCTATGTCATATATCGATTTTCAGATTTTTGCTCTATTAAATAACTTAAATAGTGATGTAGAAAAATAATACAATCTGCTAATATAACTTAATTATATTTCTTTCTTTCGAAAATGTAAGAATTCACGATCTCCTATGCACTACTGCCATAGAATGAATAAATTTGTTTTTCTTCCTACTAAAATTTAATATTTTGCACATAGAGTTACGGAACAACGACATTATAATCTGAGGCGGTGGTGGAAATGTATTATTATTTTAAAACTCTTGTATATCCTTAAATATCAGTCCTATCAAACTTTTGCCCGGAATAAAACTTATCGGAAATCATGTTTAAAGAAACTTTTGTTATGTAACATTTTTTCAGAAAAATCAATAATAAGTGAAATATTTCGGTTTATTTAATTCAGGTCCCCTTTAACCCCATTTTAAATAAAGTATTTTGAATGCTATATAGTTTTAAAATCGAGGAAAAGTTACAACGAACTTAATTTATATTCCAATTTTCATCGAAATCTGTTCAGCCGTTATCGCGTGAAAAGGTAACAAACATCCAGACAGACAGACAGACAGATTTAAATATCAGTCCTATCAACATTTTCCAGGGATAAAACTTATGCAATGAAATCATTTTGAAGCTTTTGTTATGTAACATTTTTCAAGACAAAAATCAATAATACTGTCTCGAGATATTTGGTTTATTTAATTCAAGCCCCCTTATAATGCCACCTTTCAATCAAAATGAAGTATTTTGAATGCCATATAGCCTAAAATCTAAGTTTCAATGAACTTAATTTATGTGCCAATTTCCATCGAAATCCGTTCGGCGATTATCGCGTGAAACGGTAAAAACATCTAGACAGACAGACAGACAGACAGACAGATTAGACAGACAGACAGACAGACAGACAGACATACAAACAAAAATGAATAAAAAATCATTTTCGGTTTCAGTGGTAAAAATTATATATTTAGGACCAATTATTTTTGGAAAATCGCATAAAATTACCAGTAAAAAATTTCTATTCAGATTTATTATTAGTATAGATTTTCAGTCCAAAAAAACGTTGATGTGAAACCCCATCCACTTCTGTACGCAATTCTTTTGTCGACATTGTCGCCCATGAGCTCGCACATGTAGTTGGTAATTATTACGCCATTTTCGACTACACGGTCGGTTCCACTCCGGCTGTCTCGTCTGCATCAATAAACTTTTCCGAAATACTTCAATCAGTGCTTGCAGAAAAATTCTGGACACAATCCTCTTTGTAAGATAGCAAAATTATTACGTGGTGAAGCAGCAGATTTAGAAGAGGAGTTGATACAAAAAAATATGAAGTTTATTCCATCTGCATTTCACTTCTTGTGATACGGAGAGGTCATTCTCTATGTACAAAAATCTATTTTCTGATAGACGTAGAAGCTTCACTATGGAAAACATGAAGATGACATTCATCACTTTCTGCAATTCACAGATTTTATATAGGCGGAAATTAGAAATGTTACACTTAAGTAATGTAGTGAAAATCAAGTAAGTTGTTTAACTATGTTCGATTGCATTGTACGAGGTTTTCAGAACTTTCAACAAATTGTGCATTTATTGTTTTAAAACAGCCATCTTTTTACCCCATTTTAAAGTAATAGTAATATGCGTTACAAGAGCGGTATGTTGAAGTTTTCATGTTCGAGGAAAAGTTTGAAAAAGTGAAACGTAGTTGAGCTATATTTTTAATTTCCGAGAATTGAAAGAAAACATACCGCTCGTGTATCACATTATTTTGTGCGAAGATCGTTTATTACATACCTGAAAGAGGAATTTCTAATTAGATGCAATGAAATCTCCATCTTGATTTCTGTTCAATGACTGCAAATTTGCAAAAAAATATTTATATCTGTCTTCAACATTGTTGCTTTAAAATATTTTCTGTGTTTACTATATCCAGCAGGCCTGATATACGTCTGTCTTTTTTTTCCCCAGTTTATGAGTCTGGAATCTTGTTGATTTTTTTATCTTATTAATGTTACTTGCATCACGAATGCAGTAATTTAGTGGAGTTGTAGAGTTTTTAATTTTTGCAAATATTTAAAAACTATAATTAGCCTAACAGTGCAATTTAGGTGAAATTACATTAAATTTTAATTATAATTATTACTATATTGAACGTCTTAAAAATAATATTATTAAAATTATAAAGCAGTAAAATGAATATGTCACTTAAGCGGTAAGAAGAGGGAAATTGTTATGTGTGTTAGGTTGGGAATACTGAATGTGGAATTTTAGACTTTCCGCGGATTGGTTTTGTGCGGAAACCAAGCAAATACGCACGATCTCGCACAAAAACATTTACGAGGTGTTATTTTTCGAAAGTTGTATGACATATTTTAGTGCATGTTTTAAAATTTTATGGAGCAAATTTGGATACATATTTCAAGCATTATAAATGTCTATAGGCCTAAATCCATACTTTACTTATAACAGTGTGAGAGATGCATGATTTATGTAATGGTATCGTCCCAAAATTTGTCATTCTCGATTTTCCCGGAGTAATCTGCAGAAATTAAAGCACATGGAGTCGACTCTCGATAATTCGCAGTAATATTAATGCACGAGCTTCTGCGAGATCTACATTTTAACTTTATGCTGTGGACGTTACGCTATATGTTATGAGACGTGAATTCTGAAATTCTGTTATGCATAGCACAATGATGCTATGATTGACAACACTGGTCGAAAAATATGTATTGAAGTGGTGAGGGATAGGAGAGAAGTTTGAGAGGAAGGAGAGAGCGAAAAATCGAGTAAAAATGGAAACGACAACGTTACTTGTTCCCTCTCCTATCCAAAGAAAGTATCGCGAATTATCCGCAAAGCGAATTGTCGAGAGTCTATTGTAGTTGAATTGAGGATAATGATAATAATAACGATAATAATAGTAATGATAGCAATAATAATATTAATATTAATAATAATAATAAAAAATAATAATAATAATAATAATAGCAATAGTAATAATAATAATAATAGTAATGATAACAATAATAATAATATTTTTAATGATAATAATAATCATCATCATCATCATCATCAGAAACTCGATATACAACGGCCTACTGATATACCCACAGATCCTAACACGCGATATGAATACAGATATTATGAAATTCATAAGAAGGGCAACCTTAGTAATTTATCTTGTGTAATTATTTTATGTTCTTACTGTTTTTGTACTTAATTATGAAATAAACTTACTGGAACAACACGAGATGTAGCATTTTCAATAATGCATCATATCACAATGTTCTAAAACGTAGAAATACGTCCATAATGTCTCACTCCACTTAAAAGTTCGCCACTTCCCATCCGTTACATTTCGAACATAGGTATATCACGTTAAATCGAAGTAGATTAATCCAAACTACATTATCATGAAGTATTTTACATTCCTCCTGAGACACTGTATATTCTATTAGCACAAATTATTATAAAACTCAACAAAATCAATGAGCTAAACAATTGCTTAGCAATTGTAAAATGAATAATTTTATCAGTACGATTATAAAATTTAATGAAATAAGTAAACAAAAAAAAATTGCATAATAAGCGCAAAATGTGCCGGAAACTATTCCGATTTAAAATTGTCCGGAAAATTCTCGTCAATAGATCTATCAAGAAAGAAACACGGCATGCATTTATGTGCACAGTTCATTTCGTGAAGCAGTTGAAAATGTTTTTGAGAGGTTGTTAGATCCATGGACACAGCGTTTCTCTTTCCCCACTTTTCAGTTTCGACGGGTATCAGTTTTACCTCCAATTGTCTCTGACGTGCACAGAAATTGCTTCATTAATAACAAGAAATGTAGAGCCCCAGAACAAATTGTCACTGAGAGGTGTTTCCACAGGTTCAGAAGGAGATGGCCGCCAAGGTGCAAACGTCGGAGCTCCCTCGCGAGGACTGGGACACGTGGGATCCCATGCTCATATCAGAGGGTCTCTTCTCCGCCGCTAACATATTCAGGTAACACAACACTTTATATTACCTATGTACAATGAAATGCCAGATTTTATTGTTTTCAGGAAGTAAGAAGTAAAACTATAACATTTTGTCGACATCAGTTCTTCTACATCAACTCTGAATAGAAAGTCAATAGACTTCCATAATTATATTCTCCTTTTGTTACCGATAAAATTCTTTACACAACTTTCAGACGACTACTGCTGCTGCTGACACTGTACTTACTATTATAAACTGAACTGATTTTCATATTCTCCCGACAGCACTTCAATAAATTTCCCTTAGAGGAGCCGTGATAGAATAAAGCACGGTTTCTTTAACGCAGTGGTACTCATTATGCGGCCCTCGGCTCTCAGAGACATTTATTGCAACTCTTGAATTAATGCCACAGTCTAATGGCAATTGATGCCCACAGAAGCAAGCGCGCGCTTTAGAGCCCAGGAGAGCCTGAGCGCTTTACAGCGGAAAGGAAAGAGACAGACGAAAGAGGTGGTTATGCCGCTTGGTCGAGCTATATTCAGGGATGGCCAGCACTGATTCAATAGATAAAGGGAAGATAACTTATTAAAACTGTATCCATGTTAATTTTTAGATTTGCCTGAGAAGTATAAGTGCATTATAAGAATGTATGTTTTAATTTTAATGCTCATTTTTTACAAGTTTGATTTTTTTATTCAAACGAAATACGAGTACTTTCTCAACTTTTCGTATAGAAAAGTGAAATTTTCAGGTATAGGCCTATTTATTTAGTAGCCTTACAGAATGTTTTCTTAAATCTAATATACCGTATATACGTATTACTGAAGATAGTGTATTGAAAATTTTTAAAATATTCGCATGGAAATTGTTTGTAAGGAAACGAATTAACAAAGCAACTACTGTTACATCATAAGCAAAAGATACGTGACCATGTGTTGTAAAAATGTCAGCTCTACAGCTTCAACAGATTTCGAGAAAATGATTTAATATTCTGATGATAGGAAGTTGCTCACAAATATCACCTTAAAAGCATATTGCGATAAGAGTTTTGTTACGTAATATTAGTTACACTTAAAACAGATACAGTACCTAGGTAACTTTGCTTTGTACTGTAATATTGTTTTGATTAGTTTATTGATTACTTTTGTAAGGCTAAAGATACCATCAATATAAATTCCAACATCATGGCATACTCAATATCTTTCTTTGGAATATCACTTTCTTTATGAATGATGTGTTTCATCCACTTAGGCCTAATACAGTATAATATTATACTACTATGGAATTTAAGTGAATATTCCTTCTTAACTTTCTATTATGTTATTAAGATTTAAAAAACAAGTGCAATATTAAGAAATCAGTGTTAGTACTTTTGTTTTACAGACAATATAGATAATATTAACCAGAAAGAATCCATATAAAAATAACGACATAAAATTTCACGTTCCGTTTGAAGTTTGTGCACCACTGCTTTCTTAATCCAACAGGCTGCTTATTCATATACACAACCCTTCCTCTTTCCATACTTAGCGCTTGCTGCCCGCTCACGACGTCAAGGTCAGAAAAATGCGCTTGCTTTGACATCACTGGTCTAGTATATACAGTCATGAAGGTCAATACGTAGTAAATATGCATCCATAGATAGTTGCTGACCACTAGGATCGCTTCTATCGCCTCATTACAGACAATGCGAAATAGTACCTGCACAGTCTATTGTTCCTAGCAACCTCATCAAGCTTCGTGACTGTATATACTAGACTGTGCTAATACGAGTAATACTATTGTATCTTCTGTTCTTTTTTATGAGAGATATTTTTTAATTCCTGTAATAATGTGCAGCCGGATGAAGCTTAGATTACCGTGCATCATTACTGACAATGGACGTTTTCAACAACACGCAGATATTTGTTTTGTTTAAAAAAAGTGTAGTGTCATGTCTTTGTGCTTATTTTGTCTTGGTATAATAATGGGGTATAAACGATTTTATATTGATGTACAATAGTGTACATTCAAATTTTGATATAAAATACCGGTATCCAAAATATTCCCAGTCAAAGATGGAAAACTGAAAATGTTAAGAATGTCCGTAATATCTGAACAGAAAGTAATGTATTCCACTGTATATTACATAAAAACGAACTGACAAGAAAAGCATCGTACAACGTAGCAGAAATTAAGCCATTTACAGATTCGGATATGATTATTAAGGAGTGCTTTCTAGCTGTAAATTTCCTCATTCAAAACAGAATACAGGTGAAATGAAACAACTAATGAACCTGCTCGTATTGACATAATTTTGCAAAAGAATAGCGGAGTTCGTATCTCGAAAAGGAAGCAAAACGAGCAAAATTGTATTATACTTTTTTGTTTAAAATATCTCAAAGAATAACCCTCTGAAATTAATGGAAATACTTACGGATAACTTTGTATAATATGTTTTATATACAGAGTGATTGACGAGGATTTATCGTCCCTTACGGAGCTTATTTCCGACGACATTCTGAGCAGAAAATGTCATATAAACTTTTGTCCTAATCTCAATATTTTCAGAGTTACACTAATTTGAAGGTGTTTGTAAAATAACATTATTCATGAGTTTAAGAGTAAATGAATATTACAAATAAAGAATGACTATTCAGGAGTATTATTTCCTTAATTAGCTAGTATTCTGAAGCTAAAAATGTGTTGTGAATTCCATAGTTGCTTCGTACAGATATTTTTTTTCGATTTTTAACCACAAAATTAAATTTTCTTATGCATTTATCACAACAATTGTTACAAATCACGGTGACTCTTGTAAATTCTTTAAGATTGTACATTAGGATACATAATTAAATTGTAAAGAATCAAGTTCCTAAAATCTTATATTTTTAACAATGTTTGTGATAAGTGCCTAAGAATTATGACATTTTTAGTTAAAAATTGAAAAACAAAATTTGTACAAAGGAATTATCAACACATTTTTAGCTTCGAACACCAGCCAATTTAGCCGTTCAGAGCAGAAGTGGTGTAAGTCAAAAATGGGTAATGAGGGTTAAAGTAAACATTCTGTAAAATACAGCGCAAAGTGGCAATTAATATTCAATTTATTTAAACTATTAGTAGTCAGTGGATAGCAAGAAGGATATATTAATTGCTACTTTGCACTGTATTTTACAGAACTTTTACTTTAAACCCCATTACCACTTTTGCTCTGAACGGCTCAGTTAAAGAAATGACACTTCTGAATAGTTCATTCTCTATTTGTAATTTTATAAGATACTTTCGCTCAGAATGTCTTCGGAAATAAGCCCTGTAAGTGACGGTAAATTCTCTTGAATCACTCTCTATAAAAATAACTGTGTGATACGTAATAATTTATATATTGGATAGACCTCCATGAAAGATTTTTGGTCTGTATGATTTTATCTCCATTTGATCAACAGTATATATAAAATTTCGTAATTTCATAAAATAAGGGATGCTCTAAGTGCAGAACAAAGTTCATTCTTGGCTCAGTTCATTTGAATATTCCCATTTTATTAAATTCTTTTTACTACTGAAAAGTGATTTAATTTATCTTCCTAGTAACTTTAAAGTTGTGACTTCTACGTAGTTTCTCTTGTTATTGTAATCAATCAGTCTGCCATCAGAGCAATATCGTGTTCGTAGCAGTTGAAAGAGCATCTGTGATCATATTCGACAGTTCCAATTTCTTCCAGGTAGCGTCTCAGTAAAGCATGGGATAACAGACAGGGCGAGCTGATGACGCAATTTCAATGGAGCGTTCAAAAGAAATGACATCTCCACAATATACAGACACGTCCGCCTTCTACTAGGTTCGTAATTGAGTGCCGCTACCGTCACATAGTACAACAGGAATGGGGGATTGGATTGGATTGGATGTTATATACTAGGCCTATATTCTTTCCTCATCGTTGTCATTACTGTAGTTATTCTTTTTCTTACTCTTCCGCTTCTTTTCTTTCATTTCTTCTATTTATCCTCATTCTTGTTTCTTTTCGTTCTGTTTCCTATTACATTCCTCCTCGTTTTCCTCAGTTCTCTACTTCTGTTTATTTTATCATTACACTAGAGTCGATGGCAATTCGGAAGGCGGTTGTCTGCTAGCGTTTGCGTCGAGAGAGACAGATAGAGAGAGCAAGGCAGCGTACAACATTGCCACATCGTACTTCACGCACGTGCAATACAAATAGCGCAGGAGAGAATTTAAATTATCAAAAGACAATAATGGCCTCAGCCGTTGATTACTGTAAGCATGACATCAAACATAACTCTTTCCTTCACTAACAATATTCTTTGCACGGTTCTCAATCCCACACCACATGCTTCTGCAGTCGTTTCTTGCACGTTGGCAACGTTGCAGCCAGCATCAAGATGGCCGGCAGCGTTCTGCTAGTCAACGTTTTTAAAATAATTATACACCTTAAACAATACTTTCCGCGCCTGCCTGTGCAATACTTGTCTTTTTAGTCTCGTCTTCCATTTATTTATCTTACACACACAGAGTAAATGTTAATTTTACTTATTCAATGTATTGAAACACTCACACGTGAACAAACGAACTCGGGAAGTACTTGATATATAGACTGATTCCGATTGGTTCTACTGTACAAGCTTGTGACGTCACATATCAGAAATCCTACGGCGCATATAGAAGCTAACCGCCTTCCGAAATGCCGTCTAGTCTAAGTATGAAGGAAAAGTGTTGCGATGTTTCAAAATATCTACTTCGAGATTTTTTCGAACATACAGTGTTTTTCAGTAAATGCGTGTTAAATTAAACGGGATATAAAAGGCACTCCACTGAGCATTTTGACATAGGGAACCTAGAGTTTGAGAAGCCAGCGATAACCGCTTCAGATAGAGTAAACATCACGTAAATTAGAACTTAAAAGTAACTAATTGCTGGTACACGATCAGCTCTGTGAATTTCCGTGGTGTGAACCGAGAGGCAGCTGGTCTGTACTAAACGCATTACTCTGCGGTTGAAGAGGACTCGGGCACAGCGAACAGATTCCTAACTTCATTGCGATCATTTAATCTTCGTAGTTATACGATGCAACGTTTCCAATGGATCTCTTTCCTTCCTTTTCTACCTTTTAACGAGTCTAGATCCTACTTCAGCTCTGTAATTTCATAATAAAATGCGCTACAGTTTAGAATTAGCTTCAAGCTCTCAAAATAATGAATGATTTAAAGAAGTAGTATAAATGTCATTGCGGTACACTGCACAGGTTAAAATACAGTGTCCACAGAAACCCCCTGTGATTACGAACGAGTATAATTTCGTAACGGTGTACACTACGAACTGAATACTAGTGTCATAAGTAGAGTCCTGTATTTGGTTACCTAAGCCTCCGAACAACGCTCAACAGTGTATTATAAAACGTGCTTTGCGATAGTCATTTGTTTCCCGCGTAGATTGTCGACTGAAAATGGCGGCTCCGTTCAAACGTTTTGGTGAAAGTAACATTAGTGAAATAGAATTTTAGTAAGTCAATTAATATCTATTTTATTGTATTGGAGTCCACACCTGTGGCGTAACGATTAGCGGGTCTGGCCGCGAAACCAGGTGGCCCGGGGTTCGATTCCCGGTTAGGGCAAGTTACCTGGTTGTGGTTTTTCCGTGGGTTTTCCTCAACCCAATATGAGCAAATGCTGGGTAACTATCGGTGCTGGACCCTGGACTCATTTCACCGGCATTATCACCTTTATCTCATTCAGACGCTAAATAACCTAAGATGTTGATAAAGCGTCGTAAAATAACCTACTAAAAATTGTATTAGAGTACTTCATTTCTTCTAATCTTTATATACTTTCTTCTGTTTTTATCACTTCCGTATCATTTGTTTCTTTGTTTGTAAAAATTTCAAACTGCACCCCTTTACGGTACCGCTACTATAAAACATGTTTTGCGATCGTCATTTGTCTACTGCATAGACAGTCAACTGAAAATGGCGGCTCCGTTCAAACATTTTGGTGGAGCTAACATTAGTGAAATAGAATTTTAGCAAGTCCATTAATATTTTATTGTACTGAAGTACTTTATTTCTTCTAATCTTTATATACTCTCTTCTAATCGTCTAATACCCAATTAAATCCCACTCGAGTTTTGATTTTCTCTATATGAATCAAAACCTCGAGTGAGATTACTGTTGATAAACGATACTAGAAGAAGGGAAATTTTCTACGGACAAGTACTGGAACATACTCCATAAAAAGAATGGAGAAAATATCCAAGTAATTGATGGTAGCCTCAAAGTTCAGAGGCCGTAATGAAAGTGAAGAATATTCTGCAAAGTCTTAAATGTTATTAAATTCTAGCCAGTAAGAGAATTTACATGTAATTTATGAATTCTTCCTTACTTCATTGATAGAATATATTATTGTCGGAGGTATATTTTTGTTTTCATGTTACCATTTTGAGACATTTTTTTAATAATTTCCTTATTTTATTACTTTGTTGTTCAACTTGAAATGGGATTAAAGTGTATGGATGCCTTCTACATTCACTTTATATTAAAGAATGATTGATTCTTATTTCAAAGCTGATAAAAAATGACAGTTTCAAAATCAGAATCGTGAACGGTGCATGCTATTCACGTGACATGACGGGACGTATAAAACTTGTGTGTATAGCGGGTTCTGATTTGTTGCAGTTCGTTGAAACTCGTGTACATATTTTCCGTGAATCCGTATCTGGGACCTCTGCAAGTTTCTCTCAGCCGAATGGTCTTGGACATCATGAAGTTCTTCTTCCTCTACGTGTTGGTTCTCTTCGCCTTCTCATGTGGTAAGTGCGATGTTCGTTATTTGCAACGTAGCACATAGGCCTACAGGCTAGCACCTTGCGAGATTACAATATGAAGAGTACAGGGGAAAAATTACCAGTAACATGTTGCTGTTAAGGGTGAGATAATGATCTAATTAAGTGTATTAATGCAAAATTTATTGCTGTTCCTATTAAAAATTAAGGAAAGAATGAATGTATCTATGGAGATAATTCTACTTTTTACCAGGTTTCGCAAGAAGAATACTAAAGTTTGTAGTAATCTGCAGTGGCGTAGCGTCAATGTAAGCTAGAAAGCTCAGCTTCCCCAGTTAATAACTCCATAATAAACTGCAGTTTATGAACAAAATTATTTATTAATTTTAATACAATTTATATGTACGCCTTAAATGTTGTGATGCGGCAGCTCAGGATTATTTGTGATGCAGCAGTAAAGATGAAGCCTGCACACACCAGCTTCCAATCCCCTCCACAGACTCGTTTCTTTCACACATTCTTCTGTGTAACGCACCCCGCAGATTTTCCATCCCTTTCTAACTAAACTACCCTGGTCGCAAGGCTCGCAAGAAGCTAGCTTTAGCATTGGAAAGAAATTAGCTTCCGAGTTATCCCTTTCGTGAGTTGTGTTCAGTTGAAGTGTTAATATGCACTGTGGCTGATATAATAAATAATGAGTGAAATAACAGTTCCTAACACTAATTTATGTAGTCAAAAATAATATTCTGATAAAGATTTTAACGTTGATTTTTTTACTTGGTTATTTAACGGCGCTGTATCAACTGTGAGGTTATTTAGCGTCGATGGGATTGATGATAGCAAGATGGTATTTGGCGAGATGAGGCCGAGGATTCGCCATAGACTACCTGACATTTGCCTTACGTTTGTGGAAAATCTCGGAAGAAACCCAACCATGTAATCAGCCCAAGCAGGAATCGAACCCGCGCCCGAACGCAACTCCGTATCGGCAGGCAAGCGCCTTAGCTGACAGAGCTACGCCGGTGGCTTTTAACGTTGATGGACGTAATTTTACTAACACTGTATCTATTGACCGTTAATATTGTAGTTTTTCTAAATATGACAGGGAGTGACCTAATCTTAAATTATGCGTACTCTATGTGTCTATTAGAGATATGTGTAGAACATGAAATCATATTTTACTACCATTTGAGGTGATGCCTTATTGGTGTTACTTATGAGGTTCCAACCAATCTTCGAACTGCTGACTTGACATCGACTACTATTTATTTTAAGACTATATTTTTGCAATACGTTTCCTCATACATGAAAGAAAACTTGAGTTAGCTTCCCCTGCTCAAAATTCATGCTACGCCACTGATAATCTATTGAATTAGGTACGGACATCAACCTTAACAGCATTGTGATATTCATCTTTATTCCTTGTACTTTCATATATGTACATAGTCTCTTTTAATATTATATCGGGAATAACTAAAATCAGTTAGTACCGTATATAACATTGATTTATCAACTGCCCAAAGAGTATGGAAGGACAAATAGAAACGAGCGATTCAAGGAGATAAAAAAAACCAGAAGGTTGCAGTATCAGTGGCACAAAGAAAATTGTGCACTTGCTATACAGAATTTTGTAAGTTCGTCTGGAATTTATGTCATGTTTGCTGAGCATTTTAGACTATAAATAATATTATGTCATTTCTTTTCATGAAGTTTACAAGAGCAGTCAGTGTTTTTTTTTTTTTTTTTTTTTCGGTGAGATATTTGTATACGTTAGAGTTTTGCCTACTGTGTAAATAATGTTACAGAGAATTTTAAAAATATAATTTGCTAAATCATTATATGTGGAGGCCATTTAAAATGTCGCACATCGACTGATTAAAGTCCTTGCAATGAGCTGTAAGTGAATATGAATAATGAAACAGAAATTATTAAACAAATAAATAAATCCAGAAATAAATAGAGAAGTATAGAAATAAATGAGTAGAGAAATACAGAAATAAATAGAGAAATAGATAAAGAAATAGATAAATAGAGAAAACATAGATGGAGAAATAAAGAAATAAATGAGTAGAGAAAAGAAATAAATAGAAAAAATAGAAATAAATAGTAGAGAAAACAGAAATAAATAGAGAAATATAGAAATAAAAGAAAAATAAATTAATAGAGAAATAGATCAAGAAATAGATAAAAGAGAAAATAGATAGAGAAATAAAGAAATAGAGAAATAGATAAAGAAATAGAAAAATAGATAAAAAAGTAGAGAAATAGATAAAGAAATAGATAAAGAAATAGAGAAATAGATAAATATAGAAAACATAGATAGAGAAATAAAGAAATAAATGAGTAGAGAAATACAGAAATAAAAAGAGAAATATAGAAATAAATAGAGAAATAAATTAATTGAGTAATAGATAAAGAAATAGAGAAATAGATAAAGAAATAGATAAATAGAGAAAACATAGATACAGAAATAAAGAAATAAATGAGTAGAGAAATGCAGAAATAAATAGAGAAATATAGAAATAAATGAGTAGAGAAATACAGAAATAAACAGAGAAATATAGAAATAAATAGAAAAATAAATTAATAGAGAAATAGATCAAGAAATAGAGAAATAGATCAAGAAATAGATGAATAGAGAAAACATAGATAGAGAAATAAAGAAATAGATAAATAGATAAAGAAATAGAAAAATAGATAAAAAGTAGAGAAATAGATAAAGAAATAGAGAAATGGATAAAGAAATAGAGAAATGAAATAAAGAATTGGATAAAGAAATAGAGAAATGAAATAAAGAATTGGATAAAGAAATAGAGAAATAGATAAATATATCGAGAAATAGATGAAGAAATGGAGAAATAGATGAAGAAAAGAGAAGGAAATGATAAAAAATAAATAAATAGATAATTATATAAGGAAATAGATAATTAGATGGAGAAATAGATAAATAGATGGAGAAATAGAGAAATAGGTGAATAAATAAATATGAAATGCAGAAGGCAAATAAAGAAATGAATGAATATGTAAATAAATAAATATGAAATCCAAAATCCAAGGAGGGACGCTGCTCCCCCTCCCCCATTTGAGCGCCCATGCTCACATTATTATCATGAATCTGACTTTATTTCATTACAGGTTTGAATCAACTCCTGTGGTACTACGCAGATATGGAAAAGCAACGCTGCCCAAACGCAACAACCACATTCGATCCTAAAAACCCAAGTGACCCTGATGCCTGTGTTGTATGGAGAAGATTTGCTAAGTAAGGATGAGTGAAGGATTTTAATGTGAAACAGAAACTATAGTCCCGTCGCTCTAATTTCCGGCAGCCAATCACGTTGCAGGTCGCCTATATTATACGTGTGCGTCTTGTGATTCGCTGAAGAAGACGTCATGCATTTCCTAAGGCTGGATAAATACTTAATATAATCGCCCGCCATTTTGGCTCTTTCGTTGGCGTTCGCAGAAAGCACATGAGGACGTTATTTGCTGAATTACAATGCCTTTGATTTATTATAATAGGAGCTACGACATGATAATGTTTAACGATGTGGCAAATAGATCCCTCGTCTGGTAACTCGGCAACGAAAGAACAAAAATGGCGAACGATACTACCTACCTAGACTTTATAGAGCCTTGACTTCCTAAGACGTAAGCAAAGAGGAGGAGTCATGCCGGGAATAACAGTGTCGCAACTACTGTATAGTAATGTGTAAGAAAGCATAAATTACGACGTCAAATTTTTATATTCAACTATTCACATCAGCTTAATGTAATCAGTGGTACCCTGCGTGAATTTTTCTCTTGAGAAAGCCGTCAGTGTCCCTCTGAAGATATTGTAATTATTTGTCCTTCATTTTCTCTCTGTTTCTGCACTCTCATTTCACTTGTTTTTCTTACGTTATTGAAATGCTTATTACACTTTTATTTTATTTAATAAAATTGAAATAGTTCTAGATTGATTTAACCATTGCTCTTCATGTATTGAAGTGAGTGGTGACTAAGTAGTCAGATCGTCAGCTTGTCACGTAGGCGGTCCGGGTTCGAGTCCCGGTCAGACCTGGAATTTCTTCATTGAAAAATTCATAGTGACACTTGTGGCGGACAAAGTCGCTATAGGGCTTTTCTCGGGGTTCTCCCGTTTCCCCTATTAGGCTTGTACATCATTCCGTCAACATTTCTCCATTTCGTTATCATCCCCGAACGCCGGCTGGCGACGCAAGGAGGGGGCTGGCCTAGGTACGAGAGGGGTTGCCTTCTCGAAACATGGGTAGGCAGCGAACCTTAGTGTAGTCAGCCGGTGTGGGTTTGGGAATGCGTCTAGTTTGAGGGTTAGCGCAATAGATCGTTAAATGTCGCAGTGCTGGGTCATAGGGCCCCTCCAGAAATTCAATTACATTCCAAGTCTAAATTTTAGGACATGGTACGTTATTTTCGTATTTAAATTGACTATGGATTCCTAGTCTAAGTACGCATACCTTCAGGGCATACACAAATGTAATCCACATTCTTGATATTATGCCTTTTCCAGTATTCAGAGCTGTCGCTGCATCAACTTGTATTCCATCATTTTCAATTCTGTGGCCAGGAGGAAAAAGGTCTTAAGTAAAAATTTTATACTTTTCAGGAAAGCAGTAGAAAGATTGAAATTGGTGTCAATTATAGAGTTTTTTAATTAAGAGATTTTTCCTGGATATTATTTATTTATATTTCTTCTAAAATAGGTTATGTTGCTCATTTAGCAATTTTCTTGATTATTTCCAAAAATAGCCGCACTTAAGTCATTTTAAGACTAGAAGTCAAACTGAGTAGAAGGGACTATTAAACATAAGACCTTTTCATGTCAAAATAAATGAGAAATGCAAATTATTAGGAATGCAAAATGGGTCTTAAACAATTATAGTTCAAATGTTTGCTTGTTAGAAAACTATCACCTGAAGATGACTTGAAAATAAGTCGAAAATATTCGTGACGTATATTAACATTGTATCTTGATGTAACAGAACCCATTTCTGCCATCATAACATGATAAGTGATTGACTGAAAAATAAAAAACAAATTTATATGAAATTATAGGACTGTTTACCCTGGTGCTTAAAGTTTTAAAAGGAAAGGGCATCAGTATGTGATAAAATGGTTAAAATATAAGTTAGACCTTTTTAATAGGGAAGCATGGAAAGAAAACATGTGATGGTTTGTAAGGAATAAAGTATTAAATTCTTAAGTCCTTTATTCTGTGTGTACTCGATTCAAAAAGTACTTAGAACATTTGGTAACGCTCTATAAATCCAGTCAGGAGTCTTATTTGACTTAAGCCGTTTTAACATATTGTAGAGAATTGTTTTCGCTTTCAGAATATATAAAAATCTCATTTTCACAAAAAATTGACTTAAGACCTTTTTCCTCCCAGTCACAGAATTATACCAATCGTTCTAAACATGTCATCGACGTTGAGCATCCTTTTCCATTGTTTCAGTAGTTATTTAATGCTTTACACTGTTAAAGTTACCAAATTCCTCCATTACCAATAAACTAGTTATTCTATTCCAGCCCCTAAAATAAGAAATTCCAGTGTAATAATGTCACTAAACTGAAAAGTATTTGGTTACATCATTGACAATTTTGATGTCTGTGTATTAAAAGTAAACAAATAAATAAGTCACTTATGTTTACTCATTTGGGTATACATCTGTTCCTTAGGCAATTTTGATGTGTGTATATTAAAAGATAAACAAAACATTATTGTTAAATTATTAATTATTAAAATATTATAGTTACTCTCTCAGCTCTGCGCGCTGAGCGCTCTTTCCAACTGAGCTATGCCGGGACACGATCCATGGCGCCGGCCGAACCTCGCTCAGTCAGCGCGCAGAGCTGAGAGGTCCTGGGTTGTCCTGAATTTTTCTCGTATTAAACGATTGTTCTCGCTAGGATTGCCAGACGTCCTGGATTTTAATGGTGTGTCTTGTGTTCTGGATTAAGTTACTTTGGTCCCGGAATGTAAAAAAAAAACCGGAAAAATACAATTCTTTGCTCGTTTCTATGAAACTATTTTTAAAATTCCTTATAAATTTTTAAGACCCCGTCCAATCTGTTCAAGGTCGTCAACGCAGCCTGGCGTCTCCTATCGACGCTATATTGAAATAAAAACAATAATATTATAGTATGTATTAGATATTGTACAGTAAGTTATCTTTATTCTTTACTCCATTTGGAAGTTGATTTGCTATTGATAGGATTTAATCTTTCTGTATAGATCATGATGTAATATGACAATATTTTACGACACTTTATCAATAATTCGAAGGAAATTTCATGATCTAACAAAAATGTAACAAAATTAAAAGTTTAGGCCGTATGTAATCAGTTGAAATTCATAAAATGAATAAAATCAGTTGTATTGCAAATTAAATTAATTCAAATGTGTATGCAGTATCATCAGCGAATAGGGATTATAAAGAATGGGCACTGAGCGAATTTTCCTGTGTTTTGTTTCTCTGTGCGCCAGCGTTTAGTTCAAGAGCTAGAGGTTAGTGTAATCGAGCATACGCTAAGATAATAATTGAGAATAGAGTTGAGACACAGGATTCAAACATCGCCTACCTTATTGCATAATCCAGTAACGCTTTGCTTCAAATAAATTCAAGTTAGCAGCTTTTCCTTATTTCTCAATGACGAACTAGTTGTGATAATATTTTTTTATATTTCAGATATAATAAATTATATTATAAAATAATATAATACATTATAAAATTATGTATCAAATTCGTTTAATATTTCTATATAATATAATATAGGTACAGTATATGGTTTTACTTCTCATAAGAGTTTTGTTTTTCCATTTTCAGTGCTATCAAATCATTACATATTTTAATTGTTGTTGGGGTCAACGTCTCAACTCCCATTATAAAGGAACTCTAGAGTCTAGATATTACAGTTAATGACGGATTTATTATTTTATGGATCCAATTTATTTTATTTCAGTACATAATGTACCTAGGTGTATTAATTATATGTGTTATATTTCCGCTGTGTCGACTGCTAGCTGGTGTGATGTCAGCGCCAACTCTAGGGAGAAAGCAGAATCTCACGCTCTAGCTGGCTTGAAGGTCATTGAAATCAATCCGGCTACATCAAAGGTACCGACGCGAAGTGTCCATTCTTTAATCCCTATTCGCTGGTATCATCACCTATCCTGGATTTCAGGTGACAGAATCTGGCAGCCCTACTACTCGTAGACTTTATTTTTTTTTTTTGCAAATAGTGTATTTTCATATTAGTCCGTTATTTATTCATTTGCTTTCAGTGAGTGTAAGTAAATACATAACTACAATTTTTATTTCTACTTTTCTAAGAGAAGGGCACCTGAAATTTGTGACTTCAAAATGTCTAAATATTTTTCTTCTTGTACAGTCCGCGTCACCGTTTTTGGCGTGTGAAATAAGTAATGGGAACGTTAATTGCGAGAGTTTTACATTTGCCGCAGTCAGTCTGACAACTGTGTTTGGCAAATGGCTGATGTGATGTGTATAGGAAGTGGTATCATTCTCAGTTGCACTAGCAATATGCTCACAAACTGGGCACTATATATCTAGTACACGCGCCAAAAACGCTGACGCCAGCTTGTACCTACACATATCTTACTTCAGACGTCAAAAAGCTAAGAATTTTCAATGTATATATTATTTATCTAAGCCTTGTATAAAGGTATAATATCAGTCAAACAATTGAACCATCAGTTTCATTTCGCATATTGAAACTGTGTATTTGAATGTTTAATACAGCTTTTTATTTGCAGCTTATTCGAGACAACTCAGACACTGTTCTGGGCAGTTTTTGGCCTCATTGATTTGGATAATTTTGAACTGGCTGGCATCAAGAGCTTCACTCGATTCTGGGGCATGTTAATGTTCGGAACTTATTCCGTCATCAACATTGTCGTTCTCCTGAACCTCCTCATCGCCATGATGAACCACTCCTATCAGCTCATTTCCGTAAGTTCTGTAAGTTTTGAAAAAACGATTTGAATTGGACGTCCCCTTCTTAGTAGTTGTTGGTGTGTTTCGATGTACTTCATCCTCTGATGACTTCTGTGGATGTATGTCTTGTTGAATTTCATCACTTCTACCAACTAATCTCTGTAAGTTTTCTAAGTTACTTAATATTTCATTTCCAATTGTATTGCTGGCAATTTTGTTTTTAACATGTATGATCTAATATTGTATTAATTAGTAACACAAAGCTTTGTATCGTAACTTAAGACTTAACTTCATTTTCACTTAAGTACTAATTCAGGACATTACATTGTAATTTGACATAATCCGAGTATATTTAGATCAACATAATTTTATAAATGTTCCGAATTCAGACAACGGTTATTAAAATATAAACTTCAGTAAAACTAGTAGTATTAATTTAAAATATATGTTATGATAAAATCAGGAGCGTGCCATCCATATAAGCACTCTTACAGAACAAAGTAACTCAAATAACGTCTTATTTTCATAAAGTGGAAATAGGCTTGGAAATAAACCTCGAAAAAAAAAAAACAAACAAAGTACATGATTACATTTTAATTATGCATATGTTTGTACATTTTATATATATCATGATCAATTTTAAACAGTCCATCTCATTGACTATCATTGTAATTATCATACATATTAATAATGAGATATTGTACACAGAACCTGAAGATACCTGAATAGGCGAAAACGTTCGTAACTTACTTTGTATAAATTTCAATGACTACATGTTATGAAATATATGTCATTGTTTTAATGATTGATTTGTCATAAGATTGAATAAAACAAATATTATATTGTACTATCTGTATTAACATTGACAATCTGAATATTTACAACATGCTTTCTAAGTAAGTTGAATAGGCCCGTCTGGTCTGTTCAATTTTTCAAGCATAACTGGAAGCACTCATCTCAAATTTTTCGCATGTTTTCCCATGTTTTTCTAAATTAATGGGGTTAATACAGACATCGAATCGAGACTAATTGGCACTCATATTATGATCAAGTTTGTTAGAAATTCAGGATCAAATTTACTCATATTTCTTACCATATCCACAGTAAATTCTCTACATTGTATTCATAATTAGAAGAGAAAAATAACTGTCTTCAATTTACTGTTGATTTTAATTGTGGCACATAGAATTATTGGTAAATAGGTGTAGATACGGTATTATAATTTTATAGCCACAATTCTACAAGCCTATCTAGTCTGAATGAGTGGTTGTTTAACAAGTAGAAAATAATGCTCCCAGGAAACATTAAATGTTTGAACTCATTCTGTTAGACAACAAGTCAAATGACAACAGTTATACAGTTTAAACAACATTAATAAGAAACATATTTTACTTTGTCACCAAACCTATACGCAGTTCCTAATACGAAGTGAGATATAAGACTATAGGGAATTAAATTTCAGATTCGAACGATACCTTAAATTGCAGAATCTCTAACCTCTAAAAAGTGACTTTGGTTTGCTGTTTTGTTCGTCTGCAAGTTTCTCTGGTCTCTTTGTTTTCGTCTGTATGCTACTTTGTCATGTGCATTAATACACATAGCCTGTCACTTTATTTACAATGTAACTTTTTTGAATAAAATTGCTTGGTAAATATACACCACAATGCACCATACTGCATTATCAGAACATATAACATTACAATCAAAATGCAGTTTCTTAATAGGACACAATCTTGTAGCATCACAATATTAATCTGAATACTTCTGACTGACATATCTCATATAAACCTAAATGCATCCGCATTATCTCATTCACTTTGTTTTAATTGCCTCACGCTCTGTTAACGAATATTAAACTAAAAGAAATCACATTATGTTACATCGAAATAGAAGGAACTTAAATTCAGTACAAATTATTATATTATTACCTCTCATTAAACTAATTAATTTCCTCACACATAATCATCACTTTATCCTAATGAAATCATAATATATTACATCCAGTTTTCCTAAAGTTGATTTTCTATCTGATCACATGACATTGTTATGAATACAACACAATCTCTCTTAGCCTATGTCAACTCATTTAACTCTAATTACAGTACATTACATCGTAGCCTACAATCAAGTCAATTTGTGTTAACTCAAATACTACTTAAACACCATAATGTCATACCATATTGAACTGAGTGTAGCACATATTATTAAGTATTAGCACAGAAATTGACAAAATATTAATATATCACAATATTTCACGTCACTGTATTCTAATACAGTATATCACATCTATCACATCACATAATTTCTGTCACATCATATTTTCTTAAATATTGCTCATAGCATAACATCATATGCACCTAGTTACACCATATCCAATAATTATATCATTGTGTTGTAGCTCCAATTAAATGTGGTGTTCCTCAGGGTTCTATTCTTGGTCCATTCTTGTTTCTTATTATGATAAATGACTTGCCATATAATGTGTCGGCTAAAACAATAATGTATGCTGACGATACAACTTTTGTTATCACACTTAATAATACTGCTGAGTTAGATTTTATGAAGCAAGTTGTATTTGCTGAAATAAGAAAGTGGTTTTCAATTAATGGATTTATTGTTAATGATGAAAAAACTCATGTGTCAACTCTAAGTTTGAAACAAACCCAAAATAAAGTGATAAATGAATCTGTAAAGATGCTGGGTACGGTATGCATTTGGATCCTAAACTAAGGTGGAATAGCCATGGCAGTTATGTATGTAAAAGAAATTCTAGAGTAATTTATCTCTTGAGAAGTATCATGTACAAGATTCCCAAACATTATTTAAAACAAGTTTACTATACACTATTTGAAAATGTTATTAGATATGGATTGCTTTTATATGGAAATAGTTCTGACCTTCCAACCATTCTGTTACTGCAGAAAAAGGCAGTTCGTATTATAACAATGTCACCACCCAGACTATCATGTAGATCTCTTTTCAAAGATGAAAATATTATGACAGTCTACAATCTATATATTTTTGAACTTTTAATGTATGTAAACAAGAATATTACTAATTATACAAGTATAGTAGATCTGCATCGCTATGAAACAAGAAATAATGATCAATTAAATGTACCACATGTCAGGTTGCAAAAAACACAATCAAGCTATGTAATTACTGCAATAAAAGTATATAATAAGATACAAATATAAAAATATAAAAATAAGATACAAATATAAAGGCACTTAATGAAACACAATTTAAATTTCAGATTAAGAGATGGCTACAAAACAATCCCTTTTATAATATGAATAAATTTTTTTTAAATGATGTAGTATTTTAGTTAAATTTCATTATTTTTTACTCTTTTAATATTTTAAATATTGACACATTGTTTTTTATATTATCACATTGACGAGGCCTGTTGTATTCTTGTACCTTCAGGCAAATAAAAAATATGAATATATGAAAATATGATTATATGAATATGAATATTGTTAAAAACTCTTTTAAAACAACAGGTTATCTCTGTATTTTCTCAGTATTAACAATATAATAGGCTAAAATGAATGAGCAATACATTAAATGAACCTGAGTAATGCACGCAATCCATTACATCAGTCTCCTGTCACAATTGTAAAAAATGTTATATTATATACAAAATTGAGAGTTAATACAACCAAACCATCATAGTTGTTGAAAATATTATTGTTTACTAATCATACAAATGAATTGTCTAGTCCACTTATTTACTATTCAGTTGTAATAGTTGGAGTTCTTTTAAAATTTGAGATGACTTGTCGTCGTTCTTCGTTTCCAACCTGGCTGCCTCTTCTTTCAACATGTGTAAGAATTCTTCCTCACTGCACATTCAGGGTGACTTTAACGCTAATGATATTCTCCAGTGTGTTATAGTGTGTGTGTGTGTGTGTGTGTGTGCAGTGTTTTGTAATGTAAGTGCAATGAGCTACAAAACCAGTTCAATGAATCATGACCTAGAATCTTTGAGATATCTTCACTCGAAATATTTCTATTTTAATGTCTATTTTATAGTAAAGTTTTCAAAATGTTATTATATCAAAATTATTTTTAAATAAACTGTAATTGTTAAACCAGTAGTTATAGGTAGTTTTGTTCATACACAGAGTATAAAATACAATTCCACGCAAATTTTCACTACAAATTCTTAAAAATCTTTTGTGTTATCAGGAAACCGTTTGAATAAATAAAAGTTACGGGCGCCATTTTGCATTTCTATTAACCCGTAGTGGTAATAGTTTCAATAAATCTGAAAATATTATAAAACTGAAGGATTTTTTTGGAAAAACAACCACAGTCCAAACACATAAATTTTGAGGAGAAACAAAAACTATCTGACATGGGTATTGTTGACACTTCAAGTATGAAATTCATCATGCCATTTCTTAAGGTGTAGTAGAAACTTGGGAAAACTGAAGTACATTAAAACTTAAATTGCCGCATATAAATACATATGTAAATGTAGGTAACTGTGGACAATGGTTTTAAGAAAAAATACTCCGTTGTGGCTGAAGTGTGTCTCTCCTTTAATCTTCTTTTTCTTTGTTATATCCTTTTTCTTGATGAAAAATTGCTCACATTTCTTCCTTGGGGTTACCTCTGCACATAAAGATGAATCCATAACTAATACAAATACATGCTAAAGTGTTTTTCTTTGAGGTGGCTTTTGCGTGTACACAAGAAGCAGTACTGTCAATCTACTACAGTTTAAAATTGTATGAATAAATGTTTCAAGATGATATGAATGGGATATTTGTAAATGCTACCATCACCCTGGACAATGACTGATTTCACAAAACAAAAGTGATTGATTGATTGATTGATTGATTGATTGATTGATTGATTGATTGATTGATTGATTGATTGATTGATTGATTGATTGATTGATTGATTGATTGATTGATTGATTGATTGATTGATTGATTGATTGATTGATTGATCTATACATGGCCATATACATGGATGTACATGTCAGTTACATAATAAATAAAAAACAATAAAATTAAAACACTATAAGTTAAAATACATTTAAAATAAATAATATAATCAAGTAGTATTGCATATATCATAACTTGTGATTTAGGAATTCTTTTACTGAATAAAAAGTTTGATCAGTTAAAATCTGTTTAACTTTCACTTTAAATTTTGTATAAGGTAAAGATTGCATCTGCAATGGTAATTTATTAAAAAACACAATGCCAGTATAGGCAGGCGATTTTTCATATTTCACAAGGCTATGATTTTTTATTGAGAACAGATGTGCATTACGTGTATTATAATTATGATAATCTAAATTCTTATCATATTTATTCCCATTCTGTTTCAAGAAAATTAGGCATCTGTAAATATAAATGGATGGAAATTTTAAAATTTTGTATTGTTTAAAATAAAGTTTGCATGAGTCAAAACTCTTTAATTTAAAAATGGATCGTATAATTCTTTTTTGTGCAATAAATATCCTATTAACATTGGTAGAGTTACCCCATAAGAAAACGGCATAACTGAGATATGCATAAGCAAGTGAATAGTAAATTGAAATTAATATTTTGGTGTTTAGTATATATCTCAGTTGCAAAATAGCATAGTCTTTGAACTATGGTTGTTTTATGAAAACCAGTGAAAATTTCCACTCCTATAACATAGGACTATGATGTTTTTTTCCACTAACAACTAATTTAGTAAATGGCCGCTACAATACGCTCACCACATGCTTAATTCTCAAATTTGATTTTTTTTTTTTTTGGATTGTTGTACTTTAAAGAAAAAAGCTTCAATTGCAAAAGTAATGTGTAATCAGTATATAAAATTTCAGAGTTACAGATTTATTCATTGCTTAGGAAATAATACTGAATTTCATCAATTTACCAGTACTTAAAAATATTTAAAGGTGTATGTCCCCCTTAATAGATAATTTGTAAATCAAATGAGATCAGTATCAGAGAGTTGAAATTGTAATTAAAGAAATGAGTTTCCACTGTAGCAAACATTTCAGTGAATTAATTTTCTACGTCGAATGTCGAAACGAATTTTCCTCTTTGTCTTGCCACATGTAAATGTTCGCTATGTGCACAACATATTTCTCCAGTTTTGAATTTGTTTTGGGAATTAAATTTAATCCATGCCCTAATTAATTTGAACACACAAAACAATTTTCATCTTTGTTAAATGTTTCTACATCTTACACTTTTGATTATAATATACAGGGTGATTCACGAGGATTTACGTACTTTACGGAGCTTATTTCTGAAGAAATTTTGAACAAAAAATGACATATACAACATAGTTCCTATTCTCAATATTTTCAGTTACACTAATTTAAAGTTTTTTTGTAAAATACGTTTTTTCTTTAGTTTGAAGGTAAAAGAATAATACAAATAGAGAATGAAACATTCAGAAGTATCATTTCTTTAATTGCGAAGTATTATGAAGCTAAAAATGTGCTGCGAACTCCTTAGTTGCTTCGCACAGACATCTTTTTCTATTTTTAACTAGAAAATTACATTATTCTTACGCACTTACCACAACAATTATTACAAATCACACCACTTCCACCGACTTAATTATTTGCAGTTCAATTTTGCATCCTAATTTAGAATCTTGAAGAGTTTACAACATATTTTTAAAAATGTCGCCGTCCGCTTGAGTACACTTGGCCGCACGCTTGTGAACGGCACTCGTCGCTCTACGTAACTGCATACGGCTATCTTTGATTTCCGTAGCGTTCACGCTGGCTGCTGACTGCACGCTGACCAAGATCACGCGTTCACAGCAATGCGTTCCAATAACGAAACGTAACTCTGAAAATATTGAGAATAGGACACATGTTTATATGACATTTTTTACTCAGAATATCTTCGGAAATAAGTTCCGTAAAGGGCGGTAAATCCTCGTGAATCACTCTGTATCTTATAATACATTATAGTTAAAAAGTTATTACGTAATATTACTAATGAGATTAAGGGTCGCATTCATAGACGAGACTTTGGACAAAAGTTTATTTTGGAAACTACAAAGTCACCATTTTCCTATTCACAGTCGACACTTTGACGAAAGTAAACTTCAATCATTACTTTACATCAAAGTCGCCGAAAATTTAGACTTTGACTTTGACTTTCGTTTATAGACATAAGGAAAATGGCTGATATTTGGAAAATTGTTGAATTTTCCGAGAATTTTGAGGACATCCAGGAGATTATTGAAGCTGCTCATGTTTCTTAGCGTATTATTATTAATTATAAATTCAAATTAAGGCACAGATTTGATAAACAGACCGTATTAGATATCCTCGTTATGTTACCGTAATAATCGAAGAAGATTATCTGTTCCACCAATAATACAACTTATTTCATCACGGTCTTATGCTATAGGTAAGGATTGAGAGCTTAATATGGATTCTTACTATTTAATTTTATAGAGGATAGGTTATACAGTTGGATATGCAGTTAATTTATAATCCTTGCGGTTGCCTTGATAATGTTTTATGCATATTGATTTCAGATAATTTTCAAGTAGTTTCTACGGACATGCAGGGAATAACTCTGCCAACTTTCAGCAGGATAATACAATATATCTATTGCATAGTCTGTCATTGGTGGCATCTTCTTATCTTCCATATCTTCAGAATAAAATTATTTTATAATTTTTATAATGAAACAATTTGAGGGCTTAATGTGAAACTAACTTAACTACAATCGATGTTTTATTCACAAGAAAATTCTTAACAGGCAATACTATTTCAGAACAAACTATACCATCACAGAGTTCTGTCATCTGGCACCAATATTACATTTCTACCTCTATGCTTTCAAAAAATATAATCCTCTGAAACATCATGACTTTTGGGACACAGTGTATAACAAATGTCACACGTAACTTAATCTATTTTTAGTAATTATTTATGTAATTTTCTTTCAGGAAAGAGCAGATGTTGAATGGAAATTTGCACGCAGTAAACTTTGGATCAGCTACTTTGAGGAAGGAGGCAGTGTGCCACCACCCTTCAATATCATCCCTACTCCAAAAAGTGTTTGGTATTTAATACAATGGCTGCACCGTAAATTATGTGGCCATTCTAGAGCAGCAAAGAAAGAGCATATGAGAACAATACGGGTGAGTTCTGTAAAATATTCATGAATGCAGTAGGCGCTAAAATGAAGCAAAAGTATTGTCTGCCTTAAATTAATATACTGGGTAGCTAATGCATTCGTGGAAAGACAATAGTCAAACCAGATATTTCTTTCCTATAGGCAGCAGTGTAATGTTTGGTATGTAGAAAAATGTAAACCTTATTTTATTAAATAATATTACATTATAAATACAGTACTATGGATCATAAAGAGGAAGGCAGAAAATAGGAAATATCGGAGAATGCTGAGTTTGCAGTGAAAACCTGCCCTGGAGCAGAACACTTATATATGTATGTATAAAGTAAAACCGCGATTTAACGGACTAATAAGAGGAAATGTTATCCGTTAATTCCGAAAATCCTATATTTCTTTCCTTATTCTGCGATGTAGTGTTTTGGTATGCAAACAAAACCGAGAACATTGCTTTATTAAATAAAATTACAATAGTAATACAGTAAACACACGATTTAATGGACTAACAAAGGTAGTAATATGCGTTACAAGAGCGGTATGTTGAAGTTTTCATGTTCGGAGGAAAAGTTTGAAAAAGCGAAACGTAGTTGAGCTTTTTTAATTTCCGAGCATTGAAAGAAAACATACCGCTCAGTTGTACATTATTTTTGCGAAGATCGTTTATTACATACCTGAAAGAGGAATTTCTAAATAGTTGCAATGAAATCTCCATCTTGGTTTCTGTTCAATGGCGGCAAATTTGCAAAACAAAAATATCTATCTTCAACATTGTTGCTTTAAAATGTTTTATGTGTTTACTATACTCCAGCAGGCTGTGATATACGTCTGTGTTTTTTTTCCCCAGTCTATGATAAGTCTGGAATCTTGTTGATTTTTTCACTGCTTCCTTAATGTTACTTACATCACGAATGCAGTAACTTTAGTGGAGTTGTAGAGTTTACTAATTTTTGAAAATATTTAAAAACAATAATTAACAGTGCAATTTAGGTGAAATTGCATGGTAAGTTTCCAATATGAACGTCTCTAAAAATAATATGTTAAAAGCCTAAATTAGTAAAATCAATATGTCACTTAAGCGGTAAGAAGAGGGAAATTGTTATGTGTGTTAGGTTGAGAATACTGAATGTGGAATTTTAGACTTTCCGCGGATTAGTTTTGTGCGGAAACCAAGCAAATACGCACGATCTCGCACAAAGGTTATTCGTTAATGCCGAAAATCCAGTTTTTTTTTTTTCCCCTATATGCTGCGATGTACAGTATAGAAGGATTGAATATAAGATGTTCCAGAATACGTCGAGATGGCCCAACTCCATGCGGGTTGACGTCGATATCGTGTGGCTTAGACGAAATAGTCTGTCACAGTCTGACTCCAACGTATTTCTTGGTCTGCCCAGGTTGTGACTTTCTCACGGTAGTGTCACTGGGAATGACATAACTTATTCAGAACATCTTAAAATAAATAATAAATTTTGCTACAACTATGCACTGTCTCTTATTCAAAAATACCTTCTTGTTTTATCAGTTACTTATTTCGGAAGAAACGAAAACAAATTAATTTGATAGTAATTGAATCGAGTATGGATATTTATTAAACGAGCGCAAGCGACATTATCGAGAAATATAGGCGAGTTTCAAATGACTTTTTATGCTCGAAACTAACTGAAATTCCATCGATTAAATGTATACATTTTATTTGTATCTGACAAGATCGGAAGTGACCTTGTTCTAGGTCGTGAATTGTGAGATGTGCGCAGACGCGAAATATTGATTTTTACCAAGGAACAATAAGATTGACCTTGACGTAGTCCCGTTAAACTTGATAATATTATAACCTTGATTATTGAATCGACATTGAAAAACGAAATGACAAATTGAATTTATTTGAATATTATTTACAATTAACGCTAATTATTATAGTAACAGAACATAACCTTCTGCGAAATTGGATTTCCAGCCTCCGTGACTTTTCGCTAATTCTCTTTCGACATATATCGGAGAATAATCGATACTTGCGGTTTTATAACAAAGCTGATTATTGGCTGTAACATGTAGCTGAGTTATCATTGGGTGAAGACCTGTACTTTAATGAGTAGGTGTACTTTAATGGCATGCATTAAAGGACTGCTACCAGGTGTATAATTAGTACATTTCGGCATGGTCGAGCATAAACAAATTAATTTGAGGGATTGCAGATAACTTAAGCGTTAAGATGTGACATTATCGGAATTATAAGAAGAGCAAATGACTCTGTTAAACACTATCCATCGATAAATATAACTAGAATAAAAGTTGGAAACTCGAAAGAATATAAATAATTAACGAGACAAATTGATTTCACACGGTCAACATAAAATTATCACACGAAAACTAAAATTCGTTAACATTCATGTTAGTTGCCGTTATACCTACACCTCACTTCGCCTGCAAAATCATTAAATACCTCCCACATATCTCGAATGATGTTTGGGCTGCCTAAACAAAATCAATGGCTTAAATAGGCTTATCCTGTAAATATCAATTTATTAAACTATTATAATAAATAATATGTAATATTTACTCTCTCTTCTGACGGCATACTTGAAGAATATTTTGCCTTGACCATAGTAGGCCTACTACAGTACTTTTATTCAGTATTTGAACGTAAAAGTGAAAAGGAATCTTCAAATTTTTATGAAATATACACTAACTGAGATACTAGTTCGTCACTTTGCTTATAGGCGATGTGTTGTACAGGCAGTTGAAGATGAAACAGGAGCGACAGTTGATAAAGTTTTCTTAAACCGTCTAGCTTCAGTTGTTTGTCATCCTGGTGTTATTCTAAAGTAAAAGATAAAATTTGCAGACATGATAAATGTAATAATATTCTTAAAAATTCGATATGTGAAAGTGTTTGATTCTGATTGGCATTTGAAATGTGTAGGTCTGTTTCATGGGCCATTTATGTTAACAAGTTACTTGTGTTTCAGTTATAATCATAAAAAAATTCTTTTACTGCAGATTTTAAAAATGCCAAATTAGTTTAGCATTTTATAATCAGTTTTATTGTATGGAATATTTACTTTCTGAAAGCTATTAGCGTTGAGCATTACAAGCGCTATGTTCGGAGAAGCAGGTCTGTTATGTTCGTTCGAACTTGCCCTTTCAAATTCATTGCATTCCCCTCTCTTTCCTTCTCCTCCCCTCACCTTCCCTTCATGCTTAACTGCATAAGGATTTTAAACAAATTATGTGAAGTTTTGTATAGTTCTAATTATGGATCATTTTATTACAAAAATTTGAGTAAACAGTCACAGAAATAGACATGTAGGTAAATCACTATCCCTTTTTAAAACTACATGATAGTGTTTATTATACCAACTACATACAGAAAGTATAATTTACGTTCTAATGTAGGCTCTAATATTCAAATAAGTCACAGTTACTTAGCAACAAATAGATGTATGACTTTTCGGATGACATGAACACATAATCTATGTATATAATTTAAACTGGTAATGAAATTACGGGAAAACGGCTGAACGGATTTTAATAAATGACCCCTCATTTTGAAACTTGGAACCCAAAGTTTTTCAGAAAAATAGTAGTTTTCAGTGAAATGTCAGTTTCCCTACATAATTTTCCTATTTTCCAAAATCCATCTTTCGTCAATTTTGAGAACTAATTTCATTTCAAAATAAAACAAATCACACAAAGCATAGCAAACCTGACTTTCTTTAACTTTCACCTACAATCCACAATGACATGAAATAGCTATTGTTTTACTCCCACATGAAAAACCCACTGAACATCCTGACATTTTTACTTGCGTTTTCGCGTTGAAACTCAAAAACTGAAGGTGGATAGGTTCAAGAAAAGGTATTTGGCATAAAAGACCATTCAGAGGAAGTATGTTTCATTATTATGGAAGCAAATAACTTTCAAAATGTCTGGTATTTATTATTGAAAATAAATTAGAAAAAGTTTTATTTGAACGTCTAATGAACTTAGTTTGCAGCATTTGCTGCATAAGCCACTAGTATAAAATAAATTGCATAAGTCCATTGAAATAAGTGACTTCATTTCCATATTGCACAGCATTATAACTCATAATACCCAACCTATGAACAAAATATTCATTTTCGTACTTCACATTACTTCAATTTGTATTATCCGACATGTTAATACGAGTAAAAAAATATATATTTCATTTTGCACTACACATTAACATCGTGCATGACAGACGGTATGTTCGATGGAGGTTTGCCGAATATGGCGAAATTTGATATTCTCCGATATTCGCTCTGCAGGAGGAGGTCTGTCATGTTTGTTCGACCGTGTTATGAAAATATTCTCTGTCCTCCCCTCTCATCTCGTCATGTCGCGTAAGGACTTTAGCACATTTCTTACGATTAGTTTTTTTTTTTTATGAAATAAGTCTAAGTTTGTAATGTCTTGGTTTCCTCTCCCTGTTTGAACGTTGTTCGGCACTAGAGTCGACGGCAATTCGGAAGGCGGTAGTCTGCTAGCGTTTGCGTCGAGAGAGACAGATAGAGAGAGCAAGGCAGCGTACAACATTGCCACATCGTACTTCACGCACACGTGCGATACAAATAGCGCAGGAGAGAATTTAAATTATCAAAAGACAATAATGGCCTTAGCCGTTGATTATTGTAAGCATGACACCAAACAAACCCTCTTTCCTTCACTAGCAATATTCTTTGCACGGTTCTCAATCCCACACCACATGCTTCTGCAGTCATTTCTTGCACGTTGGCAACATTGCAGCCAGCATCAAAATGGCCGTCAGCGTTCTGCTCGTCAACGTTTTTAAAATAATTATACACCTTAAACACTATTTTCCGCGCCTACCTGTGCAATACTTGTCTTTTTACAGTCTCTTCTTCCATTTATTTATCTTACACACACAGTAAATGTTAGTTTTACTTATTCAGTGTATTGAAACACTCACACGTGAACAAACGAACTCGGCAAGTACTTGTTACAGACTGATTCCGATTGGTTCTACTGTACAAGCTTGTGACGTCACATGCCAGAAATGCTACGGCGCATATAGCAGCCGATCGTCTTCCGAACTGCCGTCTAGTCTAGTCGGTAATACAAACATATGCATTTTTACGAAGATATTTTGTTTCATTTACTTATACATATTTTCTGAATGTTTAGTCATATTAAAAACAACAAAACTTACATCTTGCATAAACCCCCATCCCTCCTCAACCCTTAGGCGAGTGGCAGAAATAAAGTATGGTAATGACTAAGCTGCGGTTTTATGCCTATATGCCTATTTTAATCCTTAACCTGAAGGCGGAAGATTTTAGTTTACATATCCATTTTAAGACATTGTGAGTATTATATGCGAATTCTATAGTGCCTATAATTGCCTATTTCACTAGTAAATGCCTATTTACTTATAAACGCCTAAAAGTTGCCTAAATATCCGTATTATATATCATTATACTTGAACATACTGACCATTCTATCGATATTTTTTTAATCTGTAATTTGTTTCTTTTTTATCTAGCAGAGGGAAGTGATATAGAACTATCGATAATTCTGTGTGTTACGTTTTACTACCACTAGAGCGCGGAGAAATCGAATAATTTAAAATCAACCAATAAGAAAAAATATATTTCGAAAGCCGCATGAATCATGTGGTAGTTGACTAGAGCAGTTGTTTTAAACTGTATATCTGTTTTGTGAGTTTGTGAATTGAGTATGGAGTTGCGTTTTCTGCTGTAATACGTGAAATATACCGTCGAGATATGCCAAAGCAAAAGTCATCAGAAGCACTGATTGGAAAATACATTGACATTACTGCGTTCCCACTGGTTTGGTCCCCAACTGAGATTGGATCCCTGAAGTATTGCCCCATCACTTCATGTGAATTGGAAGAGAGTTTCTTGCAGACAACAGACATCAGTTCTTAATTACAACATTTGGACGAATATTTAATTATTCACTGCCATAATGACAGTCCTATAGAAAGTAGTGTATAATACTACGCAATGGTCGTGTTAGCCATTAAGAATTAGAAATTTGTTAGTGCTTTTTAAATGCCTATTTTAGAATTTTGAATGCCTATTTTGCTTGCCTATTTCAACTGTTTTCAGTGCCTAAAAATCCTCAGCTTGGTAATGACTTAAATAATTGGCAACTCAGCTAAGTGTTTATCCCTTGCACTTTCCTGTAGTTAAATGGTGAAAGATGTGAGAAAAGGCCGTCATGTTTTGAAGCAAAGTATACCTGTACTGACTACTATGCTTAACTTCACAAAATATATGTCTGACATCCTTGTGGATCTAAAGGAAAAAGGGGTATGGAGAGAAGGAGCTACGAAGAAAGGCATCGAACATGAGGGGAAAGATTGAACAAACATGACAAGCCTGCTTCCGTAATGTGAGTTTCGGTTTTAAAGAGACTCAGCAAATATGAACCGAACATAAGTTATCTTCATATTCTTCAACGAATTCGATTATTTTTGTTTACATGCTTCACTTCTACGTATTCTTGGATGCCTATGGAGTAAGCCGAAATTTGTAATGTATTTATTTCCCGTCTCATATTAGAACACTGTGCGACAATAATAGGCAAAATAATTTCAATATCGTGTACAGTTATTCGTCAAATTCGGCATTTGACAAAGTACGGAAAGGTTTACTGCTTGACGAACGACTAATACATCAACTTTGGAAAACCTCATTCAAATTCCTGCAAGGTCAAGCCATATTTGTGACGAATAAAGACGAAATTGGAGCTGGTTTCCTCGATGTATTCCCGTTTTCCCTTGTATCGCAATTTACCATTTCACTATACTGCACAATCGTTCTTATCAATGGTACAATAGAAACAAAAAAAAAACGCTGCTCTCCTCTAGGTCAACTGTGTGGGATCACTACATAAAATTTCCCATGGGAATCCTTGTAGTTGGCGTAGTCTGAGTTTTTAGGCATAGTACTGGTTAATCACATACAGCTACAATATTCTCAAAGTTCATAATAAGTTTTCAATGTTTACACTATTTTAGATTCTCTGACGGAACAAGTAAAAGTTTAGTGGCTACAACTCTTCGGAATTACTCGTAGAACATATGAACAGGTGATATGCAAAACTGTCCTTATCGATCACATGATTTTCCATTCAATATGAAAATCTTGTAACACGAGAAATGTAAGTTTAAACGAAGGGAACCTTCTTCTGTTGTAAAATTACAATGAAATATGTTGTTTCTACATGTTTTGTAAATATTTTCCTAAAATTCACAGAGGTATTTAAAAATAATATTTTTGAAAAGGACAGTTTTGTAACAAACTGGAGAAAGGAGACAGTTTTGAATTTATTAGAATGATGTTTTTCAACTATATGTTATTTCTTAATGAGCTGTTTAACTTCATTTCTCTTTGTCTCATATACTTTATAGGATCTGTCATCCTCCCTGTTTTCTTTAGGAAAAAGTCCAACGCTTAAATGTTTTCTGCGTAAGTTTCGGGCAAAGTATCTTGATATCCCTAAAATAAGACAAGGTTTTAGCACATACACTGGCTGTATTGGCTCTTAAGGGGAGGCAGAGGTGAATGTTTCAAAATCCACAAAATTTATCCGATTTGTTTGAAATTGATCATGGATACTAAGTATGTTATTAGTAATGGACATATCAAGTTTCAACTTTATAAGTACAATAGTTCTGTAAATATTAATAATTTTATAAAACTTTATATCATTTGATATAAAATGCTCCATGCACCATATTGTAAGAAATCTTCAATATTTCTTTTTATTTATATGTTCAGAGAAGGTATATAAATAATGATAAGTGTTAGTTTATTATGGGAATAATATAGTAATACAGTCATCTTGGTTTTAATTTCATACTTTTAAAGGGCACAAAATCAAAAACTAACATCGGAATATGAAAATAAAGAAAATAAAAATGGAAAAAACCAAGTTTTCATTTTTTTCTTCAGTTTTGTTCGAAAATTTCACCTCTGCCTCCCCTTAAAGTAAGTAGTACTCGTTTCCTAATGTTTTACGGAAAATGTTTGGTACTTTCGCTCGATATGTTCTCGTGGAACACTTTGAGAAGTGTACTTAAAAATATTACAATCTTGATCTACTTTATTCGAATTTGCATAAAAATAGTGATGGAAGAGCCGAATATCCTGCATCCCTAGAATGTCTTTGTTTTGTTTTGAATGTGGTATTTTCGGCAGTGATTTCGAATAATGATTCACTTCTGTACTCTTTGATAAAGATAACAATTCAATCACTGATAGTTGGGAAGAAAAAAGCCAGATTTTTACAGTGATACATGAACAACATAGGCTCTACAAAAAGTACAGGAAAAGGAGTCTTTGGTTAAAAAAATTACTTACATGGAAAAGGGAAGTTTTGCTGTGTACAGGGAGCTGGAAAGGAAGAGTTTTGCAGCAGCGCTCATATTTCACAGCAAATATAATATATGAAAGAGATGGTTTTGACACAAATTATCACAATTTCTAGATGCATGTGTACCAACACTAACATAATCAGATCAAAACTATTTTTTTTATTTGTGGAAAAGGACAGTTTTGCAAATCATCTGCTCATATGAAGATTTTTTTTTCCATTACTGAATTGTCATTTTGTTTTATATTATGTAGATATATATTCACAATATCAATGTTGCTTTATTAAATAATTACATTTTAATTTACTTAAGTAGATTTAACAGAAAAATGCCTACGATTGGAGAAAAGATCCAGAAGTAGTTCCTGTAACAATAGAACTCTTGTGCCTTAGTATAGAGTTGTCCATTATTCCTATGTTGTAAGTACGGTACATAAACAGTCTAGTATATACAGTCGCGAAGTTTGGGGTGATTTTTTGCATTTCTCGCGATAGTTGCTAGGCGCTTGGAGCGCTGTGTGTACTAGGAACAATAGACTGTGTCACTGGCATCGTCATCTAGTACAGGCCGTAAGGCAGACCATGTGACTCGCTTAACCCGATCACGAAGGGCGGCGTTTCAACCATATACATTAATTGGAATGCATAAAAAGTAACATATATTTCTCTAAAATGTAGTGTAATTGCATTAATAAAATTTAATACAATGATTAGGAGACACTTCAGACATAATTCCTTGCGAGTTAAGGTGTAATATTATTTTTGGTGTGAAAATTACGTTGTTCGTATGTGTAATAGACCTACCTTCCTTTATTTCGATTAAATATTGCGAAATTATTGTACATTCATTTATGCACGATTCAATAATTTTCAATTGCACCTCACGAATGTTTAGATGTGTTGAAATTATTGGTTATCTTTACTGTCCCAGTTGCCCCTTTCTGTCTAATTTTAGTGGTCTCCAATGCCCTGCCATTCATATGGAAATATTGTAGGTTATGTTTACTATATCTTATATTCCTAAATTCGCAATTATACATGCGCATGTCACGAAAAGGTGGAAAGAGTCTGTGATGAGGCGATAGTAGCGATCCTGGTGGCTAGCAACTATCTATGGATTATTAAATAAGTATATAATAAATTTTCAATCTTAAGACATATCAACTTGCAAATGTTTATTTGCTATTTAATAAGATATATGAACGTTTTCGCCGTTTGGGGCATCTTCAGATATAACAAAAAACATATAATCTGGACCTATAATAATAAATTATGCAAATAAAGAATAAAGAACAATGTATGTATGCAATACATGAGATTCATGAGCTTTATGTAAAATATGACATAATACAGGATACTTATTGATATAATCTTTGGATTTTGAAATTGAATTGGACGGATATTTTATACATATAGCTTATGTTACAAATAAAATATACAATTATGATTAAAATTTGTCAATAATGTTAAAATTTTAAAATTTATAATGATGATTGATAAAATAGATATTTTAAGAGTAATCATTAGTTGAGGATTGTCGTAGGATATACGATAGTTTGCGTAGCTGATGTTCGTGTGTTATGTATGTGTTTCATCTGAAAATTGAGATGGAGAAATGATAATAAGTGCAAAAATATATACGAGTTATTATATAGAGACACAGATAATTATTATTATTATAAGATTACTTACTAATCAATAAGATGTCACCAAGTCAGATAATTAAAACAGCAATCTCCAACATAAATAACATTAGTTCATTA
This sequence comes from Periplaneta americana, assembly GCA_025594305.2. Taxonomy (NCBI): domain Eukaryota; kingdom Metazoa; phylum Arthropoda; class Insecta; order Blattodea; family Blattidae; genus Periplaneta; species Periplaneta americana. Next base: position 127,919,529 of record JAJSOF020000015.1, on the reverse strand, counting down.
GCGAACGTTTTTCAGTAAGTAATCTTATAATAATAATTATCTGTGTCTCTATATAATAACTCGTATATATTTTTGCACTTATTATCATTTCTCCATCTCAATTTTCAGATGAAACACATACATAACACACGAACATCAGCTACGCAAACTATCGTATATCCTACGACAATCCTCAGCTAATGATTACTCTTAAAATATCTATTTTATCAATCATCATTATAAATTTTAAAATTTTAACATTATTGACAAATTTTAATCATAATTGTATATTTTATTTGTAACATGAGCTATATTGATATTGATATTGATATTGATATTGATATTTATTTGTCATTCAACTTTACAATTCACAGTTATGGTGGACCTTCACATTTCTGTTTTTCGATCCACCATCCCTTTAATACATATAACTCTTTTCTATTAAGGTATTCTTTGCCGAGAATTTCTTGATTGCTTTCTAATGTTCTATTATGACTGAATTGCTATATGTCCTTCCCCCTCTATCCTCTTCTATTCTCTCCCTCTTACCTAGACTGTTTCCCTTCCATTCCTAAATTTCCTATTTTATTACCCCTATCCATATATTTATTTCGATAATACTCCTACAGTTGCCCTGCTACTACTCCCAATCCAAAACATTGAAAAACATCAAATATCTAATTCACTTAAATTACACTTCCAATTTCTCTCTCATTCCACTTCACATTTGTTCAGATATCATTGTATTCATTGTTTGATAGTTTATCTTATTACACTCTTACCCTATCTTCTTACACTAACACTTTCTTCTCTGCTCCTTTTCTTACACTTTTGCCACCCCTAACTTTTCTGCACTCACTTTTTAGCACTCTTCTTCTTCGCTATAACCTCTCCAACGCCCTATCTATTCAGTCCTCACAATCACTAATATCTGGTAGTCGCTTCATTCCTACACTCGTTCTTCTCATGTCTTCTCTTGCATTTCCTCCATTAGTCTTGTCTATGCTCCTGACCTCAGACACTACCAGTTGTTTCCCTAATCCTTCGTCCGCAGTGTTTTATATCTGCCTCACGTTATGTTTTCCTCCTTGGTTTATTCTGGTCACATGAGCTATATGTATAAAATATCCGTCCAATTCAATTTCAAAATCCAAAGATTATATCAATAATTATCCTGTATTATGTCATATTTTACATAAAGCTCATGAATCTCATGTATTGCATACATACATTGTTCTTTATTCTTTGTTATTTGCATAATTTATTATTATAGGTCCAGATTATATGTTTTTTGTTATATCTGAAGATGCCTCAAACGGCGAAAACGTTCATATATCTTATTAAATAGCAAATAAACATTTGCAAGTTGATATGTCTTAAGATTGAAAATTTATTATATACTTATTTAATAATTCACCAGGCATATTGAAATATAAAAATGAATTGTAAATTATCTATGGATACATATTTCAACTGTCTATGTTTGCATATTTAGTAAGTATTGAGCTTCGCAACTGTATATACTAAACTGTGGTACATAGTTGCCTAGCTAATGCTCAGTGTTTCTTTCCCTCCCTTGTTTATGACTGAGTCTGACTTTGGTCATTCTAGCGGAAGGTGAAACAAGCAAGTGAACGCGACTTCCGCTACCAGGTGAGTGACATCTAGCGTCTATGTTTCGTTGTACGTATAAATATCACTGAATGAATTAATCAATATTACTTGACTGCACCTAAATTAAGAGATAGCCTACATCATGTACTGTGAGGCCTCTGACATGTGATACAGTCTTAGTTGAGATAGCCCCTGCAATGGTCAAAATTGTGTTTAATTTAATCCCTACATTAATAAGGGAGGAAAGGAATTATTGAAAATGAGGTAGCTGCAAGTTTATGTTGAGTAGAACCGTGTATGCAGTAATTAGGCTGTTTTGAGTAGAAGTTAAAGGTAGTAACATCTCTAAAAGAGGTAACTTATATTCCTGTCGTCAACCATCATGTATCGCCAGTATTATTTTGTTCATTTTCATTAACCGCTTACAACCCGTTCAAGGGCAAGGATCTACAGGAAATATCTTTTCTCATATTATTTTCAGTAGAGTCTTTATTTCCCTAACATAGTTTCATATCAATGTATGGAGCCTTTTGTCTATTATAGTACAGTCACAGACATAAAAAAATTCAGTATTATAAAGAAAATGATATATCTGTTCTCAAAAGTATCACAGAATCACAAATTTTGTCTTAAATGAAAGCTTAAAGACTGCTAATCAATTTTGTTTGATAATTTTTAGAAATTTTAATTTGTGTATTTTTATTTTGAATTTTTATGAACATAAAGAAAAATTAAACGTCTATTTTTAATTTATTCTTTAATTTGCAATTTGACAATTTCCTTTTACAGAATTATTCATGTATAATGTGAGAATATGCCCTGAAAATTTTATTTAATTATCTCTATTATTGTCTGAGATATTACATATTAAATGTTGGAAAATGTAAAATAAACCCCGGATATTAAACGGAGAAGTTTGAGCACACATATTTTAAAATGACGAAAAAGCAATTATTTTATTCCTAGCGACCTTGAAAAATTCGCTCAAATGAAGTCAATACTATGAAGTATTTTAGGCTAAAAATAAAAAATGTTAATTTCGATACACATTTAGTCATTCCCGTAGGTCCTTCCCTTAAGTATTTTTCATTTGTATTAAAATAAATAATAATTTAATAGAAATTAGTGATTTCAATGGATAAGAGAATAACACTGTAACAGATATTACTAACCCATTTCAAGTATTTACAAGGAACAATATTGCTTATCCTGTTGGGGATAACATAGTCTAAATATTTTAGAAGAAATAAATGCATGCTGGAATTAAGGAGTTAGTTAAGAGCGTGTTTAATTTTAAACATAGTAAATTAATAAAACGGAACAAGTGGATAATTCAGACAGTACAGCAGCGCCGACTAAGCTCGTCACTAATCACCGGACCGTACCGAGCCATGTGAAAGAAAAGAGAATCGCAATGTTGCTACTAAAATACATTACTATATTCTCTAAGAATTCACTGAAATAGTAATTGCAATATTTATGGAGTATACGGAGAATTTTTAATGTACTAAAAGAAAATTCACATTTTCGAATATATAACTCGTTATCACAGCAAAATATGTGGTGTTCCAGGGAATATCGTCGAAATCGAGTAATTTTACAAACTAAAATATTATATGAAAGGGATAAGGGACGTAATATTCACTTGTGTCATTTTTGCGCGAAGCACGTGTCACTAATATTACATCTCCTCACCAAACCCTATGATACCTTGTCACTGACAGTGGGCCTACTTATCACTAATATATCTCCTCATCAAACCCTACCTAATCTTGTCGCAAACAGTGGCGCTATATCTCAGTAATATTAAGAACGACCGAGGGAGGGCGATAGAGAAAAAAATGTTCTGTTGGCATACGCTGTATTCCGAATCTCACAGCGTATTCCGAATCTCACCGGTCCGGTGGCATCAGTGACGTCACGTTGCAGCGAAATAAGGAACAAAACTGCTGGAAGGATCGATGGCTGTCATGGCGACTGTACAAGTTGTTGTCTGTGCTACGCTAGCAAAATTTTGCGAAATTTTCGTTCTGCCATCTCGTTCAAAGAAAAGAGAGCATAAACAATTTATTTCTTGAACCGGTAGTAATAACGGGTCCGTTGACATGTTCGTTCATTAGCCATTAACATATCGTTTTTACGTTGTGCTCATTACAAACAATACAGCAGAACTAAAGCAGAACACACCGCCATGACACAACAGTGAACGATGTTATTCGTCTACTAATTCCCGCCCTATACAAGAACCAATCAGATTCACTGATGGTGGCTGATGGAGACTGCCACCACCTCTGCAAGTTGATGGCACCGGTGCGACACCGGTGGAGCATCAATGACGTCATCGGTGGAATTCGGAATACCGTGATGCCATCGGATTGCTCACCGGTGAGATTCGGAATACGCTCTCAGCGTTGAGCAATCTGATGGCATCACGGTGTTTCGAATTTCAACGATGACGTCACTGATGCTCAACTGGTGTCGCACCGGTTCCGTCAGCTTGCAGAGGTGGTGGCAGTCTCCATCAGCCTCTATCAGTGAATCTGATTGGTTCTTGTATAGGGCGGGAATTACCAGACGAATGACATCGTGCACTGTTGTGTCATGGCGGTGTCTTCTGCTTTGTTTCTGCTGTATTGTTTATAATTAGCATAACGTAAAAAAAATATGAACGAACAGTCAACGGAGCAGTTATTACTACTGGTTCAAGAAATAAATTGTTTATGTTCTCTTTTCTTTGAGCGAGATGACAGTATGGAAATTTCGCAAAATCTTGCTAGCGTAGCATAATAACAACTTGTACAGTCGCCATGATAGCCATTGAACCTTCCAGCAGTTTTGTTTCTATTCCGCTGCAGCGTGACGTCATTGATGTCCACCGGTCCGGAGAGATTCGGAATACGCTGAAAGGCGCCACAGCTAAACGTCTTGCCCATATGTTGGCGACATCGTATACTTAGTTGCAATTAGCTCTCATCGTAACAGCACGGTTGAAAGCTATTTGATTTCTGGACAATATCACTTTACAAAAGGAAATCTGATTCATTCCAGTGTATTAAAGAACTAATGGAAATTTTAGTTATGTATGATAGACAGATACTAGTTTGTTTTTGCTGACAAACAAAATTTCCACAATTTTAAACAATAGGTTTTTTAATATATTCCCGAATAAACTCAAAACAATTAAAACAGTCACAGATTGATAGTGAATCCGTTTTTAGAAAGTTTTGTTCATCGTATGGAATTACGAAATTCCTGGAAGTATGAAGGAAAAACTAATTGAAATATGTGTCTGCTGTTGGAATTTTCACACTAGACTTTTGTTTTCGAAGAACGTACACCAGCTTCGGATCAAAAGAATACAAAAATATTTTCAACTCGTATTTATGCAAAATAAGTTTCATCTTTATGATCACCAGGCTTCGAGACTTGGGACCCGATACAATAAGTTTACTGTGCATGTACTATAAGTTGTTGATTCGCTGCAGGTAGTGAAAGGTAGAGATGTGTTGAGGTTACAACGTTGCTATTTAGAATAGAGTACGGTAGAATGGGGAAACACACACATATGGACATTCTGAAAGTAAATACAGTATACATTACACAATTACAATGTCAAAAGAATGTGAAAAGCATTTATTCTCCTGTCTTTTATAAGCATTTGTGTTTAATTACACACAGTGTTAATGGTGGAAATAAACATGAAGCAATTTTAATTTCTTCAATTATCTTATTGGTCGTCTTTAGGAAGTGCAGTTACCATACCGAATTGTAGTGTACTACAAAACACATTTTCAGTGTCTCAAACGTAAATCTTTATCTGTTATCTGTCAAACACAGTTTGTATTGTGAAATGCTGCGCTCTACGTCGCATGACGTGATAGGCACAAAAGAAAAAAACCTAACATCATTGCAGTCTCTAAGAGACAGTCCTTTATTCTCGGGTGGTTCTATATCCACTAATTTGCTGTTTATATTACACAATGTTTCATATCCGTTATTTTTACATAAAATTGATTTCCACTTCTGTTTTACAAGTTCAGTAGCCGGTGTACTTGGTGTCTCATTAATTCTCTGTGTCATTTCCTCAACTAATTTGAGGGCTTCCGGCATCTCTTGCTCTGACTTTTCTAACCGTGTAATAGTTTCAGACACAGTTTGAAAAAGGCTTGTATGAAAATCAAATTATTCCCCAGAACTTTCAAATCCAGAGCGTTTTCCTTTGCGTATTTGTTGGCATTCATTCTACAGTACCCCCCACCTACTGTACGCTTCACCACTATACTCAGTACGCCGTTATGCGGATTTCCCACTGAACTGCTCTATCGGGTCCGTTGTTTCGAAGCCTAATGATCACCATCAAAACAAAAGCGAGAAGTATCCTTTAACTTGTTATTGATATCGTTGTGCGTGTATGGAATATGGAGTTCAGATTTGAGAAGCTACTTGCTGAAAACAGACACATTTATGGCATGAGTTATGTTTTTACTTTGTAGCCTAGTTCCTGAAACATTTTATTCTTATGTTCAACCTTGTTTAAGTCTGTTTCTAAATACAAAATAAAAATGTATGTTAATAAGACGTTTTTGTCTTATTTTCTAAATCCTCTCGCGACCACCTCAGCTCCCTACGCGATCCCCACTTCGAGAACCGCTCCTCTGAAAAAAATTAACACCAAGTGAATCGAGGAAATGTTTTGCCTCTCTTGATATGAAAACCCGTGGGCGCTCCTCTGCCTGCCTACGCTGGCATATTACACTTAACCCCTCCAATCCAAGCGAATTCTCACCCAACCTAGCCGACTAAGCTAAGGCTCACTGTATATCCAGGCAACACCACATTTCCTCTGGACCAGCCGCCTCATGTCACAGACCGTTGATCGGAGAAATTCTAATAAAATTATAATGAAATTCAGAAATGTTACTCCACTGAGTAATCATTTCGATAATTTTTTTCGCATATCAACTTCAGAAGTCAATTTTAATATTTTTTCCTGTAAAGCTGTCAATCAGAAAGCAAATTTGTACTTAGTTGAATCTTTTTATCTGTTTCACCCTTGACCATTTTTTAAATAAAGTATACGCTGTTTAAATTTTGTACATTAATGTGCTTACGGTCTGACTAATAAAAACTCTTGTACAGACGATTAACTACCGTATACAGTGAATAGCTCGTTTATAAGTCGAGTGTAAATTTCTGACTAACAATCACTATATACGTCGTGTATAATAATACAACTGTTGCAGAACTACATAATTACGAAATGTAACAGAATAACTGAGATTTTTTATTGCATCGGATAGTACAATGTGCCTGATCGATTACCAAGCTATATTTTGATCAAAGAGTACAGCTAGAGCAATATTATTCTAATTCTGTGTTCTTTGATTTGTTATGCCGTTGGAATGCAACCACCATAAAATGGCAATCGATACGAACAGATATTAGAGAGGCAGCCGTTTTATTTCTCTGTATACAACGCTTAAACAGGGAGTTTCCTATGTGTAACTACTGCAAAGAAATTCCCATGTATAGTTACACATTGCTTATACAGGGACATCATTTTTATTTTTACTTCAATTTTTATTGTACCTGAGTTTTTGAATGTACTTCACTCCCACCCCTTCTACTAATAAAGCTCAACCTCCTCCACACAGATCCAAGACCGCATATACAGTCATAGTAGCCTTACAGCCATAGTAAACAGTACGTTCCAAAAATATGTTCGCTTTTTCCAGTGACGAAAGAGCTTTCAATATTGAATCATTTTCGCACAGGTACTGTCGTCCATTTGCCTACGTCATATACCGGTTTCCCCCACCAGCTTTTATTCCCCAGCGAGTAACTGGGCTGTCTTAGCTCTTTTCTGAAAACATTAATTTCTGTTAGGAATTGGACGTCTACGTAATATTATACAACTGTTTAAAATAACTTAAATAAAAGGGCCTCGTTAAGTAATTAACTGTCACTTGATTTCCTCCCTTTCTACGACGCTGCGACGTAACCACTTGGACGGACAGTAGATAGTATGTCTGAGTAATTTTATCTTTTCGGATCGGGAAGAAGTGAAGATTGAATTTACAGTACGTAAGATACTCTTTTATAGAGTAGATACACAATTATTTCAACATGAGTTACTAGTACGAAGGAAGAAATTGGTAATTTGGATTAGGTACAGTAGTCTATAGTGCGATAATATGCACATTAGAACTGAAGCCTATATGGAAATGAACGGCCACCATTTTAAAAAAATGTGTTTAAATATCCATATTATGATTATTTTTTCAATTTAACTTCATTCTCTATATTGTACGCCAGCCGTGGCGAAAATGCCATCGTGCGCCGAGCCACTGTGTAAGCTGCAACGTGCATAGCACCTATGGAGGGAGGCGGACACCCGAAGAGGAAGGAAGCAACTGTCTGACTTATTAACGGTTTTTCATTTTCCTTACTTCAAGCACTTAAATAAAATTATATACAGTACAAGGCTACAAACTAATGTTTAGTACGTGTAACGAAGAAAGAAATGAACAAGAAAACATAGGACACATTACCACAACCTAAAATTGTCTTCAGAATGTCTCTGCGACAGAGTTTCAAAATCAGGAATTATGCCACTTACTATCAGTCGTAGTTGATCACGAAGGTATTTGTCTGTCAGTCGTGATCTAAATTTGATTTTTACTATTTTTATTGTTGAAAATAATTTTTCACAAACGTAAGTTGTAGCGAACATGGTTTCAACAGAGCAAGAGAAAGAACGAAGCTTCAAATATTTACTTTTTCCAAAGATTTGAAAAGTTCAACATTTGTCAAGTCCTTACATCTAGCTTTCATTTAACATCACATTGTAAATCTGTGAGTTTAAATTGAAGATCTAACCGCATTATTCGTACATCTGCTGAAAAAGGATCGACGTACAGAAATAATAATAATAATAATAATAATAATAATAATAATAATAATAATAATAATAATAACAATAATAACACGTAACCTTTTAATGTTTCATCAGTAACATGTAGTAACTTATAATGCCGTTTTATGTTATACAACCGTTTTCTTAGTAATACTTGTGAACAAATCATACATTTAATATTCTCATCATATTGTCAGGAAAAAAATGCATCCTCCCATCCTACTTGAAACTTTCGTTTTTGTAGAGGTACATGGTTTCGAGAGAGACATTGCGACGATACGCCACTCGCAGGTCAGAGACAAATAGAACGGAGTTTGCCTCCAGTGAGTGAGTGAGAGGGTGGGGGTTGTAGGTAGGAAGCAAGGGAAATGCACTGCGAGCCACAATGTGGTCGTGAGTCGCATTTTCGCCACGGCTGTTGTACGCTAATGTGCTGTAGACAGTAGACTATAATATACACTGCATAATGAATACGTCCACATGAACAGCTCAATTCGTGAGTAAAAACACTCATTGTTAATACTGTACTGTATTTTGATTAAACAAAAACCTAATGAAAATTATCAAACTCAAAATCGCGATATTCCTAGTTTACGTAAATGGATGAACTACTTTTCTTCCCTTCTATACCTAGTAAAGTGATTTGTTTGTACATTACGCCAGTATCATCGAACTCCAGTCGTGGAAGGGGGTAGCAGACGGCGTTGATCCAAAGTTATAGCCATGTTAATATTAAAAATGTCAGTAAAAATAAAATGATGTCCCTGTACATCCATCGCTTATGCATAGATTATGAGTAACGTTTCCTGCCTAAATTCCGCATAAGCCTTGTAAGAAAATTATACACGGATTATTAGTAAGACTGTTAATGTTTATAATTTTACTTTTATGTTTTCACGAACGACAAAAACGCTCCCGAGCACAAGTTTTGGCTTTTTTGGGAGTGAACTATTTATAAACTATGTAATATTAAATTGTATGTAAAACAACGCGACACATAAATAAAAAAAAACATTTTATACTATCAGCTGTCTGAAGAAAGTGCCTTTTTAACTTCTATCTTCCTTCAAGCAAGGAAAGAGAATTCCGAGCAAGTACGAGGATGTAACTTAGAAACTTACTTATTTAAATAACACAAACATTTGAAGAAAGGCATTCCCTAATCCTGAGCAGTTACTACGCTTGTCATTACATCCACTGTTTGCAGATTGAATCCCGTGTAGGCCGATGGATTCTGAATCAATATTACAGATCTTGGCATGTTTATTTTCAGAAAGGACGCAAAGCCAGAGTTCCCATATCGTATACGTATTAATATCATTTAAAATAATCATTTCCATGAAAAAAAACCGATGGCCAAATTTACCAACCATTTCTCGCCCACGTCAAACATTAAAATATGCCAATCATCCAAGCCAATCATCTAAGCAACGGGACTTAATTTCGTAATTCAATTTATTACTAGCACCTTAGAAGAGAAATCGACTCTGCTAGACCTATAGAATTAAAAAATTTATTAGTGATGAAATTTGGAGCTATTCTGAATCCAACTACCAACAAATGTTTGAAGAAGGTAATATTGTAAACAGATATAGCAGGAAACTTTAATCACATAAAAGTAGCTAGTAAAGATGGCTTAAACGCTGAAAACTCTTCAACCATAGATAAACAAAGTGTATGTATAGATTCAGTAATGAATTGTCATATTTTTGAAAGGAAGTCACACTCTGTTATAACAATAATGGAATGAAAATATTGCAAAAGACACAACACTCAATCAAAGTAAATGTATCTTTACTCGTAAACTGTGTGTATATAAACACTACGAAATAGGCTTGTAATTCATAATCACAATCTGTAATCGGTAACATTTCATTTTTATATTGTATAGCTATGAGATTATTGTCTCATATATTCATATAACACACAAGTTTAATATTATCTTGCCGACAGAGCATCATGAGAAATTTGGTGAGAAGATACGTGACAGTTGAGCAAAGGAAAGCCGAGAGTGAAGGAGTTACGGAAGACGATGTCAATGAGATCAAACAAGACATCTCTGCATTCCGATGTGAACTTATAGAAATCCTCAAGAATTCCGGTATGAACACCTCGACTGCAACGGGCCCTGGAACAGGTAACACTTCTGGTACTAAGACAACTTAACTCTTCACTGTTGTCTCATTTTTCTGCAGTATCAAATGCAATTTAAATATTATTGTATATCTTTAAAATTATCCATGTTCTGCCAGTCTTCTCTTTTATTTATTGTCGTGATATTTTAAAAATACATGTCTTTGTACCTGCATTGTGTGTATGCGTGCGCGTTTCAGGCATGCTATCGAACACAACTTCCAATCCATATATGTTTAATAATGTACATTTTATCTCTATGGTTATTTCTTATTTTTCTTTAAATTTTATTTCCTTCAAATGTGTAGTGATATTGCAGCTTCCAAAAATTGAATCAGTGGTTTTGAAAAAGGTTTCAGTGACTATTTTGCGTAAATTGACTTAAGGCTGATCCACAATAAACCGGGAACAGGAACCAGAACGAGAACAGGAAGCGGAGAACGTGAACGTATTTTTTTATTCACAATAATTAGAAAACGGAAACGACTAGCATATCGATATGCATGTCAATAACGATATGTAAAGTCGCTATTGCGTATTCTGGTGATGTTCGCGTTCTTTTATCAGTACTAGTCAGTCAACATAAATACAGATATGGACAAATTATTAGACTAAAACGTTTTTCTTGGAAACATAATACAATTCATCATATCAACTATCAATATAATTCATAGAGTCTCTATTGTAGTAAATATGATTGTTTAGGCCTACGTCTTCTGGTATATTTTCCCAATGGTTAAGTATATTTTGTCTGGCTGTATTGGTACTACCGGTGTTTTAATTATATACTGCAGAAGGTATTCAACAGTCTGTTCTCCCATGGCCTGCAAGAAGACCGGACATGAATGAAATTGAAAATCTGTGATCTACACTGAAGAAGAAAGTGAACAAAAAGAGGCTTACAACAAAACATGGAATCATTTCAGCTCTGTCTGATATCTGTCTAAATGATGCTGATATTCAAAGAAAGTGTCAAACCTATGTTTCCAGCATCCCTGACAAAATCAACGTGTTAATCAAGAATAAGGGAATATTCACAAAATATTAGTAACCCCAGACTCAATTTTGTGTTCATTATTTCTGTGCAAAATATATTTTTGTTCATTATTTCTGCCCTTAAATCAGCTCTGTTGCCACATATAATTAATTTAGTCCACGTCTGTACAGGTTAACCAACTTCAAAATTTATGACACGGAATATTTAAGAATTCAGTTCATGTGGTAATCTGGTATATATATATATATATATATATATATATATATATATATATATATATATATACTAGTGGCTTGTGCAGCAAATACTGCTGCAAACTAAGTTCGTTAGACGTTCAAATAAAATTTTTTCAGATTTATTTTCAATGAAGAATACTTGTCTTTTTGATAGTTATTTGCTTCCATAATAATGAAACATAGTCCCTATGAACGGATTTTTTTAGGCCAAATACTTTTTCTTGAACCTATCCAACTTCAGTTTTTGAGTTTCAACGCGAAAACGCAAGTAGCAATGTCAGGACGATAGCAGTAGCTATTTCAGGTCATTGTGGATTGTAGGCAAAAGTTAAAAAGATGCCAGGTTTGCTAAGCTTTCGAACAATAGCATTTTCGTATAGCTGCTGCATGTAGAACTTGAAATTTAGAGCGTAAAATCATTTTATCCTACTAAGAGATCTTGCTGAAATGATCTGGAGACTACAAAATTTTCTAGGCCTCTTATTTGATCAGTAAGTAATACCTTTTGATCTTTCCTTAGGAACTGTAATTTTTGCGCTCTCTCGAGCCAACACTGAAGACAATGACACATATCAATATCTACACTACACCGCCATTAAGTATATGAAAAAGACCCAACCCCACTGGGTTAATAAGTATAAAAATATTTTATTTTTAATAACAATATTATTATCTTACTTAAGTTTTGTAGTTATAGCAGCCACTCAGTAAATAATAGAAATGAAGATCTAAATTAAGATATTCTCTACATTTACTTACATAACCACAAAACGTTTCACTTTCATGTCATCAATATAGCATCAATATTATGTACAATTAATGAAAAATAGATGCATCATGATATTAACTATAATAATATTTAATTTCTAATGGTAATAATGTCATCAAACCACCTCAAGTTTCGTAGATTTGAATATCCAATACACAGTTGTACTCAGAAAATTATACATTGCAGAATCAGTTTTTAATAACAAATTGAATTGAGCTCTAAATATGTCGGCAATCCTGCAGGTCATGGCCTTCGTGTAATAGCCTATTGTTTATTGTAGTGTGTGTTTTGATCTGAAATTCAATCAAGTCGGCAGTGATTCGATAAAATTAGTTCTCAAAACTGACAACAGATGGATTTTGGAAAATAGGAAAATTATGTAGGAAAATTGACATTTCACTGAAAACTACTACTTTTCCGAAAAACTTTGGATGCCAGGCATGAAAATGAGGGGTCACTCATTAAAATCCGTTCAGCCGTTTTCCCGTAATTTCCATTACCAGTTCAAATTATATATATAGATACGTAGCATGTATTGAAAATGGTTGTACTGAATTTCCGAGTTAGTTAGAAACAATTCATGAACAAGAAATTATGTTACGGCCTCCTTGCTACAAAATATACGACGACCAAATAGCTTTATGATGACAACAGACGGAATCTTGCAGGCTGTGGCCGGAAACGAGAACGGCAAATTTAAAACTTCGCCAACTTCCACGTTCCCGTTCCCGGGCTCCGACAAGCTTCTCGGTAAGTGTGAATGCTCACATTTAAATATATAAGCCTACTACAACAATTTTTCATTTTTTCGTTCTCGTCGTTTCCGTTCTCGGTTTATTGTGGACCAGGCCTTATGCGTGGCACTGCATTCTAGAGATCTAGAGCTATCGTTTTGTATCAAAAGGTCATCAGTCAGCAACACATTATTGCAAAAGGAACTCATTCAATATAACATATAGTTTGAAAGGGACATCAGTCAGAAACTCGGGTTTATTTATTTGGTGATGTCAATAAAGACACGTGTCATCATAAGTTCCAGATCACATGGATACTTGCCTTAACAAGAATATTGCTTAGTATAACATGAGTACGTAAATGAAGACCATCTTCTCCATCAGAAACGGAGACTTAAGCTTGTCATTTGGCAAACTTTCAGAGTCAATGATTTTTATTAACAACTCGGCTCCGGCTTCAAAACAAGTTATTATTCAAAACAAATTATTATTATTAGCGGGAGTTTTTATGTATTTTTATGCTTATTGTCATTTGGTTGAGATTATTGTTATTATTATCAATATGAGAAATACCAGTGAAGGAAGTGATTATTCAGTATTATCCAATCTAGGGACATTCACGTCTTCCGTGCGACCGCAATTTTGGCGTAATCAAGACATATCTTAGGAGAACTGTTCACATCTACTCGCCAGTTGAGCATGCACAGATTGTGACAAAATCTAGCATTAGTTGTGAGTTTACAACCATACTGCATTAAGAAAGCTTCTGTTCACTACAAGAACTGGTAGAAACAGTATTTCAAGAAAACAACTTTGGCAACTGAGTCTTTAGGAGAAAATGTCTCGAGGTGAAAAAGTGAACTTCAACATAACCAAATACTACCACATGTTTGAATTCAACAAAAAATATTCGGGTGTGGTAAAATGCTTTCAGTTCATTGGTAGACTGGCATTTATCTTTCTAAATAGGCTAAAACTTCAGCCATTCCTTTCTCAACCGTAAAAGCTGATGAATTAAAATGCCCAATAAACGTCAGAGAAATTGATGAAGTGCACAGGATAAAATTCCTAACAACTCTATGGCATTTTATGAAAAAAATTGGTAATTGGCGGTGATAAGGATGATTAAATAGCGATTGTTCTTGGGAAACATTGTCTACAATTTGTAAGCAAAAAATTAAAGCATTTTACCACTGTTACGACACTAAATAAAAACATTATAATTATTTTTGTACTATTGCCCTTCATTAATTTTGAAAAGTGTATGAGTCAGCTTATTTTAATGGTTTTAAGAGCCAATTATAGGTGATACAGATCTAGAAACGTTATACAATATGTATTTTTTGAGACATTGTATTCCTGTAAAAATTTCACAGATTTAATTTTTCCAACCAAAAAAAAAAAAAAAGTTTTATTGTTTTTCCTAAAGTTATGTTTCATCGACTAGTACCCTTTTGAAAACCACTGATTCAATTGCATTTCGCTTCTAATGCATTTTTACATTTGTCTTTTATATTTTCACATATAATTAATGTAATGCATTAAACATATTTTAAAGTTTACCTTAAATGAATTTAAATTTCATATTTTCAGATTTAATTTTATTAGATTTACAGCTACATGACATGACGAATTCTGTAAATTATGTAATCCATCAATTTCATAATCCAAGATTTTAGGCCGTGTGACCAGTTTCGGCTCACAAAATATCTACACATCTCTTTGAACATCATCTAACGCTTATTCGTCCTCAGGAATTGTAATTAGACCTACTATTTTGGTATTATAAATTAGACATTACATGTACGTGCCTTTCAACTTTTTAATTCAATTAGTTACACTAACAACACTCAGTTGTTACCGAATACAGCTATTCTCTTAGTCTGAATCCTGTAAGAATTCTGAGCTGTTTACTTTACTGTGTTCCCAGCCTTCTTTCATTCTTCCTTCCCATTAGAATGTTTTTGAGCTGAATATTACGGCTTTTACATTTCAATTGTAAAGGAAATTGTAATACAGTACAAAATAAAATCTTCATATTCAGATAAATAATATAGAGAAATTAAGAGAGACATTTTAAGACTTCAAAGAATAGTTTATATTAGGATAATAATTCAATGTCATGTTCACTAAAGGTAAAACTCGAATACCGGGCAAGTTATTATATTTTAAGTTACATATTCTAGTTACATCAATATATATTCTTCGTAAAGGTAGCTGGTAAGTGCTACTTTGTGCAAGAGTGTGTTTGTTTTGGGTAGCTTTATACAAAAAAATAGATTTTCGTACCGCTGGATTGCTTTGCTCCTTGGTTACGAGTAGAACATTTCAAACATGTGCAACAACAGTTACAAACCATAAAAAATCGAGGAAGAAAAGTGGGTTAAGTTGCAAGAGAAGTTAAATCCTACTGTGATCAATTGCAATTGAAATTATATCCATCAGTCAGATTTACAATTGCAAAAACAGCTAAACCATTGTGACAAAATGGCAACCTCAAACTTCAAGTTTGCAAAAGTAGCTATATCATTTTTTTGTATAACCATCAGTGAAATTTATTTTAATTTAAATAAAATTATGTTCCATTTATAGGTAAATATGTGAGTAGGAGAAAATAATATGTTGACTATACTGTAAAATAGCTGTATATTATTAATATAGTAGTTTTTTATCAACAGGTTCGAGTTCATTACTTTATTGTATCTGCCTTTTCGAAGACTAGCTGTTACTTTTCTGATTATTCTTCACTAATTTTTAGTTTTCTGAAAAAAAAACTGTGAACTGTCTACCAATATGACATTATAGTTTTTGTTACATAATTACAGCACGAGATACTCGCCCTGAAAATCTGCAAGGCTATTTCACTTCCACCCTGTATAGCTGTTTTTAAATGAATAAATGCATGCATATTTTGCCGTTTTTAGTGCATGTGAATCCTCCCCTTCATATGTTATTTAAATATCTAAAAATATTTTACGATTTATTCATTTTTATCAAGTCGTGCAGCAATAGACGAGTTGCATTTCATTAGCATGGCCTGGCGTTTCTTAACCCAATTCCATGTCTTCTATGTCGTGAAATTTTAACTTTCTAGTAAAAGACGAGCTGGATAAAATTTCTGCACTGTAGACTACATGAGTTCTATAATAATTTCATTAAAAATACCAAATACTTCAATGTCAATTTCATAGTCTGAGTTTTGATATCATTGTTTCTTTTCCTATTCTATTTGTTTTGTTATTTTACGAGATAGGTAATTTTGCGAGTAATTTTATACATTACATATGAACTATTAACGTTATATGAGCCGTTGAGAGCAGAAGTGGTGTAAGTCAAATATGGGTAATGAGGGTTAAAGTAAACATTCTGTAAAATACGGCGTAAAGTAGCAATTAATATTCAGTTTATTTAAACTATTAATAGTCAGTGATTAGCACGAAGAACATATTAATTGCAATTAATATTCAATTTATTTAAACAATTAATAGTCAGTGGATAGCACGAAGAACATATTAATTGCTACCTTACGCTGTATTTTACAGAATGTTTACTTTAACCCTCATTACTAGGGCTAGAATTTTGATGACCTATAAATCATTAAAAAATGTCCTAAAAACAGTGCATTTATGACCCAAAAATCTTTCAAAAATGCCCTTAAAATGCCCTAAAAATTGACCTTACATTCTAAAATTGGCTTAGTAGGAAAAGGAGTTTTGTGCTTCTTAGTATTTAGACTAGTAATTAAATGAAATTCTAGTACCAACCTTTAAGTTTATTTAATTTTACATAATTTTTTCCAAGTGGTACACTTTAATTAATTATTTTACCTGATGTAGTTTCCACCAAATTAATGTTTTCTGCTTATACGTTGGAATTAGCTAGAATAGAGGAGACCTTTATTGTATTGGGGTGGTTGGACTGGATCCATTACATCTGGACATGTTTAAAGGGCAATATTTGTGTAGAAAATCGATCAAAATATTATACAAAATAATGGGTCTTAGCCACCGGCGTAGCACGGTCGGTTAAGGCGCTTATCTGCCGATCCGGAGTTGCGCTCGGGCGCAGGTTCGATTCCCGCTGGGACTGATCTCTGGGTTTTTTGGATTTTTCCCAACCGTAAGGCAAATGTCATGTAATCTGATGGCGAATCCTGGACTCATCTCGCCAAATATCATATCACTATGACTTTTTTCCATCGACGCTAAAATAACCTCGTAGTTTGACCACCAGCGTCGTTAAATAACCAAGAAAAAATAAAAGTTATTAATGGACAAAATATGTAGACAAAATATCAAAGGAAATAAACTTTATTTTACATTAATAATGGGGATTTGTGGCCAAAATTAAATGAAAATGCCTAAAAAATGTCCGAATAACACAAAAGATGCTCTTTGAGTTGGAACAGGCAAAAATGCAAAAAAAAAAAATGCCTAACAAATATATCTCAAAATAAAATAGTTTGGAGAGTTGGACTTATTGACATCGGGTAATATATATGTGGCTTTCATCTATTTAATTGTTGGTAGTATTTTCATTAAAATGGTTACGTTTCTCTATGAGACATCACAGAAACGTAACCATGTCAATCAGGTACTATCATCTTGTGGTAGATGAAAGAAACTCACTGTCCGATATCACTCGATGTCAGATACTACCCAACTCTCCCCTATCACATAACATATAAATACTAAAGCGTCTATGTTTCTGGCTTACTAGAAAAAAAAAATGCAATTTCATAAAAATCCTAGCCCTACTCATTACCCATTTTTGACTTACACCACTTCTGCTCTGAACGGCTCATATGTATGGCTGTATATTTAATTGTTGAGAAATATTTTCATTAAAATGTTATATAATGCTGAAGACTATAATAACATGAGGAATGTAATTAATTACGTTGACCTTATTTCTGTCGTGTACCACTGGAATATTATTTTCTACTAAAACTTATTTCATTATAATTATGTAGCTAAAGAAGATATTATTAAAATTAAACAATATGGCATGTTAATAATACCTATTAGTGCAATAGAACACCAGTATACTTAGTGATACAGAGCGAATATATTTGTACATGTTCAGCAGGTGCAGGGGGTAAGAAGAATCGCCAGAAAGAACGTCGGCTCATGAAGGGGTTCAACATAGCACCGGCAGCATCAAGCACAAGTCAACTGCCCACTGTGGCAGAGTTTATGGCTAATCTGCAACAACACCACGAACACCACGTGTCGTCGCACCACATCCACGACATGTTTGGTTCCACAACATCCGCTATTTTCGGTAGCACTGTCGGTCCAGGTTCCACGCCAAAGAAAACTCCTCACCACGCGAACAACAATTCCTCCAATGTAGCTGGAGGAACGGAGAAAGTGCTGCTCATCGGGGAGGAGGGTTTGGAAGACTTCCACGACTTCATATCAAACGATCGTCATCCCACAAGCGCCGCTGGGGGACGTTGATCGAGGCTGCAAAATCCGGACGTGTTAGCAGGTTGATCGGTAGGAGCAGATCGGAGGATTCAGTGTGCAACAGTCATTGTAGGAATAATCATAACATACATTGCAGCAATCATAGCCACAGCAACAGTCCCGCGTCCGATGACATCACAGAGTCGCCATCAGATTCTAATCCAAGCTTAGCAGAGGTGCCCCCTGAAATTGTAACTCACAGTGGGATAGGCAGTGTTGCGTTGGCAGCACTGAGGAAAAGGCGAAAGAAATTCTCAGCGTCTAGAAACATGGGAGACAGTGGAAGTAATCCAATAGCCCCGCCTGCGTGTTGCATTGTTAAGGGAAGCAAGAAGCAGCTGCAGCGGGCATCTAGCGTTCCTACTAGAGCGTCCGAGGTCGTCACGTTGATATCGCATCGCCACGAACAGACGCAATCCCAGCAGCACTCGGTGGAGTTAAGCATGGGTCACAACGAGACACTTACCCCGTCCACGACCGAAGAAAGTGTGGCTACGTATTCCACCGGTGTTGGGGGTGGTGTTAGTGTGGGGTCCTCTTCCAGAGAGCCTCTTCTGGCGGCGGGCATCACCAACCCTGCTAACCACAACACGTCATCTGAAAGTTCTGCCCAGCAGCAACAGGATCCGCAAAACAAATCGCGTAATGGGTCGGTTGTAGTATTGCCAAACTTGCCGGGAATTCAACCTGTAAGTGGGCACAATATGTCAGCAGGCTGGCTATAAAATGTGCGCGGAAGGGTATGTGGCCTTTGTAAATTAGCACGCACCACGATGTAAGCTTGGAGTGGAAGAAAACATTTTGTAGTACAGCCGAGAAAAGAGTATCCAAGACAATCTAATCCAATGATTATTGTGCAGGAACAAGGATAGCAAAGTGTATTCCACCAGCCTTTCCATTGCAAAGATATGAGTCGTCTAGAATCAAACTGCACTTTATCCAAAAATCTCGTTTGTTAGAAAAGACGAAGTACTACTACAGTTAAGGCTCATTCACAATGAAAATTAAACATAACGTAAGCGTTAACTTAAGAATATAAACGTTACGGTAAAATCAAGAAGTCATACCATCATTCACGATGGGAACATAAACATAACCGCAAATATACTTGGTAACCATGGTAACGTAACAACGACGCCATTTCCTCATATTCTGTCTATACTTCAGCGCTCCACGATTGCAAATCACATAAGCATAAGCATGAAAGTTTGGAGTTTGCAAACTTTCATGTTAACGTCTTACGGTAATGTTTATGTCAATGCTTATGTGAATCATTGTGAATGATCCCATTTGGTACTCTGGGCGCAAACTTCTGTGTTTATGTTACGGTTATGTTTAATTTTCATTGTGAATGGGCCTTGAGTCTTCAAACGGTGATTTTTGCTATTAAAGTTAAGGCAGATAAATTCCAGTTTGATTCCAGACGAGCAGTTTATCACATTCCCTGCATAATCCTACACTGAATCCCATATTTCATAATTTGAAGAAAGTGCAGTTTGATTGCTGGCGATGTCTATTGCAACAAACTGTTGCTCATGACACTATGAACGATTGATTGATTGATTGATTGATTGATTGATTGATTGATTGATTGATTGATTGATTGGTTGGTTGGTTGGTTGGTTGGTTGGTTGGTTGGTTGGTTGGTTGGTTGGTTGGTTGATTGATTAATTGATTTATTGATTGATTGATTGATTGATTGATTGATTGATTGATTGATTGATTGATTGATTGATTGATTGATTGATCGATCGATTCATTGATTGATTCATTGATTGATTGATTCATTCATTCATTCATTGATTTAAGATCGTTCACAGTCTATGCTATTTATACACATCTCTGCAGTGAAGAGGGTTACCCGAGTACCAGTGTCATGTTTGTTTCTTAATAAGGTTCTATATCAATTGTACAAATAATACTATCATATTTCAATAATATGAGCTCAAAGATAACAGAGCACACTATATTTCGTTCCATGATGTCTGACAGGCGATGTAAACATTTCCGGACAGAGAAAGAAAGAAGGACAATTGCTATTGAACCAATGGCAGAGGTTTCATTCTCGTTTATCTTGAAATTGGTCGGTCTGAAGCTTTCTACTCCCGTCCAGCTACAAGACAAGCGTGGAATGAGATCTCTGCCATTGGTTGAATAGCAATTCTAATTCTCTCCTCCTTTGCCGGCAGTGTCTAAGTTCGCCGGTCAGACATTATGGAACGAACTATACAGGGTGATTCACGAGGAGTTACCGCCACTTACGGACCTTCTTTCTGAAGACATTCTGAGCAAAAACTACCATATAAACATGTATCCTATTCTCAGTATTTTCAGAGCTACACTAATTTGAAGTTCTTAAAAAACACTTTTTTTTTCGGTTTTAAGGGTAAAATTATGTTACAAGCAGAGAATGAACTATTCAGAAGTATGCTTTCTTTAATTGCTTTAACTAAATTACACCCAGAACTTCTAACATGTAACCCACTAACATATAACAAGAAAATTAGAAACGTGTTAATATCTTCAATTTGATTAAATAAATTTATAGCCTATGTGTATGAATTAATCAACCTATATTATATTTGTATTCTATAATCTTGAAATATATAGTCCTACTTTTCACGTGCGATATTATTCTTCTCTAGTGTTAATATTATATTATATAATTCCATTGCCGCTGTAATTTAAACTTTAGTTCCTATTTTATTTTACTTATTTATTTTTAATATTATTATTATTATTATTATTATTATTATTATTATTTTATTTTATTTTCTATATTTCTCTTATATTAATATTGTATTATATAATTTCTGTAACTGCCTATTTTATTTTATATTCTCTTATAGGCCTATTAATATTATATCTGAACTGCGAACGAACACGAGCGCTGCTCATTCGGTCTCAAATTTTGTTAATATTACTCTATCTCCTTTTTTATATTGTTTGTATTATTTTATTTCTATTTCTCTTGTTTGTTTGTAATTATATTCTTTATTCTGTATATTTAAATTTAAATAAGTAAATAAATAAATAAATTCTGAAGCTAAAAATGTGTTTCAAATCCCTTAGTTGCTTTGTACAATTTTTCCCCCAGTTTTTAACTAAAAACTACATTATTCTTACACACTTATAACTACAATTATTACAGATCACACGACTCGCAACAACTCGATTCTTTTACAATTCAATTTTGCATCCTAATGTACAGTCTTAAAAAGTTTACAAGAATAACGTGATTTGTAAGAATAAGTTGTGATAAGTGCGTAAGCAAAATGTTATTTCGTAGTTAAAAATTGAAAAAAAAAAATCTGTACGAAGCAACTATGGAATTCACAACACATTTTTAGCTTCAGAGTACTACCTAATTAAGAAATTATATTTTCGAATAGTTCATTCTCTAAAATTATTGTATTACTAGCCGTACCCGTGCGCTCCGCTGCACCCATTAGAAATAAATATAAAGTAATTACATGATTAAAATAGGACATTATTTTGATCCAGGGAACATTCGTGTTTGATAGGGGAGTAAACCGTTTATTATGTTACTTAATTTAAATAATATTAAAAAAAATTAAAATGCGATCATTTTGATCCAGTCATAAAAATTATTTTAGGAAATACAGGAAACGAATGCCTATCAAGTTTTCTGTGCATCAGAAGCTATTTTAATCTTACCTGTCCTCGATTCACTCAAAAGTTACTGTAATAACATTATAGCATTATGTCCATCTAGAGAAACTACACTTTCCAATGGTGAATTAATAATTAATTATATAAATCGGTTAATTTAGCTTCCGATATTACTTCATACAAACACAGAAACATTCTCTTTAGGCTACCGTATGTTTCATAGCTTTCGATTGTTGTTGTCCAAGGTCCCTTATACACAAAGTCATTTGTTTTTTATTTCATTACACCGCCTTAGATGGCGTTATTGTAATTTTGAAACTCATTTATCTCATTAAATATCAGTCCTATCAAAATTTTCATGGAATAAAACTTATCGGAAATTATTTTTAAAGAAACTTTTGTTATGTAATATTTTTCATGAAAATTAATAATAAGGGAGATATTTTGATTTATTTCATTCAGGCCCCCTTATAACCCCCCTTTTAAATAAAATATTTTGAATGCCATATAGCCTAAAATCTAAGTTATAACGAACTTAATTTATATTCCAATTTTCATATAAATGGGTTCAGCCATTAACACGTGAAAAGGTAACAAACATCCAGGCGGACAGACAGACATACAAACAAAAATTTCAAAAAAGCTATTTTCGGTTTCAGGGCGGTTAATTATATATGTTAGGACCAATTAATTTTTGGAAAATCGAAAATTACCAGAAAAATTTCGGCTACAGATTTATTATTAGTATAGATTATTTTACCCCTAAAACTAAAGAAAATAGGTATTTTTTAACAACTTCAAATTAGTGTAACTCTGAAAATATTGAGAATAGGATTCATGTTTACTTGACATCTTTGGCTCAAAATGTCTTCGGGAATTTGTTCCGTAAGTGGTGGTAACTCCTCGTGAATCACCCTATGTAAAACCAAATTCATTTCTAGTTTAAAATGATTTCATCTCTATAAATTGTAATAAAATAAAATAAGGATTATTCATTTGGAGAAAAAGTTACAAAAGTTTAGTTTTATATTTTTAGGATCTAAAGTTGTGTATTTTTAACCCCGCTTTTGCAATAGTAAGTTCATTATATGATGAAAGGCTTGAAATAAATTTCTATTTCAATTAAGTAATCAGATTATTATGTCGTTTTCGTTATAGGGAAATCGGTGCTAGTGAAATTGTGTACATCTTGTACGTACAAACTCATGTTCAGAGATATTTTATCCATTGTACTGTCTGGAAGTTTATTATAGTATAGTAAACGTTGCCAACAAATATCTAAAGATTTCAAAGTGATGGTCAAAGTTTTGTAATTTGTACTAAATGTATATTGATATTTATGTCTTTATTCTGAAGTTTATAATTTATTAATACAATGTACTATAAACAATGTACAGTTCACATTACGCATTAAAAATTTATTCTGTTGATATTTCCTTTTGTATAAGTTTTGATCACAAATTCAGGTTGGCTTTAGCTTTCATCGTCCAAATTATCAACTCTTATTCCTAGCATTTAGTCTAACCAATGGTAATATTAACAATAATTCATAATGAACCACAAGTTATTTACATCCTTACTTTTCTACTAGATTAAAGAAAACATTTATTAAATTTGTACAGCACATTATATTGCCATAAACAATAACGGAAAATTTCAATGAATTGTGTATATTCATAATTTCGTTTCAAAATTTGCGAAGATACACTAGCTACGATCTGTTGTGATTGCATTCCTGTCCTCTCTTACAAGGGAAGGGTTTCGGCTCGAACAGGAATTTTTGGTTAAAAATTTGTACATAGGCTTACCTCACAATGGCGATGAAGACCGTAAAAGCATTCATTTGTGTAACTCTCCGTTTGGTTGATATTGGTCAATACACTTCTTTAAAAATGTAAATGAGGATTCTCTATAAAATGCATGAAACAGCATGGAGCACAACAATAAACACAATACACAGAAGCAACATCTGAACAATCTTCTGAAACACACTCCAGTGCTGAAAAATCAAATGCCACCTGAATTACATTTTTGAAGTCCGAGACTTGTTCGTGATTCACGTAACCGGCCGACTGCCAGGAATACTGAAGCATGGGGCTGGCCATATACTGGAGCAGACAACTGGTTATGAATGACAGAGTGCATTTTCATTATAAACACTCGATTTCCCAAGTTAAGTTCTGGATTCTCAGCGAGAGTCCTTATGTAAGGTGTTATCCTCCGAGCATATACACTCAGAGACAAAAAAAAACGGACACTTCTATATTTGCTTGTATTTTGTTGCCAATTATTTCAAAATGAAACAAAACCCATTTAAACAAAATAATGTTTCATTTAGCACCTTATACGACAACATTTGAAAAAAAAATATCTCTGGTGAGAAAATTTACAAAAAATTGTAAAGGGCGTATAACTGTGGCATCGTTTGGTCTAACTGTTTTTTTTTATTTTATGGTGCCTTAAACATTAAAAACTCTTTTTAGTAACTGGTATTACCCCCTCTGGCTTGAATAACTGCATCTATACGTCTTGGCATGCTCTCAATTTGGTTAGCAATGTCTTCTTGAGGAATAAGTTCCCATTCTTCGCCAAGTGCTTGCCTCAACTCTTGTAACGATTCTGGTCTCGGTCGTCTATTCTTAACACGCCGTCCCAGCATGTCCCACACGTGTTCAATTGGGTTCATGTCTGGACTCCTTGCTGGCCATGGAAGAACATGGATTCCCACTTCTTGGAGATAATCTCCGACCGCATGGGCAATATGCGGCCGTGCATTATCATGCATTAAAACAAAATTATCGCCTACAAATTGGCCAAATGGCACAACATGATTAGCCAAACATTCATTTATATACCTATCAGCTGTTAGTCTTCCATTTTCAACAAAAACCAACTCTGTACGAGCATCCGTACACACTCCTGCCCAAACCATCACTCCACCACCTCCATACGGCACATTTTCGGAAATGCAACACTGTGAAAATCGTTCTCCCCTCCTTCTCCAAACTCTTTGACGTCCATCAGGTGAGCACAGATTGAAACGGGACTCATCGGTGAACAGAACACAGCTCCACTGTCCATTTCTCCAATCCCTGTGATCATTTGCAAAACGTAGTCGTTCAGTTCGATGCATCCTGAGAAGTCTGGGACCAGTTGCAGGTCTACTTGATATCAGTCCACTTGCTTTCAACCTCCTTCTAACTGTTTTGGCCGAAATTGGGCTTCCATGCATGTTAACAAATTGCTGGGCTACACTAGTAGCTGGCAGGTTGCGCTCCCTAAGAACTCTCAACACCATATACCTGTCTTCATTTGGATTTGTAGCTTTTGGACGACCCGAACCTGGTCTTCTTTTATAGTCTAGGGTCTCACTATACCGTTTTATGGCATCATGGATTGTGCTTCTAGCCATATTCATAACATTTGCAATGTAACGTACATTGCGTCCATCATCGTAAAGGGCTACAGCTCGAGCCACATCTTCAGGTCGCATCTTGTTTTAAGACAAATGTTACAACCCCACTTAAACTCAGAAAATGTAAAAATAAAGAAATAACGAATGATAACGATAATGAAGCACAAAATGGTTGAGACAAAATTGTTATAGCTAAGACTCCGAAAGCAAAATTGGAATATTTGGTTGTAATGGCTTGTTTATAAAACAAAAAACAATCAACAATGTATACACGTCTCCATAACAACAGATGGCTACCATAATATTGTATGAGAAGATAATGTTTTGCAAAATACCAGCAAATATTAAAGTGTCCGGTTTTTTTTTTTTTTTTTTTTTTTGTCCCTGAGTGTATTTTGTATTGTCTAAGGGAATAGATATCCAGAGGCTGGATATATTTAGTTTTTTTTTTTTTAGGTGGAATGAACATACATTCTATGTCCTAGCCTTGGAATGATTCATTTATTATGTCCTTGTGCGCATTCACTTTTGATAGCTGCTATATTTTCAGACAGAACGTTGGAGAAACATGTTCTTAAATGGGCTTTAGACATTTTACCACTCGCACTAGCTTCTACTTACGGGTAAGGTGTCCCATCCCCTTAATTTGTGCAGTGGTCTCCCCACCCCTCAACTTGTACAGTGCTCTAACAGACAAACCACACATTACACAAACGAATGCTTTTGGGAGCTTTATAGAGATGTAAAGATGGGCCTGTATACAAATTTTGGATACGAAATTCCTGTTCGAGCCGAAACCCTTCCCTTGTTAGAGAAGAGTGATTTACATATTATCGACGGACCAGTTCAAAAGGGAAACAACTCGAAAAATTTAAACTTTTGAAAAACCGGCATTTTAAAGCTTCATGTTGCTGTGAAAAATCCAATTAACACATCTTTATTTTGAAACTTATAGTGTATGTAACAGAATTTGAAGAAATTTCAGTGATCCTTGGATTCTTCACAGCAACATAAAGCTTTAAAATACATGTTTCTCAAGACTTTAAATTCTGAGCTGTCGAACTGGCTTTTTGATATATCTACCGAGAATGGTTTTGTACATTGCAATAGCAACATCGAGTCTTACCACCGAAACTGATGAATTAGACATACAGGGAGTAACCGTTACTTTGTTACAAACTTTTAGGGGTGGTAAAGGTGATTAATATAATAGCAATTCCTGGGAAACTCGGAATTCCATTGAAAAAAAATCGTTTTTTTAGAAATATTTATTTATTAATAATGTAAGGCATAGATACGGCTCTAAATTTAGATATTCTAATGTTTTATTTTCAAAAGAAAAAAAATATATGCTTTATGGACATTGAATATAAGTGATCTTGACTGGGTAATGGGTACTTTTTGTTTTCCTAAAGTTTGCAGCACTTACTGATAGAGAAATCAGCTGTTAATGTATGTTTTTCAAGTAGCTATTGTTGAAGAAATATTTTGGGGTCTGCACTCTTAATTCCAGAGCTCCAGGATCAAGGAACGTTTTACTCTGCACTGTATTATTTCTACCACTTATTTGCAGTAATTTGGGTTAATAACAATTAATCTTACATTTCAAGTGAATATCTTGACTTAGAAATGTTACAGTTGTTTTGAAACTGGGAAAATGAATGACATGGAAGAAACCCTATGAAATATTTACCAACTATGTCTTTGTGAACTAATTGGAGTTCTGCACTTTATTTTTTCCGTTATAATATTTTAACTTTTATATACTATAGATGACAAAAAATAAAAATGGATGACAAATCGTGATCTGACATACGTTTTTTTTTTTTACATCAAGAATTATTAGAGTAATATGTTTCATCCATTTCTTACATTACTCAGCTAATTGTATTGAAATTGCAAGTTAATGTAGCTAATAGTGGAAATTCATTAATAAGAATGCATTCTTCAGGGACACAAAACTGAAATGTTTACCATTTTAATTTTAATTTTTATTTGTTTGTTAGATGCGTTAAGAATAATGTCTGAGCAAACTTTGAGCACAATAGAACTGCTAATTTCGAAGTTAATTTTATTTTAATTGTGGTAATTAGTGATATCAAATGTTCCATGCGCATAAATCTAAATACAGCAAGTTCAGATATTTTCATACGGCTCCTGGTCTACGGGAAATATCTAAACGTTGAGCAATCCATGATCTCACAACTAGTTTATGCACAATAATTTTGTTGAAAATCAGACAGTTATTTACTTATATTTTTTATTTACATATCAATTTTTAAATCCTGATTTTCAAGATACTTAACATTTTTCAACGTTAGATCCCATATAACACGTACGAATATTTTTATCGAATTTCGTTACAATTGCTTGTTCTTTTAATATCAAAAAATTTAGTTCGAAAAAATGCAAATTCGTGAAAAGAGATGAAATACTGGCAGACGGAGCAATCCCATATAAAAATTGCTTGTGGATCTCAAACAAAACTTAGAGGCAAAAAACCACTTACTGTCAACTTCCTGATTGCCCAATAAAGTATACTTTCGTCCGAAAAACCGAAAATTGATTTTTGACCAATTTTTTTTAAACTCCATCCTAGTGTCCCTTAAACAAATATTCTAATTGTGAAATATCAGACTTAAAAATCTGTCTAGGAGAAAGGAAACAAATTCTAAATGGACCGTAAAATATTTCAGAATTTTGCAATTTTGTTACTCATATAAAAGCTCATATTTTTACGGTACATAAATTATGTTGGCAGCAACGTCAATTGTGAACCGTAAGTGATGTCATTAATTTCACGGGGTCATTCTTTGAGATATTTCAAACAAAAAAGTGTAATCTAATTTTACTCGTTTTTGCTTCCTTTTCGAGAAAGAAATTATTTTATATGAAATATTTCATAGCGTGTTTCGGGAAAGCATTTGATTTAATTTCCAATATTCTCAGTCAATTTAAGAGAACAGGGTATTACGATAATAAATGATGTCTCCTTTAAAGGTGTAGAAATTTGATACGAATAAATGTAACATTTCAAAATTCCTTTTCAGAACGAATAGTTACATTTGTTCAGATCAAATTTCTGCACATTTAGAGGACAAAACTAAAATTATTTTCATCATTTGTTATCATAATACACTGCTCTCTTAAATTGACTGAGCATATTGAGAATTAAATCAAATGCTTTCCCAAAATAAGCTATGGGGTTTTTCATATTAAATAATTTCTTTCTCGAAAAGTAAGCAAAAACAAACAAAATTGTATTAAACGTTTTTGTTTGAAATATATCAATTTATAACCAGCGAATAGGGATTATAAAGAATGGACACTGAGCTAATTTTCCTGTGTTTTGTTTCTCTGTGCGCCAGCGGCTAGTTCCACTTTCAAGCGCTAGAGGTACCAATCGAGCATACGCTAAGATAATAATTGAGAATAGAATTAAGGCACAGGATCCAAACATCGCCTACCTTATTGCATAATCCAGTAACGCTTTGCTTCAAATAAATTCAAGTTAACAGCTTTTCCTTATTTCTCAGTAAAAAAACTAGTTGTAATAATAATATTTTATATTTCAGATATCATAAATTATATTATAAAATAATATAATACATTATAAAATTAAGTATCGAATTCGTTTAATATTTGTGTATAATATAATATAGGTATATGGTTTTACTTCTCGTAAGAGTTTCGTTTTTCCATTTTCAATGCTATCAAATCATTACATATTTTAATTGTTGTTGGGGTCAACGTCTCAACTCTCATTATAAAGGAACTCTAGAGTCTAGA
This sequence comes from Periplaneta americana, assembly GCA_025594305.2. Taxonomy (NCBI): domain Eukaryota; kingdom Metazoa; phylum Arthropoda; class Insecta; order Blattodea; family Blattidae; genus Periplaneta; species Periplaneta americana. Next base: position 127,889,843 of record JAJSOF020000015.1, on the reverse strand, counting down.
CATTACAGTTAATGACGGATTTATTATTTTATGGATCCAATTTATTTTATTTTAGTACATAATGTACCTAGATGTATTAATTGTGTTATATTTCCGCTGTGTCGACTGCTAGCTGGTGTGATGTCAGCGCCAACTCTAGGGAGAAAGCAGAATCTGACGCTCTAGCTGGCCTGAAGGTCATTGAAATCGGTCCGGCTACATCAAAGGTACCGACGCGAAGTGTCCATTCTTTATAATCCCTATTCGCTGGAATAACCCTCTGAAGTTAATGACATTACTTATGATTCAACCTGTATAAATTTGTATTATGTCTTTTGATAAGACAATCCACATAGATTAAATAAAATTAAATCATCGCGCAGCTTAATTTAGAAATATTCCATCACTTACGTGGAAATATAATTTGCAGCAAGTTTAAATATGAAGAATTGTAGGTATATGAGCTGGTTAGAAGGACAGTGGTGTAAGTCAATAAATTGTACAATCTGACATATGCCTGGATTTGTGTTCCTTTTTAGGTCCTCTATTTAGTGTGATAGTGGTGTAAATCAATAGTACAAAGACTGGCCAATAGGAGCAGGACCAATTTTGTCTACTGAACTCAACATCCTACTAGATAAGTTTACAAAACTTTGGATTACTCAATACAAAGTTCATATGACTTACACCACTGTCATTCTTCTAACCAGCTCATATGTGTGCGTATGTGTGGGCAAGCGTGTTTTCATATAGGCTACATGCATGTCTTTGCAGTTAACGAATTGGTTTACAGATTTTATTTTCCTCTCTCTAGTCTAAAATAATAATAATAATAATAAAATTATAGTAAAGTCCAGAACATAATATGTTTCTATAAAAATAAAGTCTAATTTTATCTACATATGCATATAAACATGTTGTTGCTTTTGAAAATTGTTACATTTTAAGACTCATTCACAATGAAAATTAAACATAACGTAAACGTTAACTTAACGTTACAGTAAAATCAATAAAGGCTCATTCACAATGAAAATTAAACATAACGTAACCATTAACATAAGCACATAAACATATGCCACAAACTTAAGTAGCCAAGGCCCATTCACAATGAAAATTAAACATAACGTAAACATAACACGTGTGTGGAAACAAACATACCGAATCAACAAAACTACAGAATCTATTACATAAAAATGGAGAATTGCACAATGACTGACGAGGGTAGTTTATGTTTCTAATAACTACAATGGCATCAGTATATGGCTTTCAATTCTTGAAATCAAAGAAACGGAGATGTAAAATAATCAACTTTTCGTCATATGATTCCATGTTGCGCGCCTAGCTATCATCACGGCCAATAGATCAAAATATTGCCTGTAGGCAAAGCCCATGAGATGTTAAACAAAGAGTGAAAACACGCTTTCCGCTTGTGTACTGTTTCCAAATCGCATAAACATAAGCATGAAAGTTTGGAGTTTGCAAACTTTCATGTTAACGTCTTATGATTAAGATTAAGTTTATGCTTATGTAATTCATTATGAATGCTTTCATTAAATAACATGGACACAAGGTTTTATGCTTACGTTATGTTTATGTTTAATTTTCACTGTGAATGGGCCTTAAGCCATACCATCATTCACGATGGGAACATAAACATAACAGCAAACATACTTGGTAACCATGGAAACATAACAACGACGCCATTTCCTCATATTCTGTCGTATACTTCAGCGCTCCACGATTGTGTTCTGTTTGTAAATGACGTAAGCATAAGCATGAAAGTTTGGAGTTTGCAAACTTTCATGTTAACGTCTTACGGTAATGTTTATGTCAATGCTTATGTGAATCATTGTGAATGATCTCATTTGCTGGCCTGGGCGCAAACTTCTGTGTTTATGTTACGGTTATGTTTAATTTTCATTGTGAATGGGCCTTTAGGCTTGCTGTCGCACTTTCAATGTGTGACTTTAAATATCGTCATTTCGATAAAATATTCAATATTCTTAATATTTTACATTAACTTGACCATAAATTGTTTGACGAATACCACAATGGAACTCATTTATGTTGGCAGTCTATATTTCCACTTAATTTATGCTGTTACAAGCTTACAGAAAATAGTGACACACAAATTGTTCGAATTATGTACCATTTCCTGAGTGAAAGGTAGGCCTACTCTCAATTTTAGAAACAAACATGTATACATATCAATTTGAATGTTATGTGGAATTAATATAATTTTTATTGGTGCTTATATAGGAAGATGTAAATTAACAAAGGATAATATAACTATTAAAATGGCCAAGACAGAGATCGTAATGGAAAAATAAAGATAAGAGTCGATGTAAAAGACTTTTGCGAGAAAGTTCAGGAAAATGATTTACAAACAAGTTGCGATGATTTGGCTGATTTTAGAAAATAAATATAAATGATATCATTGACATGTTTAAAGATAATTTGAACATTTAATTTAAATATCCTAATTTAAAAATATACTAATGTCTCTAATTATTTTTTTGACCAGTGTGTAAGTACTATACTATTGGTTGTGCAACAAAAGTTTATAGAGATATTATGGATCTACACATTTCCAAAACTATAAGTATATACTTTTATTAAACCAATAAGAATATTAACAAATACAATGACAACATAAACATTGTAACGAACGATTTTTTTCACAGTTACTTAAATAGTAATCTTATTTCAGAATACATTCGACTCCCGATAATTCGCGTGCGGTTAATTCGCTTTGCGGATAGTTCGCGAATTTATTTTCTTTTCTTGGCGAAGTAACGTCATTTCCGTTTCTAATTTATTTAAGTTCTTTCCCTCCCTGTCAAGAAATTTGCAATCTAAAGTCAGAAAAAATTAACAATGATCTAAGAAGTAGAATTATTATTATTATTATTATTATTATTATTATTATTATTATTATTATTATTATTATTATTATTATTATTATTATTATTATTATTAACTCCAATTCTGTATAAAATCCTTCACAGAAAGAGCTCTTCTCTATTGGTTCACCAAGGTTGCAACGATGCAGGCGTACTTAGGAAAAGAGCCATAATCACGATAGTACCACAAATAAGTACGCAATATAATCACAGTCTAGTATATGCAGTCACGAAGCTCAATACGTAGTAAATATGCATCCATAGATAGTTGCTAACCACTAGGATCGCTACTATCGCCTCATCACAGACAATGCGAAATAGTACCTGCACAGTCTACTGTTCCTAGTACCCTCATAACTCAAGCTTCATGACTGTAAATACTAGACTGTGCTATTATATAAAGAAACATTTCGATTATGTTGAACGACAACCTCGTATGTCAAAGAAAATGAGCAAAATAAGATTTCATTAAACAAATTTTCCCGAAGCTTCTGCAAACCCATCTTAAGTCGAGGCATAGATTCAAACTTCACAAGAAGAGATTTAAATATCCTCTTACGTCACACATTTGTTTCTTATCAAGATCATATTAAAATGTTTCTTTGACCTCTCGTAAAATTAAATAATATACGAGGTTGCTCTTCAACACCATCGATTTCCTGCAATACTAAACAAAATTAGGGTACATCTTCATATATCAAATATACAGCTTTTCTTCTGTAATAATTTTAGGACTGAAAGAGTTCCTAACAAACTTACTCGTATAGTTTTACACTGTCCTTAAAGAAAAATTAATAGTATTTTACAAACTGCTCTGATAAGAGTGGTGCCTACAGCAAAATGACTGGTAGATTGTACATAAGGTTTCTTTATTCAGAAGACACCCTTTCGACTTCATATGTAAGTAATTTATTCCAGTTTGTCTTTAGAGTTTCAGTGGAAATTTTAGCCCAACAGGCAGCGACATTACAAAGCGCGTGAGAGTACTGATTTTATAATTACTTGCGATACGTTTAAAGCTTTCATCGTTATTAATTCGACGAATAACTTGCAATTTTTATTGCATGTTTAAAGACGTCCGCTTGACAGATATCTCTTACCGTCTATGATGTGCTCGGTGCCAGTGCCTGAACTGAACTGAATTGGCATCATTGTTGTTTACTAAGCGACGGTACACTTAACAACCATTCATAGAATTGGAGGCGTGTTAAACTAAAGTATCTTGTGATATTTTGTAAAACTTGTGCTTCTTGTTTTAAGATTCGGTCCAACTGCAGCACTGTATAATATTATAATGTTTCGAAATGTTTTGCACTGTTTCATATTTTGCACTTTATTTTTAAGTATGTTTTAGTAACTAAATCTGTTGGAGTAACTTTCTCTGTACTTCAAATAATGATAATTTTGCGGATAATTCGCGATTTTCGATATTTCGCGGAAGTTCGTGCATTAATTACCGCTAATTATCGGGAGTCGACTGTATACTATAAATTATTGACATAATTATGTAACATTCAGCGATTAGGTCAACAGGTTAAATATAATTACTATGACAAACTATTACATTAATATATTTAAGATAAACTGAAGTAACTGAAGCTAAGAATAAAGTTGAAATATATTTCAATATCAGTTAAAAATTTACATCAAATGACATATGTACATTTATTGTCACTGGCAATATTAGCGAGATGTCTATTATTATAAGTACTATAATAAACACGTGATTTATATTTTAATAGTTCCGCATTTTAGGTATATTAGTGTTCTTCCATTTGTACGAATCAACACATGATTCAGCAAACATGTACAAGTAGCCTAATGATGGCATTATGACATAAGATTCATGTGATGACATTTCTGCATCTAATGTTCTGGTTGTTTCATTTTGGGGAGTGCACACTGACGTTCAAAGATACCTGACCACACTAATCGATAGTATTCGTGTAAGTGTCGCTTCTTTAGTTATTACTTCCATGGATAGATGGCGAAGGTAACAGTCAGTGACGCCAATAACACATAAATACACCTGTATTTAAAATTCAAAATTTCATCCCCTCTAATGATTGTGAAAAAAACAATAGTTTTAGCAGGAAACCGCTGATACTGTCAATTATGAGAATAATTTATACTTAATCTACATCAACATTTTTCCAAATACTTTTTACTTTACTCGTCCCAACAATTGGATCATCTATTGAAAACTAGCGGAACTATTTCAAAGTTTGCCAGTTTGTTATATCTTTGGTTCTGACTTTCCCCGTGGTTAGAAAGTTCGCTTACACGATCAGAAAATTGGAGGTCAGACATGTTTGAACGGTAGCATACAGATTGTACATTTATGAAAAGTAGAAACGAGAAAATTCTTATAAGAAATATGTTTTCAATTGCATCGTACATTGCTGTGACTGAGCATTTAAAAGACTTCCCTTCACTCTTTTCTATTGTGTTACACCATTTAGTCACAATATTTTCCATATATAAGAAACATAAAAAATTATATATTACAGTTATATGAACACTAATAAATATAATTTAATTATTAAAAAATTAGTAAAATTCAGACATGTTTCGGAGATGCTTCTCCATCCTCAGTGACTTTACCACGACTGCAAAAGGAAAACAAATGTAATTCATCTCATGTATAATTATATTTCAAAAAATAATGACAAATAGAAAATGTGAGATGTCTGAATAGTAATATTTAAGCCTTTCAATAGATGGAAATGTTAAAAAATATGTCTTCTATATATGCATATGAAAAGAGAATATAAAAAGTATGATAGAGTTAAAAAATGTGAAAGTAAAACTGACAGTTTAAAATAATTAACATCTTATGATGTATGTACATTCTTATAATAAAAAGTTGACATAGATCATATTTAAAGAAGGAAATACAAAAAATGAATGAAAGAAGAATGGATAAAATTACGATTTGGATGAAAGACTCACCGAGGATGGAGAAGCATCTCCGAAACATGTCTGACTTTTACTAATTTTTAAATAATTATATTATATTTATTAGTGTTCACATAACTGTAATATATAATTTTTTACGTTTCTTATCAAATCTATGAACACTGTATAATTGGCCCAACATGTGTGGTTTATCTTTGAATATTTTCCATATATAATAAGCTTATTATCTCAAAACATGACGCACTAGGTAATTTTCAACAACTGATAGTCTTGTGACTTATGACTATTTATTATATTAAAAGTTATTTGTACACTGGTATTCATTATGTACAACATGCATGGGCATTTAGTGGAACGCGAACCTGAAGTGCTTCAAAACTTCCCTCCAACGCCGAGAGATGGGACTATGATTTACAGTGCCCGTCTTTTCGGATCACTCGTCCTGTACCGTGCAAATCAAAACAATTGAAGTAGTGAGAAGCAAACGAGTATAAAAGCATTTAAGTTACTTTTGAGAAAATATCAATGAAAATGTTTAAGCTTTCTTAAACTCCGTGAAGTTTTAATTTTAATTTTAATATGTGATCCGGTTAAAGGATATATCTTTGCCATTATGAAACGTGATTACTATGACTTTATAAGGTCGTTCGAACTTCAAATGCTCGCTCCCGAAAACCTGCAAGAATTGACATATCATAGTTTGCCTTGGAGACACAGGATTCTGAATTATTTGAGGTCGTTAACGGGATAAACAGTTAATGAATTTGAGAAGTCAGTTGGAAGAAACAACGTCTACAGAATTTGACGAAAAAGCAAAATATCGATAACACAGTAATTAAAAGTTAGGCCTACTGTTATATTTTATCTTTTGAGATCGCTTATGCTCTCGTAAGGCAAGTATGATCATGTCTAAAACGATTTATTGACCGGGAATTCATTGTAAATTCTGTGGTGAAAGTGACTGAAAAAATGTTCGAAATACCTACATGATTTTAAAAGAATTGAACAGTCCAGGTGTAGTATAATCATACGTTTCAGACTGAGTATATTAAAAAAAAATTGATAAGTGATTTTGTTCTCAAGTTTTGTAAAATATGTATGGTATTGTATTGTATTTTATTGTATTTATTAATATTTCATGGTATTCATACATTGCTTTACAGCTAAAATATGGAACAAATCAAAAAACTTAATACTATTATAAAGTCTTAATTTATAGTCACAGTCTAGATGAAATATATACAGACGAGATTTACAATATAATTTACTCGTACAACACATAGTTTTAGTATCAATTTCAGGAAGTGTTATTGAATGTCATGAATTCACCTACAGAATGAAAGGCGTGAGAAATTAGGTTTTTCTTTAATTTGGCCGTAAATAATCTTATGTTTTGAGTTTCATTTTTTATATCGATAGGGAAACTATTAAAAAATTTTATTGCCATATAACGCACTCCTTTTTGATAGCACGATAGACTTGCCGATGGAATATGAAAGTCATTTTTTGACGTGTATTTATGCTATGAACTGTTGAATTAGTTGCAAAGTTTTCACGATTACATACGAGGAAGATTATTAATGTAAATTCAATTCAAATTAAAACTTCACGGAATTTACGAAAGCTTTAACATTTTTGTTCAGATTTTCTCAAAAGTAACTAAAGTGCACTTATACCCGTTTCCTTCTGACTCCTTCAATTGTTTTGATTTGTACGGTACAGAACGACTGATACGAAAAGACCTGCACTGTAAATCACAGCCCCATCTCTCGGCGTTGGAGGGAAGTTCTAAGCACTTCCGGTTCGCAGACCACTAAAGGAGTAAGGGCTCACGACAGGAAGAAACTTGGTTGTGAGATGAAACTGGGTATGTGCGGATTTCTCATGCAGTGCCAACGTGATCCTTAGCTGGATTTATATTCGCGTGCACATTCCAGATCAAATCAAGATGTTCCCTTCGTATTACACATCTTGCATATACGAAGGTTAGGTTTGGTTAGTTTAGGTTTTTATTAACCAAGTCCGCGCATGCGCAGTTTGATCTCACAGCTAAGATCTCCCTGTCGTGAGTCGCATGTATTAAATACCCATTCATGATGTACAGTGTAGTAAAAATTGAATGGTTCACAGATAAAAAAGAATATTGTTAAGTTAAATGTGTGTGCAAAGAAAATCCAGCAGACGTTAGCACGATTTGTATTAAAAAATGTATAGTTTTAATATGAAAAGGGTCGAGAAATCACCTTAAGCCTATATATTGTATGTTGACATTGAATTATTAAAATTATAGTTTTACGTTGTTATGTCATGCATTTTGCAGGAAGATTAGGCCTACCAGATAGTATCTTGAACATGCTTGAACATTGTGAATTACTTATGGACAATACTTATTTTTTAAAGAAAACATTTTCTGATATCGGTGCTCTATCGCCTCATTGTGTTATGCACATAAAACCAGGGTAAAAAAATCTAATTAGGTTTTTTATATTACATTACAATAGTTTACAAAAATGGCTGCTTGTATTCGTGCTATTCTCTTTGCGTGCGTGTTACTTGCCAAATGTCGGACAGTTTATAAACTAGGAATTGACCTAAAGTCTGTGTGATGAATCTTGTTTCACTGTGAAAAGAGAGAGAAAGGAGATATGTCTTACCTCGTCTGTGTTGTTATTGCGATGGGAGGAGTGAAGCGATGCCAGTGGCGGAAGGGACTAGTTGATACATTCTGTAGCGCAAAATAAAGTAACAAAATATCTCTCTTCGTACTGTATAGTTCCGTCACTGAGCTTGTCTTTCAAGAAACTGAGTTCCGGTAGCCTGTACAATAACAAGATTTTGAAGGGAATTTTGAAAATTTACAACCCTCCTATAATCGCCACCCTCATTTGAAGGTACTTAGTTTTATTGCTACTGAAACAAGATAAACCGTACCAGGTATAGTGAACGTAAAGGTCGAAAAACACATAAATAACATACTAGCTTGATAAACATCAGTGTACTCACAATCTTCGGGTGTAGAGAAGCTCTTGTTGGTGTGAAAGCTAAGTTCACATTCAAAAGTTAATATTAGGATTGCTATTGATAGTATTTATTAGCGACAATCATACAGTTGGAAATTTATTTTCTATCAGGAATTCAAAATAAACTCTTAAAAATTATCTTCTTGGAATCGTAAGCGTGTTAGGCCTACACAAACAATTTACTTCAGTCTTGTCGAAAATAAAACTGTCCTCGGCATTGCCTTGTCATCATTCTGGATATTGACCTAGTGCTTTTGACTATTCTGATATTGTCAGGCATATTTGTGGCTTCTTTAGATAGCAAGCGATTTCCATTCGTCAAATACTTTTGTATCAACGAGCGATTTACATTGATTGGTCGGTTTATAACGCACAAATGAAACGAAATTTCAAAACCTAATCATACTTACAGACTCAACCATGCTCACAATAACAATCACGAGCAGTATAAACGTTTCACGCAATTATATTAATTCGATGAAGGCTCTGTCAGTTTTTCACATCACATAAGTGAATGCATTAGGCCTAGTCATAATTTCTAATAATTAATAAAATATTCATATAATACTTACGAAGTTTATTAGCTAAGAAATTAGTGATTTCAATATGAGTAACTCATATAGGCTACGTTCTTTTATCAGTACATATTATTTGTAATAAGTTCAACTGAATGTTCAAGAAACTATCTGATATTTTTTACAGAATCTGCATGTGTGTTACGTCGAAAAATCGAAGTTGAATTGGAGACGTTGTGTATATTTACTTCAAGAAGTGATAACGTGTGAAAAGTTACGATATGCAATAGCAAAGCCCGAACACTATAATAAATGTAATCTACTCCGATGGTGACTCAAGAATATATTGTGTAAAATAAGATAACTGTCAAAAAGAAAATATTTTCTTCGTGAACAAACAAATTGCAACCCAAAATATCTTTTAGCTTTAAAACTTGGCGTAGATACAAGAAATAGTATGATGGCTGCAAATGTATCGTATACATAATTTCACTAAATGATATTTGGATAGTCTCAATAGTTATTTAGTACCTAAAGAAATAGATTTTACTATCCAAGTGATATTAAGTAGTTTGTACTGTTTTGTCTAATAGTTTCCCATAATTTAAGAATGAGAAATATATGAGGTGATGTTGAATTGTTAACTCATAGGTCATATTTATAAATGGTAGGGGACCACATCATTGATAATTATTTAAGCAAAAACAGAATTGCCAATTAATAACGAAATTATATAACTTTTGACTTATATAAAATTAACATCGTCAGCAGTTAATAGTAATTCCTGAAATCATTCAATTGTATTTGTAGAGTTTTAAAATCAGTAAAGTATTTCGTAGCGATTTAAAATTAATGCTTGTGTGTATTAGATTAGGCTGAGATTTGATTTCACTTAAAACATGGAATTTATCTCGTCATGATGGCAGTGGCTACACAGAAGTAATGAGAATTTAATTTAAAATAGCAGTTTACCTTAAGATACGAATTATTAACGCGAAAGCAAACAAATCCTGGTTTATGGTATAATTTAATATATTGTAGCTTATATCCATAAATTTTATATTCTGAAAGTGCAGTTCAAACCATGCAACATAGACTTAATCCCGACAGAGTGTAACTAAGTAGTGAAATGTGAGAAAGGATTCCTTTCTACACCGAAATTCTGATATCTAGATTAATTAAAAATATAACAAAGGTAGTCGTAAAGGTGGTGAATACACAAGCACACATCCAGGCCAGAAACCCTCACTCATAGAAACTTTACTTTCTGAGTTTCTAAAACTTATGTAATATATATTTGTCGAGATTGCGTATTTGCTTGGTTTCACAAAACCAAGTGCGAAGTCTAAAATTCCAGCATTCAGTATTCCCAACCTAACACAGTAAATTTTCCCTCTTCTTACCGCTTAAGTGACATATTGATTTTACTGCTTTAGACTTTTAACATATTATTTTTAGGGTTCAATATAGTAATAATTATAAATTGAAACTTACCACTGCAATTTCACCTAAATTGCAAATTGTTGTTTTTAAATATTTGCAAAAATTAAGTAAACTCTACAACTCCACTAAAGTTACTGCATTCGTGATGCAAGTAACATTAAGGAAGCCGTGAAAAAATCAACAAGATTCCAGACTCATCATAGACTGGGGAAAAAAAGACAGAGGTATATGGCCTGCTGGATTAGTAAACGTGGAAATATTTTATAGCAACAATGTTGAAGATAGATATTTTTGTTTTGCAACTTTGCCGTCATTGAACAGAAACCAAGATGGAGATTTCATTGCAACTAATTAGAAATTCCTCTTTCAGGTATTAATAAACGATCTTCGCACAAAATAATGAAATCTGAGCGGTATGTTTTCTTTCAATTCTCGGAAATTAAAAAAGCTCAACTACGTTTGCTTTTTCAAACTTTTCCTCGAACATGAAAACTTCAACATACCGCTCTTGTAATGCATATTACTATTGTCATTAAGCATTTTTTCCGGTGTGATGGTACTTCACAGATTTTGCATACAGTGCCAGGCCACCTTCTTACGCCGCAATTTATGCAAGCCATATCTTACTTAATTCATTTCTTCCGCTCATTTACCTTTGTCACCTTCACTTCCCACACTACCCACCTATTACTTCCCCACTTCTCATAGTAGTGATGATCCACTATTGGTACCGACACTTATTCCAACCCCCTCACTTCATTTCACTTTCCATTGACATCCATGGCCCCCTACTATCTTTTTCTTTCTTTTTTTTCTCGCTGTGCTTCTCCACCACACCAACTCCTTAAATCGTATTGTTTCTTCTTGTTATTATCTCCTCTTCCTTCACCACTGCCCCCTGGTTCTGTTTCATCCGTCTTCGACTGCCTCGCTGTTGTTTTCTCTTCACGCTGTAATTCTCTTATCTTCTTTGGTATAGCCCCCAACTTCTGACGACTAATCTTCTCGGTTTCGCTGTGGTCGAATTCTGTCACGTTTGCAGTATTCTATTGAAATGAAATAGCCTATTAGTGTCCCTTAGAAGGGCTGAGGCCTCCTGCAAGAGGGAAAGCTCTGGCTCCGTTTTGCTCACGTGTCGAGCTAGTCCACGTGGGCGGAGTTATGTACTACACATCGACATTTATGACTAAATATTAACACTTTGCCACTTAATTATAACTAAGATATTCAACACTTCTGTCGTTTAGGATTGTACTCATTGCTGTTAGTCTGTTCTGCACGTTAGTTATCACATTAGAATATTTAGGCTTTGTCATTCAGGTGATTTCAGTTCCTACTCATTGGTCTACGTTTAATTCGCACTAAATTAACATATTAGGATATGTATCACTTTGTCCTTGGGATGCGTTGTCTCTACTCAACTAGCTGTCGTCCTAGCTCCTTCCATCCTCTCCTACATTGTGCTACTCTGCTCCAGTATGTTCCGATCTGCTGCCTGAAGGAGTCAGCCCATCTGACTCTCGGCCTTCCCTGTCTTCTCTTTCCTTGGTAGGGGTCCCAAGTAGTTGTTATTTGCGCCCATCTATTCCCCTGCAGTCTTACCACATGTCCTCCCCATCTCCATTTTATCCTTGCCGCTTCATGAACTATGTTGTATTCTATTACATATAGTAATCTCTTAGATTTGTTTCAAGTTTGATTATACCTTTAATTTCATTTCCGTACTTACAGTTTCCTTTGTATACATTCATATTAACTATGAGCGTATTTCTAATCTCAGCGCTGAGCAATCTGATGGCATCCGAATTTCACCGATGGCTTCACTGATGCTCCACCGGTGTCGCACCGGTGCCATCAGCTTGCAGAGGTGGTGGCAGTTCCATCAGCCGCCATCAGTGAATCTGATTGGTTCTTGTATAGGGCGGGAATTAGCAAACGAATGACTGTGCACTGTTGTGTCATGGCGGTGTGTTCTGCTGTATTGTTTGTAATGAGCACAACGTAAAAACAACATGTTAATGGCTTATGAGCGAACATGTCAACGGACCAGTTATTACCATCGGTTCAAGAAATAAATTGTTTATGCTCTCTTTTCTTTGAACGAGATGGCAGTACGGAAATTTCGCAAAATTTTGCTAGTGTAGCACAGACAACTTACACAGTCGCCATGACAGCCATCGATCCTTCCAGCAGTTTTGTTCCTATTTCGCTGCAGCGTGACGTCATTGTTGTCCACCGGTCCGGTGAGATTCGGAATACGCTGATATAATGAATATTTTGAAATAATTTAACACAAATAGGGAATATTTACTTATAGAATTCTGTTAGACACTGCCATATGCATTAAAACATAATCACATAACTGTAGTTTGACTTGTGCCATAGAATTAAAACAAAAAGTATTGCTTCAATATAACTTACTTATTTCAAATAGAAATAATACAGTATATTATTACATTTAAGATTCATAATTATTCAAAATGTATGTAGTTTTTAATTGGCAATTCTGTGTGGAGAAAGATAAGACCATTTCAACATTTTGATGAGTAAGTGTATTGTGAAACTGTAAATAACATAGTCTATACTTCTACATACTCATGTACACATCAAGAGGCCTTATTGTATACTACAGTTGTATTATTATATGCAGCCTGAACAAAGTTGTTCGTACAGAATTGTACTCCTGATTACTGTAACCCGACTCACTGGAAGGGGAATGGGGTAATGATGAAAATCTCCTTATGAATATCAAATTGTCATTTTGTTAATATTGTCGGCGCATATATTGTTTGAGAATTAAATTCATTATTTAATTAAATTTCATTAGTTCTAACGACCTTTATACTAACAATAGAACAAAAACTATACATCTGAACGCACTACAGCTAATGGGAGAACTTCTGTCAGTAGCTGAACAGTCAAGGAATAAAATTTGTGGAAATATGAAAATAGCTTTCAAATTAAACCAAGTTTTAATCCTTCTCTATATCGATCTCGCTTATTCAGATGTAAATCACGTGCTGTATTCTTACGGGTATTAACGTGAAATTATGATTAAGAGATTAAAATGGGAAATTCATGTAATAATGGCAGCAGAAATGGAAATAATTCAGAGAAAACCAGCACCAGCAACAATCTTTATTTTTTCAAAGCAATTCCATCGTGGACTTCTAAAGTTCCAAGCTATAGAAAGTCAGTTTATTAGCCGTTCACCTTACAGTGCGTCCACCATAACATTATTTAAATTTCAAAAAGTCGAAAGAGAATTGTGTATATTAATTTTAAATGAAAATAAATCGCCCTCAAAACAACAAATATAATGCTTTATAACTCTCTTTTACGTCATAATTTGCAGTTTTCGTAGGAATTTTGTCCGTATTCTGAAGTAATGCACTCTGGTTAAAATCTGAAATATATTTACTGATATATTTTCCTTCAACAAGTGTCTTTCCTCTTCCGCCAGAGAGTTCTTGATGATGACTATTTTCTTATGACCAGGACCCGGGTTTTGACTACCTGAAACTTAATGAGGGCTGTAAATTTACACTAAACATGCTAAATAATGATTTCAAAATGTATAAAAATCTTATTTAGAAGTTAATTTTAAACTGTTACTTATTCATTACAATACTAAGCCTTTATACAATGCACATAAAATTTATAATATTTGTTCGTAATGTGTTTTGTGCGAGTTACAGTTTAAAAATTGTCTCTTAATTAATATTTTCACTATTAAGTAATTATTTATTTATTTACATATTTATTTATTTTTTTCATTTATTTACTTATTGATTTTATATTTTTATTAATTAATTATTCATTCATTCATTTATTCATTCATTCATTTACTCATTCATTCATTTTTTTTATTTATTTTTACTCACTCACTTATTTATTTATTTATTTATTTATTTATTTATTTATTTATTTATTTATTTATTTATTTATTTATTTATTTATTTATTTGTTTGTTTGTTTATTTATTTCCATACTCAATTATTTATTTATTTATTTATTTATTTATTTATTTATTTATTTATTTATTTATTTATTTAATTTATTTATTTATTTATTTATTTATTTATTTATTTATTTATTTATTTATTTATTTATTTATTTATTTATTTATTTATTCATTTATTTTCTAATTGATTATAATTGAAGGGAATGCGAATTGAAGAAGTTCAGTTTTAGTTTATTTTTAAAACACGATAATGTCCGACAGTCTCTGACATGCTGTAGTAGAGAATTCCATAGATGAGCTACAGAGACGGTGGAAGATGAAGATTAGAAGGATGTTCTATGTTTAGGAATAGAGTGCGATATAGTGCGTGATACGAGGACAAATTTTGAAACTGAGAAGTTAAAAAGCTAGAGTTATAGTTCAGAAGAATATTGAAGAGTAAGGTAAGAGAGTAAATGATTCATCGTTCTTCGAGACGGACCCAGGACAGCTTATTTAGTGAAGGTAAGATAAGGTCAAACCTACAGATGTTGCAAAGAAATCGAACACTTGCATCATG